>OY744481.1:138391568-138657518 GCA_963556165.1 Tipula helvola
AGAAAATGACACAACTACAGCTGACATAAAGACAACATACGAGCCTAGCAAATTAGAGAAACTGACATTCACAAATCACAGAGACTACAATAAACAGATTCTAGCAGAAACGAATCGGATAAATCAAATAGAAAGCATGGCAGGATCGATAGAGTTACAGCATAAACAGAATAGAGTAGTTAAATATTTCAGTATAGGATCAACCGGTATAATTGGAATAGTAATAATAGTAGTAATAGTAGCAATAATAGTCAAAAGAAAATTCAGGAAACAAAAAGGTGACACAAGAATAGTAATAAATAACGACACTAACACAAACCATAAAAGAGTTGAGCAAGTAAACAGACCAGAGGGAAGGATACTCGAAAAAATAATTTAACAAGACCAAAATAAATTAGCACCATTAATAAACAAAAAACTAGAAATATAAAACACTTTTTCCCTCATGTATAAATCACTACTAACAAACATGAGAGAACAAGAAAACCAAATTCGGCAAAAACTCAAAATTCAAATTCTACTAACCAAAATAAATTAAAAATTTCAAACCAAATTTCAAAGCAAGTTAAAATTTCAAATTCTAAAAAAAAAAAAGAAAAAAATAAGAACATAGTAGTTAATATGTAAATTAATATAATTGTTGATCTAAACTAAAAGACAAATATTGTAAAATTAATTCTCACTCACATTTTATTTTAGAAAATTAGGATAACATATGTACGTATATCCATAAATAAGAAAACTAAATGAACAGATTCAAAGTAGTAAGAAATAGAATTAAGACAATATAAAAACTACATAACATTAAAACACACAAAAACTTAAATGCAATATGAATTAATTAAACTAAGTAAATAAAAGCAAACAGAGTTTTTCCAAATTCAAATAAATCACAGTAAAAAGAAATTTTTTTTTTTAGAATTAAGATAAAATAAAAAAATAGGAAAAAATGGGAATTTATAAAAGAAAAAAAAATAATTAGCTAGAATCATACTAACTTAGAATAAGAATACTAAATAATTTCAACTTGAACTGACAACGAAAAGACTACACATCAGAGCCTAATCTAATAAAGATAGGTGAATCTCAAACAAGTATTGAGATGAATAATTCTGCAAGTCACAAAGCAACAGAGGACGATGTACGACAAACAGGCAACAACAAAATAGAGTCAAGGAAGCGGAATAGGAAAATGAAACAAACACTAGTGAGAAATTCAACAATAGGAGTAGCCAAAGGTGAATCACAACCATGATCATTAGGGAAGACCAATTAGCTTAAAATCAATGTTAATAAATGAATAAGCAGCAGTAAAAAATAATAATAACACAAATGATAACACCAACAATGTTACAGTAGTAATAGATAAATAAATAATAATAATAACACTAATGATAACACCAACAATGTAACGGTGGTAATAGATAAATAAATAATAATAATAACACTAATAATAACACCAAAGATAACGCGACCAATAACATAAATAAAAGCCAGTGATAATAATTAAAACCATAAAAACAATAAAAACAATAAAAACATAATAATGAACATAATAAAAAACACTGTAAACATATCAAGAAATGACAAAACGCGAAACAGTCAAACAAGAAACAAAAGCAAAAACCTCGGTAAATAAAATGAAGAAGATATAACAACAGCTAGCAACATAAAGTTAAAAAAAAAAAAAAAAAACAAAGAAAAACTAGTGAAAATTCAACCAGAGACACGGAAACCAAGGCTCTACAACCCAGAAAAATTGTGGCATACATACGATGATGACATCCACGTGAGAAGACATCATAGTACAACAAAAAACATCTTTATAAGTTCAAGTAAAAAATTAAAACATAATATACTAACATAGAATAAGTAAAACATATTTCATAGAGTGAAATTTTCCTTCTGAAAATTTCACTACCCGAAAGAGGAAGGTGTTGTGTAATATTGTAACACAAACTACTTGTTGTATAGTATTTAAATAAAAACACAGACTACTGACCTATAAAATTATAAAGTAAACAACTCATATTTCAAAATGCATTCTTTAGCGGAATTCCCAAACAATAATAAATAAAAATAAAAAACAAATACATACGTAGACGTACATATTATGATAAAATTCACAATTTGTAAAAATAAGCAAATATAGTGCAAACATTTAGGGGAATTTAATAAAATCAATTACATTTTTTAATAAAAACAATATATGATGTAACCCAAAGTAAGGAAATGACATACATATGTGTAATATATATTGACCTAAAATAAGTAGAATATTGGGTAATGCAATTAAAACAAAAATATCAAATACAATATAATGACCAAAATAAATTTATGATCTAGTTCTCGGAATATTGAAAATCAGCAATTATATTTGTATATGTGTTGTTGTTGGAAACACACAATATTTTAGTATATAAGATCAAAAAATTGTAACAAGAATTCAGTCATTATCCAATAGTCAACATTCATATTTGTACATTCAATAGTCATAAGTCAAAATTCAATATTCGATATTCATTCATTACTCGTCATTCATTATTCATTATTCGTAATTGGAGACACTGTTACCTCCTCAGAAAATAAAAGTAATTTAAATAAAAAAGTAAGAAAAATAACAAAATTTTATCACTACTCGAGAATTTGGAAGCTGATTATTAACAACACCAACAAATTGGTAAGTATAAACTAACGTGCAACTACTAACAATCGTGGTCGAGATTTCTTTAGACCAACTAATTGAGAGAAAATCGGCGTAATTGCTGTAATAATCGATTAGTTGAGAAGGAGAAATTTCTTAGTTTAAGATTATTCAACTAACATAAAATATCTCCTGTGAGTCGGTTCTCTATAACTAACCATAGAAACCACTCACCATCTATAACTATAAAACACAGATAGACATCGAGTCAATAGCTTAGTTTAGAAAAATTAGATTAATCGAATATAACCATCGATAAATCTACAATATTCATCTGTAGACTAGAAACATAATTTAACTTAACACCAAACATCAAACAATCTTAAACAAAAGACAATATTAGGTAGCACATACATAGACAATATATTTAGATATTACCATGAACACACATTTAAATAATATAATATTGACGCAGTAGACATTAAAAGACAATTACAATAATTACACATTACGAATACAATATTAATTGGTAAAACATTACAAATACAATAGTATCAATAAAGTTCAATTAGACGTTGCCCATAATGATAGCATACTTTGCACAGTGACATTATGGTTGGGAGATAGGAAATATAAGAAGTGTTCTCAATTATTTAAGGCCCTCGTGATTATTTTTTTAAAGGTTCAATTGATGGTAAAGCGCTTTCGTCAAGTTCAGCATACAATTTGGTTGTTCGTGATAATAATGTTGATTTACATTTGTTAGTTCGTCCAAAACCTGCTTCAAGGGTCTGCATGTGAGAACCTTAAGCAAGCTTGGTGGATCTAAAATAATGTTTAAATGATGGCATTAATTCTTTCATTTTATTGGATCTTTGAGAAGATCACCGCATGATTTGCTTATGAAAACTACAAAGACGATCAAAAATTAAGTTGTATTTCTCAAGATAGCTTGTCGAGTTAAAGTTTATTATTGTCTCTATAACTTTAGAAAAAATTGTCTATAAAGATTTGATTTTATTCCCTTTTCCCTTTTTCCCTTGAGACAGGAAAACTCCTATTGACATCGAAAGATAAAATAGCTTTCGAAGTGATTTTGCTAAGGAAGTAATGCAGTTCTTGAGGGAAATTGCGGAGACCATCAAAAAAAGGGAATTCAGCAGATAAGACTTCGAGCAAATTGGTACGCTAAATAATTAGCTTTCTTAAGAGCGAGTATCAAAGACTTACAGATGTACAGAGAAAATTGTTTTGAATCTGACCACCAAAAATATTCTAAAAGCAGTCATAATTTGTAGACTGCACTGCTTTGGCTGCAAGATGTAATGTTTGACCGACTTGCAGCAGCTGAATTCTTAACGGCAGTTACAATTTTTGGGTACTAATTTTATATAGAAAATTAAGTACAATTCAACTCAATTTAGTACAATATCATTTCAAATTTCAGTACAATTCAAAACATCCATTTTCCATCACTGGTATGTACATAGTACAAAGTCGCATGCAAATTATATTCACCAGAAATGGTTCATTAATAAACATTCAGGCAAATTGAAATAATTAATTATCAATAATACACCCTGCGCCATTGAAATGTTCGATTTCGATTATTTACTATTTCATGCAATTCTCTCATAGATTTTACCCTCATTCGCTATTTTTTTTTTGTTTTTTTTTTTTTTTTCAGCATATTTCACGCCTTATTAGGTATTTAAAACCAAACTAAGGATGAAATATTCGTTCGGTTTCAATTATGTAGTCAAAGAGTTAATTTTACAAAGTGTCGCTCTAAATTAAATGCTAACGAAAAAGCCAAAATTTTGCAAGCAAAGGCAAAAAGTACACACATTGACAAATTGCAAGAGTAATTTAGTGTAGCCAAACAGCAATTAGAAAGTTTCTAAGGCACTATTCCGAAAATGAAACGATAATTTGGCTCTGATGCAAAGAGGAGAACTTCTGTTTCAACAAATCGAATTCCAGATATTTAGATCTTAAGCAAAGGTTTGCTATAGCTTTGGAGCTGAGAAGTTAGCTTCTAATAGCAACAACCGATACTATTTCAGTTCATACTATTAAAGGAACTTGGTTTATATGCCTGTCGATCTGCGAGAAAATCATTACTGACAGCAAAAATGGCAGCTGCAAGCCTCAAATTCGCAATAGAATGCAAAAACTGAATGCCCAGAGACTGACGTTGTTTCATATTCTAGGATAAATCCAAATTCAATATCTTTGGACCCGACGTAAGGACAAGGGTTCGGCGACGAAAATGCAAACGGTATTTAACAGAATGTATTTCGCCGACAGTGAAAAATTCACCATATGTTATGGCCTTGAGAGCCATAACAGCCTTTGGAGTTTGATCACTATGCCTTCTGGATAGTTCAGAAAACGGAGGAAAATATAAAAAAAATTATCGAAACCTGAATCGTGACTATTGAGGACCTGACTCAATACATCGGTATTCCACTCTTCCAGGACGATTACTCTCCATGAGTTATTGATGTTATTTGTGAAGTAAGAATGGTTAATTTTAATGTCTATTTTGTTTAGGTATCCGAATTTAAAAATAGCTTGGTGATTGAGTCGTTACCCTGGACAGGAAATAATCCTGACCTCAATATTGTTGAAAATATTTGGTCCTTGATGGGAAAGAAGATTACAAATTACAAGCTGTAAAGTGCCAAAGAGCGGAAAAAACTTATAGAAAAAGTCTGGTTTGGTTAAATAATAATATACATATTATTTAATCAAACTTTAGAATTCGATGCTGATCGGGTTTAAGACCATCATAAAAGCCAAGGGCTGGGTTATTAATCATTGATTTTAAAAAGTTCAATTTCTCTCAAAATATTTTGGTTGAGATGAATTATTTTATTTCTGTTAATTCTTATTTTGAATAAAAATTACCATTGTCAACAAAAAACAATTTTCAATTGAAAAAAACTTTGTTAAAAACACTGTAAAGACCTACCAAATTGTTACGAGGTATATATATAATATTCCTTATCCGACGTTATGTAGGGCTAAAATGTCGGATTACCGTTCTTTTTATTTGAATATATTCGGAATAGTGTAAAAATTGTTTTGATAATCAGAATCTATCATTTTTGCTATCTACTTTTGAAGCAAACGGTGGTATTTCCAAAATTTACTTTAAAAATTCAAACCGAACATTTCAATGGCGCAGGGTGTACTTTTCCATAAAAATAAAAATTTCCCTTTAACATTTAGGTACTATAAAAACTCCCACAATAAAATAGAAATTAGAACTTACAAAATTGGGCCTATCCGACTCTCGGACGACACTTTTCCCAGAAAGCATCCGTTAAAGATCACCAAACAACAATTTATATTTTACAAACATTTTCCGTTATTTTGGGCAGGCAAGGTCCTTAAAATATGTCACGGATTTTCTTAAATTTTGGAGACCTCTTCCCCAATAACACAATTGGTCACGACAATATAAATCTTCTACTATCATACCGCTAAATCACAGATTCACAAATAATGTTAAACTATTTAGAACTGACACGTGTTGAACAGCAATCAAAGGGCGAGTCCGAAATGTAAATTTAAATGCACATTTTTTAAAATGTGCATATTTTGATTATATTAAATTTCACTAAAATCATTAAATTAATTAAAATTGGACAAAAATAAATTAATAAATCGATAAATATGGTTATTAAAATATAAATTGACATCAAACAGATGTATTAAAAATGCACATAAAAACTATATCGCATGTAGTTTTTTAAATGTGTCCTCGCTAAATGCACATTTTCCATTTCGGACGCACCCGTCACATTCGCTATTTTTCATCTTCGACCTTTAACAAGTTAGATCCAGTTATACATCTCTAGAATACCATTGAAAATCCTTAAGGGTTTAGTTTACTCCATTCAGAGAGCATCCACAATGTTCAAAAATTTATTTTCTGAAAATTTGTGCCGTTTGTTCACATCACAATATTATGTGAGCAACATGAGAATTGGTCGATATAGTTCCGTATTCAGTGCTGCAGTCTGGACGGGGCATTGCTGTGGACCATTTGTAACAAGTGTATGTTACTGGGACCGCGAAACAGATCGACAGTAGCTAATTCACCGGTTCAAAGGGAAAAATTCTGATGCAAAATTAAGTAGTTCGGGTTGGAAAATTTAAAATCGAAGGAAGGTTGCATTTTTGGAAAAAGTGAAGGTTGGGAAAAAAAAGAGGATTGGGAAAAAAGGATTTGTGAAGTGTGGAACAAATAATAAAAAAAAGTATAACGAGAAAGTATAAAAAATAATATTCGTTGGTACCCGAGTGTATATGCATATCGATATATAATAGCATACATCATATTAAAGCCAAAGAGCAATTTAAATCGGGATATAGAAAAAACCTGAAAATTGCGAATGTGTATAGTGCATATAGTTTGTGTATAAAATAAACCAACTATCCAACAAAAAAGGGGTAACCAAACCCACCATAAAACTATTGTAAATAAAAAAGTAAATCATCTATCTGTAAATATTGGAAACCAAACTAAAGCTGTATATAAATTGTAAATAAAACCGTTAACCAAAATAAAACGAGGTCCATTGTTTTGTGATTCGGAGGCCGGAGTGGACGTGTGGTGGCAGCGTAGCAACAGTGGAAGGAAGGTGGTATTTTGAGTGTATAGCGGTTGATTCCTGGCGAAGGATATACACATAAATTTTGGACGACTACTGGAACGTGTGAGTCATTGGTGTTCCGAAGAAAATCCCAGGAGATTGCCAACTGTAAATATTAGCTTTGATTGTTTGTACTATATAAATTCTATTATTTTATTATTTTATCATTACTAAACTTTGTTGGGTATTAAAAACCATTGTAAATAGTGGGTTTATATTTATATATATCTATATGCCTATATATCAATATTTATAAACTCATAGGTTCGTGTAAATAATGAGGGGTTAAAAAAGTGGTACTGCAGGTTGTTGTGAGGTAAGGGGGAATGGCCGTGACTCCCTGAAATTATATGTTGTTTTACCGAGAGAGAAAATACCCCACGACCAAAAATGACCTCACCGAACAGAGCTAGCCGGTGACGTGTCTCTCCGTGGTGGTAAGGCAACACATTCGAAAATACAAAATAGTAAAACACAAACAATACAAAATCAGAATCAACGTTAATTATCATTTGTTACCTAATCCCACCTCCTTATCATACAGCATTTCAAAATATATATGCCAGCTCTCCTAAACCTGCTCCATCCTAATGGCGTGTTAATATTTTAAAGACTTCCCATAGTAATTTGTTATTAAGAATTATATACGACTTTGAATACCAAGAGAATTTATTACTCAGAAATAATACCTTTAAAAGCGATTTTATGAAAGCAATTCACAAATAATGTATCGATCAACATGTCATTGTAATTTCAACCATAAATGTCAGTAAAACGTGACAGAAATGTCACTATCAGAAATATTAATGTCAGAAACGGGAATATCTTGCTATATTTAAAAGCTCACTAGATATAATTATTTTTAAATGTTGACGATATTATTTGCCACCAGTAAAGTATTTTAGGTAAATTTAGAAATTTAAATTCCATATTACACGGTAATCTATTTATCTTATCTTAAAGACCCCTACGCAACAATTGTTAGAATTTGCAAGGTGCAGTAACTGTAGAAAAATATTTCTTCGGAAAGCTCGACATTACCTCGGTAACAGATAAACACATTTATATCACTCCTTTTTGTTAAAATGACCCCCACACAATGCTTTAATCGACTTGAAATTTTGTGAACAGGTAGATGATGAATTATCAAATTTATTATCAACATAACAAAAAATTCGTCGGTCCCGTTTTTGAGAAAATCTGTTTGGCAGTTTTCTCTTCCACTGCAACCCCGTCTATTCCATACTCGAATTGACCTAAAACTTAACACCAACTGCTTATAACTAAAATCTATCTTTGTACAAAATTTCGACCAAAACTATCAATATTTGTGAGAATGGGAGGCAAAACAAAAATAATAAAAATGTGCGACTGGAAGGACGGACACGACATTTTTCTGATCAGTGTTTCGGGGTCCTGGTAACCTAATTCGTCGAGAAATGTGAAAATCTGGAACAAAATTTTTTTCGCGATTACAATACTTACCCAATATAACTTCGATATAGTGGGAAAAGTAAAAAAGAATCTAATATTACATACAAATTGTACTGATAAAGAATTTTGCTTTACTTAGTAAAATTGAAACTTGAGTTACATACAAATTATGAATTGTGCTGATAAAGTAATTACTTTAAAAAAAAAAATAAAATTGTTGCTAATTAACGTGGAAATCTTTGTGTATATAAACTAAAAGTTTTAATTTAAAAATCATCAGTCCATCGATAAAAGTAGGGTAGTAAATATGTAAAATTTTTAGTCAAAATGTAAAACGTCAATCCGTCACATACTGTTAGCTGTTCAGTGCATTATAAATTAATTTCAATTTAAATAAAGAATTTTATCAATCGACCAAGCTGTTATTATTCATCTTCCTGACATTGCAGCTGTAGCTGATCAACTTGTAACGGCTGTGTATCTATTGCTAAAATTGTCAATTTCATTGTACAGAGCAATTCGTTCAATATCAACGTACGAGGGGTACAATTCTATAATCGTTCAAAAATTATTAGGGTTGTTGTTGTGCTATTGCAAAATTATTTATTCTGAATGAATTTCAGTTTTGTTGTTTGCTTCCAAATTTTTTTTTTTTTTTATAACTTACCTATATAAATTTGATTTCCCCATTTCATTTGATACAATCGTATTTGTTACCAAAATTATGGAACTTGTTCACTGGTAAATCTGAGTATTGGTGAATCTTACGGGTCTTATACTGTACAACGGTAGAAGTACATAATATAATATTTGGGTTATTTGTATATAATACCTACATAATTATGTAAAAAAAAAAATGAAAGTAAACTGTAGAGTTAATCGTAATCGTTTAACAGAGGCCACCGCGTTCACATCATTTAAATAATAGCCAATGCGCTTTATTTCAGTTTTTAAAGAAAAGTAAAAAAATATCTATATATATATATTTATTCCAATTTACCCACATAAAATAAGTACCGGCCAAGTGAATTAAATTATAAAAATTGGCCATAGGAATCCATCTTGTGTATCTGTGTCGCAGTGTAATTGTGCGGCAAGGAATTATTTTTTTTAGGCGCAATTTTTTTTTATTCTCAAAGTGGATTTAGAATATTATAATTATTTATTTGTTTTTTTTTGTGAAATCAGGAAGCAGATAAGCTGAATTAGTTCCGTAAAATAAATATCCTTGTCGGTATATACCGTGGGTTGGAAGGGAATTAGCGGGGCCTCGTTTTGTATTGGAAAATCCGATACTTCCAAATTAACAAAAATTCCACCAATTTTTGCAAACCAAACAAATTGAGTGTTGATCTAATCTAGAGGAATAGCGGTGAACCAACCAAAGAAAAGGAAAATAAATACAAATTAAAAGTAGGGGGAATTTGTGATTGGGGATTCCTAAGAAACTACATATAGCTACTAAATATTTTTGTGGATTTAATAGTTATTTAACTTTTTTTTTTTTGTTTTGTTTCTCATAGTTTCATATATTCAAAATGTTAACGTAAATTACAGTAGGTACATAAATTCAAAGTTGTGTGTAAGTGGGTGTGTTAGCACCAGATTGTTGTTTTCAGGAATACCATCGTAAGAGGAGCCACGGGTACCCTTGGAAATTTTACATGTGAGTTTTTATTTTTCATAAATATACGCCTTTTTTGCAGCGTATTAATCTAGTGAAACACACACACACACACATTTTCATTTTCATTTATTTTTATTTTGTTTACTATTGCGTGATTAGAGATTAGGAAACCGAATATTATTTCCTGTCGTAATTTTTTCTCTTAAATGCATATTTTGTTTTTTTCTAATTTACTTTGTGAATAAATTGTTTTAGTTATTAATTAACATGAGATAATTTTCTTTCAATTTAATTATGGTGATTTGTTGTTCCGTGAGTCATTAGTGAACCTGTGGTTTTTCATATTTTTTAATTTCAACACGTAAGTTTTTGTAGCGTCTCACAGTAAGTATGTCGGCAACGAACCTCCCAATATCCACTGAGTACTGGCCAACCAGAACGTGTTGGCCGCACATAGAGGCGCGTAACAAACTGTAACGGAATTTTATGTAAGTATTACATCGTAATCCACCCTACTAACTATACTCAGCAAGGCTTTACGAAACCAATACGTGTTATGCATATGTTATTCCCAGCGACTATTCTGTCCTCTGAAGTATCCATACTTTATACTTACTAATCGCGCTGAGAAATAGCACTACTTAAATTGACTCATACAAATTTAGAACTACAGAAATAGCCCACACCAATGGTAAGCTATCAACTACAAATTTATTATGAACGTGACGAACAACATAACTCGCGACCTTAGAGTAACACTGTATTAACTACACTTGAGGTAGTTTCGAGAAAATAGGAAAGCAAATTTCACAATGTCACAATTAATTACCATATTTACACTTTTTAACGAAATAAACGACTACTTTATTTATTTTATATTATCTTTTAATTAAGATAAATACAGATAACATTTAAAACGTTACTTTGGAGATATCAGCAGCTCAAAATTTAGTTACAATTTTGTAACTGAACTGAGAGGCCTAAAACTGAAGAACAACAAAATTGTATGTGGTACATACCAGATTGTTTTACAGTTTATTGATAATCCAGACTATTGGAGAAGATGCAACCTTGTTACGTTGAAAATAAATAGAATTCAAATAAAACTAAGTTAGAAAATTGCTCTTAAAAAATATAAATTTATTAAATAATTCATAACATAACTTTAATAAACCTAAAACATTTACTTGGTACATACAAAAAAAATTTAAGTTAATTAATTCGGTATAAAAATTATAGGAACTTAGTTATTCAGCTTATTTCATTTAGCTATCACATACTTCAACTTACGATCCTCATGGTAATATTTTGGGATTTGTTTTCGTTTTTTGTACTCGTGTAGTATTTTTTTTTGGTAATTGTTGTTGCTTTTCTGTTTAGCCTCTTTATTGGTTTCCGAACAGGATTTGCTTTAATGTTAGATTCACCATTAGATGAGCACTGCGTATGGGATTCCTTAACCACCCCAGATTGATTAAGATTTGCAAATGACTCTCCATTTAATTTTAAAATGACTTTATAATATTGTATGTCCGCTGGTGTCATATAGACGAACATTTTCTGTAGGTGTTTCCTTTTTATTTCCGACAATTCACCTACTTTTAGCATTATTTCTGGTTCGGTAGATTTTGTAGTGATCACTTTTTTACTTCTCTCTGTTCGTCTTATATTACTATCTATTAAGTTCGACTCATTATAATCTAACGAATATTGTATTTCGTACATTTGCTGGGAAAATCTCAGAATCCTTAATTTCGAAAATGGAAAAGTGGAAAAATCAAACCACATTTTTGAATATAAGCTGTAGTCCTTGAAATCGCTACTAGCCATTTGCATTACAACTGGAGGATTTTTTCGATTAACCGTTTTCAATATTCGGATCAAACCCATTGGTGAGAAGTATTCGTTAACCGCAAGAACTTTCTCAATATCACTATGAATTTTGTCAACTTCCTGAATCGCCCCATGACCCGCTATTGAATATTTCATGCTTACTGAATTTAAATAAGGATGCTTCTTCAATACATTTAGAATTGCAGTTGCCATTATTGAATTTTTATTCTGCGGTACGCATGAATCACTCCAAGTAATCAAATCATGAATTTCTGGATAATCTTCTAAGACTCTGTTCAAAATTTTAATAAACGCCGAAGCTATATCATTGCCGCTTCTCCCTGAGCTGTATTCAGTCCATATACAACAATATGTTTTTTTTTTAGTCGACAGGTAAGCCGTTAAATTGTAGATGTTCAATTTTGAGTAATAGAACATTGGACCTCTTTCAGCTCTTGGACAATTTAAAACGTTTTGTAGATCGAAACATAAGATAGGGAATGACCCTTCTTTGTCCATGGTTTTTTGTTCTCGCATTTCACTTTTTAATTTTAGGTGTTTTTCTTTTTCCAAAGCAAGTTCATCCGTCAACATACCTTGTTCTTCGGTAGCTTTATGTTTCTCACACATACCGCATCTATCTGATTTAGGTCTATGAAAGGCAATATTGAATTTTGTGCAAAATATATGTCGGTAGTAACTTTCTTTTACCGGATTGTTTGCCTGGTCCTTGTAGAGCTCGTCCATTTGGCTGATATTTAAATTTGGTTCCAAATATTCGCGTGTAGTTTTGGCTCTACAATAATGTGATTCAACACGAGGGAAAGAATTGATGTGTTGCATGACGATTTTGATTCTTTCATCCGATATTTTATTAGTACTTGTTCGCCCTCGCATGTTTTGATGTGCTGCCCCGGTGCTGGCGCATTTGTTTTTATGTGCGGTATAGATAGGTGACTGCGAGATATCATACGTTCCAAGATAAAATTGTTTGCATACTGTTTGACGGATACCCGCTACGTCTATAAAATATGAAAAACTAAAATTTCGGCGAGATGGCCCATTTTTGGTTTTTCTTGCTGTTAAATGGCGCTCTGTGGTCTTTAATATAAAGTCATGTTTACGTTGGATATCCAAGGCGTAAAATGCAATAAATTGGGCCTGCCGCTCTACCTTCATCACCTTCCTTTCACAACAGTAAGCGCATTCTTTCAAGCAATTTTTCTTATTTTGTAGAGCTTTCTTGGGTACAACTTTACCACGTACACTTAAATACTCCTCACCTGCTTGGCACAGAGATTTTCTAATAGAACTCTTCCATAACGAAGGATTTCGAACCCTTTTACGAGACTTAACTGCTTTAGGTGATGGTTCTGTATTATCATGCGCCAATTCTCGCAGTTCAGTTGGTAAGACTATAATATCTTCTAGAACCTCTCGATCACATTGCTGTTTTAAATGTTCGTCTTCATAAACATTAATTATTTCGACATTCGCAGGTACCTAATCATTCATATAATTTATTTACTTATTAAATTACTAAAGCCGCATTAATTTTGGTAATAAAAATACATACCACATGAAACGTTAATGTTTCGTCCAAAATAAGTTCTTCACCCAAGATGATATCGTTGTTTTCGTTTATGTAAACGAGTTGCTCGTGAAGTTCAATCATTCAGACATATTCAATTTTGAAACTAATTTTTCACAAATGATGTTATATTCTTTTCATTTAAACCCTCCTCTCAACTTAATTATATTGCTGGTATATTTTGGATAAAATATACAAAACGAAGCTTCCCGCGGATGATGTTATTTTATCGTTAACACTATATCACAATTAAATAAACACTGAACGGTAAGTTTAACAATATATTAGGCAAAAAATAAAAATATATATTATAAATAAAATATAGTTTTTAATATAAATAATAATACCTTACCTGTAGAAATTAAATAAACACTAAACTATCCGGGTTGTAACTTAAATCGTTATAATCTACTTTGTTGTGGTAAATCAAATATTTAGGGAATAATCGAAATGTACCTACCAAAAATCAACAGCACAATAGTTCTATCTCCTGCAAACGTTTTGATTTTAAAGAATAGCCAAGTTTTATCTACCAAAACAAAAAATTACAAAGTTGTATTTACTCGAAATGTTCCTCTAACTAAAAATAACAAACTTGCATCTACCAAACATAAAATTACACAGTTCTAAGTACCTAAAATGAATTTTTTTGGGGAATAACACGCTTCTAAGTGGTACATACACGTTTGTTTACGAAAAGTTTAAAAAGAATCAACAAAAAATGTGTTACTTACAGCTATTTGTTTTTGGCTACCTCGGAAACGAAAAAAGATAGACATAAACTGTTAGTGGGAATCGAAAGAGCTCAACTTGTTTAGTACTATTTCATATCTAAGTCAATTTCGCAAAAATCGTTAGTTACAACTGTGTTACTCTAACGTCGCGAACTGTAATTTCAAATGAACAGAGCTAGAAATCTCTCATACATTATTTGAATCAATATTCAAATTCAATTACATATTCGGCAACTAAATACCATGATACATACACAAAACTAAAACAAATTTTTAAAATATTGGTTTAGGGCTCTTTTTATTTTAAAATACTTAATTACAGCTTTAGCTTTCGATTCCCATTCGGAATCATTCTCAAAAGCGTTATTCCGCTGCTCGTTCAGAAAACTCTTCATAAATGTAGCCTGGTAAGGTTGTTTCAATAAACCGGTTACGTAAAGCTAAACGGTTTTTTGTTGTTTTTATTGATTTTATGGTATCGTGGATTTCCTCGTTTATTACACCGAATATAAATGTTTTTTCTAAACGTTGGAAAACATCCTTCTTTATATTCCAAATATTTTGCAATTTCCTAGTTTCTGGAAAAACTTTTTCTCTTCTACATTGTAGCAGGAAATGTTGCTTGTTTATCAGCTTTGCCAGATGAAAATTTTCGTTCATCAACGACTTCATGTTTTTCATGGTGTGATTGCCAAGTTCATTTTTAATATATCCGAAGAAACTTTGGTTTTGATTTTCGGTAATTGTCTCCATTTTTCAACCAGGAGATTTATAATTAGTTTTATTTTATTGAGCCAATGATTTAAAATTAAAACAATTTTTTAAAATATTGGTTTATGGCTCTTTTTATTTTAAAATACTTAATTACAGTTTTAGCTTTAAAAATATTTTAAAAATTTGTTTTAATTTTAAACCATTGGCTCAATAAAATAAAACTAATAATACACAAAACTGTTAACTAATTTTTATCAATATCTGTTGTGGACCTGTTTAATCAAATCACAATCTTCAATCTTAACGCGTAAATCATAATCTTTAAAATTGCAAGAAAAAAGCAATACATTTAAATCCAATCGTTTATAGTCAGCAATTCAATTATATTAATAGTAAGCTGTACCCAAGCTACAGCATAATTAATAAATTACAAACAATTCAAATATAATTGTAACAAGTTGTATTATACAAACATACAACAATATAATTCAACGAAACTTTGATCTTTCTTGTTCATATACATAGTCTCGCACCAGATATTTAACTTTAGAGAAACATTTGTACTTGGGGTTTTTTCAAAATTTTAAATTTGAGAAGGATTGGTTCTACTGAAAACGACGATTTTGACTTATCGTTTTCTTGGATGAAATGAAACAACCCGGCATTTAAAATAAAGGTAACAGAATCTCTTCTCTGTATGTCATTCCCGTGTTCCTACAAGAGACCTCATTCAAAATTAATCTAAATATAATTTAATGTATATATTTATCAAAACTTACACATTCACCCTCGAAATCCGTACACCAGGACCACAGTAAGAAATTTAACGTATTATTGATTATCAGGCGACGAGAATGAAATTAAAATGCGAGCAGTATTTAGCAGTAGTATTTTTCTAGTAATTTTTTATGTTAGATAACCACTAGAATTCCAGTATAATTAAAAATAGTCAAAATCTGGGTTTGATTGCAATTTAACTAGAAATCGGGTAAATTTACAAATCACTTATAATAGATTACGCCTTCGTGGATTTCGTTTTCGTAGTTTACTGCGCATTACGTCAACTGAGAGTTGTTAGTAAGATATTGCAAAGGAAATGTATGAAAAATAAGGAATATGGTTGTATTATGGTTGAATATGGATGTATTATGGTTGAATATTTCTTTCCTATTACAAAATAGGATCCTTGCTTTCAACAATCTCTTATTTGCTGGAAAAGAATGAAAACTATATGGACAATTATTTATATTGTAATTACAACAATTAAATATGGCGCACCACATTAATTATTTAATTTAATTTAACTTTTGGATTCAATTACACACAACAATATTGTGAAACAAAACTGTTCACTCTCATTTGACGTCATTATTGCCAGCCGTTTATTTTATGATCCAAATAGGCAAAGTGCGCAAGGCGTAATCTATTATAAGTGATTTGTGGGGTAAATTCATTTTTAAATTTAACTAGAAAATTCATTTTTCTTGAATTTTAACTAGAAATTAACTCAATTTTCACTAGAATTTGCAAAACCAGATAATCAAGTAGGCAAGTACCAAATTTTGTAATGAGTGTGTGTTTTTTGTTTTTTTTTTAGGTTTAATTTTGGTGATGAGAGGTGATTTTCGATGAGATGTCGAATGTAATAGGGACTAATATATCAAATCTAATTCTAATCGATGATAATGTCTCTAAGATTACTAATATAAAACGGGTTTCTAGTAAAGTTGATTACAAATCACTAAATGAACTTCTATTTAATGAAATTTGGAATTGCGTATTTAGGGAACCTGCTATTTCTGCTGCTTATAATATGTTTATTACTAAGCATAACACCTATATAGATATGTACGAGAGCAGTCATTACAACTCCAAATAATAAATCAAAAATTAATCTAAAACGATGGTTGACCCCAGAACTTTTAAAACAAATACGATTAAAAAATTACCTTAGTTCTAAACATTCTAAGCACCCAGGCATTTCTACTTAAAGCAAGCCAAGAAGGCCTACTTTACTTCTAAATTCTCTATTAGAAATAGTGTCCAGTTAATAGTATTTTGGGACGGCAGAATAATATTAATTAAGTAAAACAAATCATAAATACTAACAATATACTTATTTTAGATTCTGCCGATATTGCTAATGAATTCAGTAAATATTATTCAAACATCGTACTTACTCTTCGTTCTGAAATTAATTTTAATCTGAAAGATAATAGCACATACTTTCGATATCACTACGGAGAAACTAATATGTTCATGTTTCCGGACCACCCCTATGAATTTCAAGCAATAGTGAATGGTTTAAAAAACCAGGCATCTATAGGCCACGATGGTATTAGCATAATTACTCTCAAAAATATTGTTTAAAATATTATCACTCCTGTGCTATATTATGAATAAAAGCTTAGAAGACGCTAAATTCCCGGAAGCATTGAAATTGTGCAAAAATTAAGCCTATTCATAAAAAGGGTGACATCAAACTGTTTAAAAATTACAGACCAATAAGCCTGCTACCCACTTTCTCTATATTCGAGAAATTTGTTAAAAATAACTCTTTTCCGATCAGCAGTTTGGTTTTAAGAGGAGAGAAGAGTAAACTGGAAAAAATTAACTGGGCCTCAGCTAAGAAAACGGACTTTTAATTCAAGAAAATGTACTTTTTCTTGATTTAAAAGCTAATTTTCTTATTTTTATCGAGTTTTTCTTCATGTAAGAATTGTGTTTCTTGAAATGAAGAAAAAATCGAAAGAAATAAGAAAATTAGCTTTTAAATCAAGAAAAAGTACATATTCTTGAATTAAAAGTCCGTTTTCTTAGCTGAGGACCAGTTTATTTTTTTCCGTGTACGGAACAAGCATTACTGGAGTTTTTAAACAGTATTCACGTAAATATAAATGATAACAAATGTGTCGCAGGGCTCTTTATTTATATTATTGGAGTGTTCGATATGGTAGACATTAATTTGGTGTATCCGTGGAAAATGTAACGATTGGTTCTGATCGTTTTTAAGGAACAGGAGACAATTTATGACTGTTAACGGTGCGATTAGTGACACAGCTGATTTAGAATTTAGTGTGCCTCAGGGATCCGTTCTCGGCCGAATTCTTTTCCTTATATATACAAATTTACTCTTTAACTGCCCGTTCATTGGGAAATCTGTAGGATTTGTAATTTACGAACTAATTATGCAACACGTTTTTTGGAACCCAATATAGACGTAAATTGTGTATATAAATATTATTGATTAATGGTTGTTTCAAAAATGACTATTTAGTAGTCACCGATCCCACCTACAGTCTTTTGTCTTTTCTGTAAAATATAAATAATCATAATTAAACGAAAATATTTAGTCAAGTTATTCAGTAAATTTTATAGTTTTTATCATACTCTTTTTTTTCCTAAATATTGTCACTGGTTAACATTTAGTCTTAAATGTTGTTTATTGCAATTTTTTTTATGATTATATTTTTTGTATACTTGTTAGTTAATATTATAATAAAAATGCAAGAAAAGATTTAAAAAATTAAATTAATAAAAATTTATTAAGGAGTACCCTTAATAACAGAGCAATAAAATCCAAAAAAAAACTAAATACTAAAACTAGCTTAAATATTTATAAAAATTCAAAACATGTATAAACAATTCGTTTTAAGCGATTTTATTTTTGCAAAATCGGCTATTAAGTCGACA
The DNA here is from genome assembly GCA_963556165.1 of Tipula helvola. Classification (NCBI taxonomy): domain Eukaryota; kingdom Metazoa; phylum Arthropoda; class Insecta; order Diptera; family Tipulidae; genus Tipula; species Tipula helvola. The sequence continues at coordinate 138,410,506 of OY744481.1, forward strand.
AAAAACGATTTTGCATTTTTTTAGGCTATTACGAATTTTGCTTTATTCCCAAACCATTTTCCGCGCCAAAATTTTGGCATCCTGTTCAATAATTAAATCAATTGGTACCTAAATGGAACCTTGATAGCATCAAATACCATTGAATTAATTAAAAAAAAATTTCCGGACAAAATTAAATTCTTTTACATATCATCATTTTTGATATATTTGAGCTTTAAAAATATTCTTCAATTTCATAAAGGACATGTATCGATAAATTCTTTAAATTACACAGGATGAAATTCATGTAATTTACTATAGCTTAGCATAATGTCTATGTTTTATTCAGCTTAACAACAATAAGAAGATGAAAAGTTCAAAATGTAAATTGTATACTATATGTAAGATTATTTGCATATTTGAAAGAAAGAAAAAAAACAATCTAAGTATTTACATGACAGTGCACAACATACAATTTTCTTTACTAACCACCCTTTCACATTAAAATAACAATGAAAATTTGTTTTCCTGAAAAAGAAAATGATTTCCATAAAACTTAAAAGCACTTTTTTATTATAAAAAATTATAGTAGCATTTTTTTTTGTATACGTTATATGATAATTATGTTGATGACTTCATATATGGGTTGGAAAAATAAATCATTCTATTCTGAACTTTTATGTTCTGCATATTGTGTGTGTGATGTACACATGTTCATGTACCTATCATATGTACATACTCTACCTACATGAATATTATGTTCTATTTTTATAGTTTTGAAAAATAAAAAATGCAATTTTCTTTTTTTAGTTTTGTGAACCATAACACGGAATAGTAATTTAATAAACAAAAGGTAAAAGGTAACAAAAAATAACTTGGAAACTGAATATAAATAATAAAATTAAATGTAATTTTTCTATAAATGATTTTTTAATATATGTATGTGTGTACCTGTGTCACAGCCATGACATTTTTTCTGCATTTTTGAAAGGTTACCTTATAATTATTCGTTTAAAATAATCAGCTTATTTGTAATTGCAAAAACGCGTTAATATTAATTTATTTTTAGTTGAGATCTTGTTGTGTTTTAATTACTGTGCTTGCTATTTTCAAGGATAGTTTTGAGGTATAAACATATACTTGTTCAACGTAAGTATGTAATTAAAAATGATGAATATACTGTGGATGTTGTGTTGAAGTTAGCTATATATTATATGAATATGCTTAACATTTTGAAATGGATTAAAATTGTTTACTTGTTGTACATAAATAAATAACATAAAAGTAAATCATATAACATGCGATTCTGAAACCATTTTTATATTTGCTTCACTTAACATTTAATGGTATAATCCTCAAATAGCAATTGTACATATTTACACTCTACAAACGTAATATAATAAAAAAAAATATTAAAAAAATGCAAATTAAGCTCAAATAAATAAAATCTCATGTAAGGTGATTGAACCAAATGTAAAGAAACGAATTTAAGTATTAAAACCTTTGATCAATTAACTTTTAACGTTACGAGAAAGAAAAAATCCTTTTTTTTTCTGTTTCCTTCCTACATATAAAGGCACTTATTACGTGGCTCAAAGAAAACCTGTGTATTTATGGTATATAGTTTATCTTATCCTAATACATAAATCCTCTGCACAATTTGGAGTTTAATTTAATTTTCTGCTAACCGTTCCATTCGCTTTGCATAAATAAATGAAACATTATGTACTAGTATACTGTGTACACAGAAGCAGGATTTTTAGTTGGTTTTTCCAATTTTAATGTACAGCAGAGCGAACCAAAAATAAAAAAAGGTAAACGCTCTGTACACGAATTAATGTTTATACAACAAAGCTCATGTGTGTGTAGCCATGAGTATGTACGTATATGCGGTGATGGTAAATGTATATGAAAAATGTAGAGAAATATTTAAATTTAATGTTGTTGTTCGTTTTTGGGGTGGAACATTTTTGTTGGCATTCATCTACTAGCTTGAGGATTGTGTGGTGAATCCATTTTTATGATTTACGAGCTTCACAACATATATGTGTACACATATACGTACTATATGTTGTTATTTCTATTATTTCATTTTCTAGCTAAACTAATGTGAATATTAATATTCGTATAAAAATATTTTTTTTGGTCGGTTTGTTATTTTATACTATTGTATAAATTTAGAAAAAAAATAAATTGGAGTGGATTGGCTGCGAGACTGCAATGTCTTGTTTGTATTTATTTAGTTTTAAATTATTGCGATGAAATGTTAATATTTATGACAACTATGTTATAAGTATTTAAATTTACGGTAAAATGGGTTCAAAAGACTCATATCGATCAATATCGACCACCATGATCAAGGCATCTATTAGGGGCGGGGGGATACAATTGTGTTGTAACCACCGGCTCCGTAACCTCTTGGTAGCGTGTACGTTCGGTGGGCTCTTTTGGTAATATTTTAGGCAGTCCTTCAGATGTTAGCGGTCATGTAATAGACAATATGTGGAATCTGGATATAAGGCGCCCTCCAGTTTCATTTAACCTTCCTATGGTAGAGCTGGGTATTCTACAGGAGACTTTCCCATTCCAGTATTGGGGATCATAATAGATATAACAGTTTTTAATAATCATGATGACACCAGAAGTAGTTCCGCAAGAATGCCAAGGATCTCGACCGTCTTTGCAATAGAACTCTCAACTGGGCCATTGTCAGATAGAGGAAGAAGATCTTACTCATGATGAGTAAGAAGAATTAAATTCTCTTCTCTCCAAAATGGGCATCTGAGGAGTTGAAGCAACAACTAAGGAAGAAGCGCTATAAAAAGCTTCGTGTGAAGAGCAAACCTCTCGGGCGAGAAACAAAACTCTTGGCACTGCGGCTACTAAAGGATACTAGAGTTTTGTCGATATACCAACGGCACACTCAGTTTAAGTTTAAACAACTCTATATACTCATCGTTTTAGAATAGTTGCCCTGCGAAGCAAAGAGTTTCGACACAATCATATCTGGATAACTCAAAAAATAATAAAACTTTGTGGACTGTATTTCTATGTGGTTGATGACAGACTGAATTTTTTATTTCTTTACAAGATATTTAACAATGTACTGTAGCGTCTCACTCATGCAAAAATATCTACACTCATTCAAAACATACTCACTCATGCAAATTATACTTACATTCATGTTCCACTACAATAATCCACGGATATCAGCGCACTCATTTTACTTACATAAAACCGCAACGCAACCGCAACCGCTCAACCGACGAGCATATTAAATTTATTTATTCATCGCTCCGGTTTTTCCCAAAACACCAATAAAAAAAACGAAACAATTCATTTGTAAGAACTTTTATTCATCCGCTTCAATTCTAATTCGTTTTCATTTCGCTTGGTAATATATCAGACTGAAATTGACAATTCGTTCGTGCGCATGTATCAAGCAAGTCGCGTTTTCATTATACCAAAAAATTCGTGATTTTTAATACGCAAATGGTGGTGAATAATATTTTAATAATATTTAATAAATAACTTTGTAATAATTAATTAATACTAAATAATAACAATAAACTCGGTGAATTATAAATACATATTATAAATTAACAAAGTGAAGTGTTTTATTGTACATGCAATTATATATGGATTTGGCGTCTCCCTAAAATTGGCAGCAACACAGCCAACGCCATTACAACCCCATAGTACATTATACAAGGCATTTTACACACAAGTTAAATTATATAAGGTAACATGACATTATGTGAGTGAAGTCTGCAGCGAAACATTAATATTTAAATGTGTTTACCTACACTATACATTTTGTAATCTTGGTGGTTTGTTTTTTTTGACTGTACATCAAAAAAAAAAAAATAGAAAAATTTGCTACGAATTAGACGTAACCATCCTCACCGCCTTGAAGCAGTGCCTTCAATAATGTATGCTTAATTTTTAGTCTTCCAGTGGGAGTTTAATCAATTTGTGCACACTTCTTCTGAAGATTGAAGTTGCTGTACGCACTGTAACCACTCGGACAATTCCGTCAGCGCCTTCATGTGTCTCAATTATGCGACCGCGAGGCCACCTTCCAGGCTGCAAACCGTCTTCCTTCAGCAAAACCAAATCACCGATAGTCAAGTTCGACTTAGCATTTTGCCATTTATGCCTGTCCTGGAGAGTACTTAAATACTCACAGTGAAATCTTCGCCAGAGCCCGTTGACCCGCGCTTGAACTTGTTTCCATCGCTTAGAACATGGAATAACCTTGTCGCTTGAGTCTGCTTCCAGCAATCCAACTGAACCACCCATTGTTAGAAAATGGTTCGGGGTAAGCACATCAAAATCATCTAAACTGTTATCATTCGGGCACAATGGCCTTGAATTCAATATGCCGGCGATCTGATGTAGTAACGTAGACAGCTCTTCGAACGTCAAATTAGAATCCTGTGTTACTCTGTATAAATGGTACTTCATCGACTTAACCGCTGACTCAACTAATCCATTGAAATGAGGTGATGCTGGCGGATTAAACTCCCAATGTATTCGATAAGATGTTAAGTGTTCAAGTACTTCCTTCTGGTGTTCCCTTGAACAGATTAGGTCATAGACTTCTTTAAGTCGTCGTGATGCCCCGATAAAATTGGACCCATTGTCTGTTTCAATATATGATGGACACCCTCGTAACCCGACAAAACGCTTCAATGCCATGATAAATGCTTCCGTGGTCATGTCGGACACTGCTTCCAGATGGACGGCTTTAATTACTGTATCTATAAAAACACAAACATAACCCTTTATTAATTTAGCCCCACGCCCCTTTTTAGATAAGAGACTAATTGGCCCGGCAAAATCTATAGCTACGTTGGAAAACGGCCTTCCTGGGTTGAGTCGAGCATGAGGAAGATTTCCCATCAGTTGTTTCACAGTTGTGGTTTTATACTTCACACACGTTATGCACTTCCTTGATACATCCTTCGCAATTGACTTTGCACCAATGATCCAATACTTCTGTCTTGTCAGGTGAGTCAACAAAGATGGCCCAGGATGTAAATGGAACCGATGAAACTGTGTAATCAACAAACGACCGACTGGTGAAGACTTCGGAATTATAATTGGATGCTTCTGATTGTAGCCGACTGAAGATCGTTGGATACGTCCACCCACACGAATCAAACCATCCTTGTCGATGAATGGCGCCAATGTAATGATAGATGACTTCTTTGGTATTGGGCAATTTTGCTCGAGTGCATGAATTTCTCTACAGAAGACTTCTTGTTGTTGGTGTTTAATGACGACCACTTCAGCCTTGGATAATTCTTTGACACAAATTGGACCTTTGAATTTATTGTACTTGCACCACCGATACATGTATGAAATAACTCTAAGCATTTTGTCCCAACCGGACACCCGTTTCATTACCTCCTTGATTGGATGATGCTCCTCACAATTCAATGAAAAAAGCAATTTGATTGATTTTGCTTCTCGGTTCGCATATACGATTGACTCGTTGTTAACTTTAAACGACAAACGCCAACAAAACTCATCTTCTTGTAGCCAAGCGGGGCCACTCCACCATTGGTTGGTATCAATGATATCGCGTGGAAAGAGCCCTCTCGTCGTGCTAAATGGAATAATTTGCAAAATCGCTGAAGTTCGGTTGGCGATATACGTTTTCCACTTCCTTGGTATCTCTGAGAGCCAGGCCAGGACAATGGTAGAGTCCGTCCAAGCAAATAGATGGTAGTCTTCAATATTTAGTGATTCAAGTACTTGCTAAACCAGTTGGCTAAGGAGCCACGCTCCACACAACTCCAGCCTTGGGAGTGACATTTGCTTCAATGGAGCCACCTTACTTTTCGCAGTCAGCAAACGTATTGTTACCTGTCCCTTTGTATTGGTAACTCGGGAGTAGACTACGGCAGCATATGCATCCTCACTCGCATCCGAAAACCCATGGATTTCGTATTTAGTAACCCCTTCTAGTCCATCAGATAAAAAGCGAGGTAAGTTTAATCCGGACAGTTCAGGCAGTTGATTTCTGATTTTAACCCACGACTTTGCTACTGCCACTGGAACTTCTTGATCCCACTCAATCTTGAGAGCCCAAAGTCTTTGAAATAAGATTTTGGCAATTATAATGACAGGTGCCAAAAACCCAAATGGATCATATATCTGAGCCACTTGCGAGATTAAACTTCGTTTAGTCAACGTTTCATTAACGTTGAGAGAAACGTCGAAGGAAAACGAGTCGTTTGATGATTTCCAAACGACGCCTAAAATTTTCTGAACATCTTTCTGTTCGTCGAGCGTAATCTTTCGGCAATCACCTTCCGTTAATTCCACGTGAGAAGAGACCACCTTTCTCAAGTTAAAGCCACGATTTTTAAGTACGTTGGTTATTTCATTTTTGAGTGCAATCGTTTCAGTAATGGTATTTGCTCCCGTGATTAGGTTGTCGACGTAGAAATCGCGCAATATGATTTGTGCCACTTTCGGGTTTGTATTTTCTAGTGATCGACCTAGACGCTGTAATGAAGCTATGGCAAGAAATGGAGCGCATGAAGTGCCATACGTTACCGTTTTCAATTGATAAGTTTGAAGCGGTTTTGAGGTGTTATTTCGCCATATGATTTTGTGAAATATGCGGTCCGAGGGTTGAATCCATATTTGGCGGTACATTTTCTCTATGTCCGCCACTAACGATACCGCATGTTTTCGAAACCTAAGCAACGTTGACCACAATGTAGGTTGGAGAGTTGGTCCTATCAATAACGAATCGTTGAGAGATCTTTCGGAACCATTTGGCAACCATTCCGTCCTTAATCGTTCATCTACCACAAACTTCCGCTCAATCGACAAGAATCGTTTAAAGGCTACACCGTAGCAATCTCCTGACACTAATGCATCCGATTTAAACGGTAATGATACCATGTATCGACCATCAGCAGCTATTCTAACCGTTTCATTGCAGTGTTTGACGGCCAATATCTCTTCATCGGTGTATTCTTCTTTGTAATGAATGGACTCCGATTTCCAAAATGTTTCCAAAATATTATCCAAATTACAATTCAACTGAAAACCATTGAGCGTCTCCCGGTCAGCATTCGTATTACTTCCTGAAAACACCCAACCAAACAATGTGTTTACGACGACCATTCCCTTTGATAATGTCTTACGACTACGACCTTCAGTTATAATGGAGAAGAAGTAATCTGCCCCAATAAGGATGTCAACCGGCTGATTTTGTTCATAGCCGGAGTCCGCAAGACTCAATTTTGATAGTTGATTTAAGTCGTCGTTCGAGAACATGATGGATTTCGGCGGTATTGTCATCAGCTGTTTCAAAATGTAAGCGTGAATTGACATGCTTACAGTACTTCCTGGCTCATTTGCGTATATGCGAAAATTGACGGCACCCTGTGTGACCATTTCACTTGTTGCAATTCCGGATACTGACATTCGTGCCTGCGACCGCCTCAACTTAAGTCTGTTAGCTAAACTTTCTCGAATGAAAGTTGCCTGTGAACCAGAATCCAGTAGAATTCTTGCGAGTACCCTTTCTCCAAATTGATTCTCAATCCAAACCTGCGCTGTTGGAAGTAATGCGACTTGATCCATCCGAGTATGATGTATGTCTAATTGGGCACAAGTTGTGTCTTTCACTTCATCTGTGGGTTTAGTAGCCAATTCCTCCAATTCACATGCAACTGAATTCATTTTGACAGATGAAGCGGGTTGTTCGACGTGATTACCGTGCAACAGTGTATGATGTCGACGGAAGCATATCCTGCATGTTGATCTAGAAGGACATCTTTCTTTGATATGTGACCTGGACAAACAATTGAAACATGCTCCTTTTGCTCGTAGTAACAGGAATCTATCATCCCGACTGATGTCTTCAAATTCCTTGCACCTATACAAAGGATGATCACCATTGCACTTCAAACAATTTTGTGTGTGTTCGTTTACGTTGTGACATCTGACGGTTTGTTGGCTCTGAGAGTGGTTAGGAAATTTAGGTTGATTGGTTTCAGCCTGACAGGTTTCCATTGCATCGCACTGTATATTTAAAAATTCGAGAAACTCTTCAATACTTGGAAAGTTATTGTTGGCCGATGATAACGCCCATCTGTGTTGTATGTCCTTATTCAATTTAGGTAGCAATATCTGAATTAACCACGGATCTCGTTTCTCAGCCTGATCTCCCAGCGCCCGCAACCCTCGTAACACTTCATCACTTTTATCACACAACCGTCGTAACGATCCGTCCTTTGATGGAATTGGTGGCTGCTGCAAAAATGTTTGAATCATCTCAGCCACAATATAACGTTTCTTGTCATATCTGTCGACAAGTTTCTTCCAAGCGAGCGGATAGTTTGCATCGGTCAACTGCATATGCTTGATTAGATCAGCGGCTTCTCCCACTAACAATCCTCTGAGATAATGAAATTTATGCGATGTTTGTAGATTTTCATTTTTATGCACCGAAGCCTCGAATAGATGTCTGAACGATGGAAAATCGCGATAACTTCCACCAAACTTAGGTATATTTAAACGTGGCAACCGTAGGTCTTGATTGTTCGCGTATGATCTGTCGAGTGTTGTATCCAAAAGTGATTTTTGATGTTCTGCTAACCGCCCGACAGCAGAGACAACTTGAGCCTCTACCTCTTTCGAAACCAAATTACGAGACGCCGCTTGTTTCCGTAGCTCAACTTTCACGAACAGGTATTCTTCCTCAAATTTCTCACCATCAACAGAAGTATTATAATTTTGCAATGAATCTTGATAATCATTGAACTGAACGTAGAATTTTTCGAGCAATTCTATTCGGGCGATTAATTCCTCGTACGTTGTAACTTGAGTAATTCCCTTGACAAAGCGCCGTAATCTAGCTAACCCCTCAAAACAATTGCTTACTTTCTTTTGTAACCCCTCAATAATTTGAGCTTCTGTTGGCATTTTGTAAAGAAGAGGCCTTATCATCAGTAATTAATTCAACTTTCACAAGCAAATTGGCAATATGTTTTAATTATAAAATGGCGTTCAATAAACTTGATTGGTTGAAATGAATAACGCACCTTTGTACCACAATATTAATTTCGATATTTATCCCAAAAAATGGCAGGCAGTATGAACGACGTGGCGTGTTAAATACAATATGGCGTCCAAGCGACTTGGTTGTTTGAAACGATTAACGCGTTATTGCACCCAAAAATGAAATAAATTGTACTCACGTATTTGTAGCACTTCACGGTGATTGCGATCCAATGTTCCCAGAAAATAGCTTAAAATTCTCCGTTATTGTGTTATCCAGCTCGAAGGACCTTATGGATAACTCAAAAAATAATAAAACTTTGTGGACTGTATTTCTGTATTTCTATGTGGTTGATGACAGACTGAATTTTTTATTTCTTTACAAGATATTTAACAATGTACATTGTACAAGGCATTTTACACACAAGTTAAATTATATAAGGTAACATGACATTATGTGAGTGAAGTCTGCAGCGAAACATTAATATTTAAATGTGTTTACCTACACTATACATTTTGTAATCTTGGTGGTTTGTTTTTTTTTGACTGTACGTCAAAAAAAAAAAAAAATATAAAAATTTGCTACGAATCAGACGTAACCAATATCGCCCAATTAGCCTCACATCGTTTTTGCTGAAGATGATAGACAAATTTTCGATCACCAAATCAGAAGCGAGAATTTTATATGAAATCCCCCTTATTGGACATTTGAATTCCAATCTGGTAAAACTGCAGTAACGGCAGTCACAAAGATTAAAAGTGGGATTGCTAAAAAAAAAATCGACACCTGTCGGGGACTATACCTCCCACAGTTCATCCGTTCCACGGTGAAATATTTGAAAATTGCAATTAAATTAGGTAGTGAAGCAGCAACCATTAGGGCCGTGAATTTTCATTGGTAATTGATAGGCTATTGACTCTCTGCGAAATTAGTATGGAATTAGTGTATCCGGGAAGGACTTAGCGTCAATTAAAAAAACGGTTATTGCATCTTTTACGAGGAAGACAAAGCTTGAGCTTAGAGCTCTATCATAAGATACTACAGTTCAGTAATCCAGAGAAGTGGACTAACTATGGGGTATTCTTGATCAAAATCAGAATAGGAAACTACATTTATTTAAGGTTCAGAATAGAGCAACTAAAGCTTTCTGGGCATGCCAGATACTCTAAGGACGAACTCGGGAATCACAACCAAAGATGATTAATTGGTCATTTTTAATAATCAATGGTGGCCTAAAACTGAGGAGAAAATAGCACAAACTTTACTGAATAAAGTTCAGCACAAAGCTTGCCTCGGTATTACATGCGGAATAAAAACATACGCGACTGCTGCAACCGAGGCACTTATAGGACTGACTCCGTTTCACTGAAGATTAAAAAGAATGCATTTACGGCTTTGAAATTAGGTAATATAGTAGGTCATAAATTCAGACAGACGATAACATAGAATTATTTTCCTACTGTATGCCAGTTAAACTAGACTTCCACAGACATTTCTGCGTCGGTATGCCAGATAGGAACATGTGGGGCCGAGTGGACCGTCCTTTGAAAAAGGGTTCACAGTGTGGTTTATAGAAACAAGAGGCGAGCATGGATAGGAGTATATGAGGAGAGAATTTCCTTTTCGAAGTTCATCTATGCTACTGTCTTCCAAGAAGATGTACATGCTGTAGAGCTTTGTGCCAGGGTACGTGTACTTAACACTTTCGCTGCCGCATGTGGACCCGCACATCATGCATTTTGTACTTGTACAAAGCCACATGTGCACCCGCACATCATGCATTTTTTTCTTTTACTAAACCACTGTAGCACGAGCACATCATGCATTTTTCCCTTATACATATCAAGCCACTGCAGCACCAGCACATATGTATTGCTCTGCCAATTTAAGTTCATCACAGGTGAGTGGTAAAATTAATTTTATGTCTGGATTGCTTGATACCATTGATCTGGGTTTTTGTGGTGTACGCTTAATTGTTCTGTAATCCGATATTCTGTTGAATAAAGTACTTATTACGTCGGTTTCTACAACGGCTTCAAGAATGCATACAGTTGATTTTTCCGTTAAGGCCTGATTGTTACTATTAGTTATTAAGTTTTGCTTTGGCCATATTGTTTTCTCATGATATAACCAGTCCGGTCGATTCCACCAAAGCGAATGCTTCACTAATTCCGACGGCATAAGGCCACGCGACGCACAATCACGTGGGTTTGTGCTGTCCTATTAGCAATGAACGTTGGCAATGTGGAGGGATGCTTTGCTAGCCAGTGCAGCACAATTTCAGAGTCAGTCCACGAGTATGATGGTATATCGAAAGCCTTTAAATTCTGTATGATTGATTTTGACAATTTAGCCAATATGTGAGCTGCTAATAACTCCAATCTGGGAATGGTTATGCGACGAATGGGAGCTACCTTTGTTTTGGCTGCTATAAGAGTTATCTGTACCTTGCCGGATATCTATAGCTCTTATATATACAGCGGCTGCATACGCGTTTTTGCTGGCATCGCAAAATCCATGTATTTCTAGGCATTCGTCGTTGAAATGGATATAACGCGGGATATTAATACTCTCTATTTGGTTTATTTCACGGTTGATACTGTTCCAAGCATCGATAATTTCGCTTGGCAGATTATCATCCCATTCTACAGAGAGTAACCATATTTGTTGGAATAGCATTTTTACAGTAATGATCATAGGAGACAACAATCCTAGAGGATCGAATAGGCGTGATGCATCTGAAAGAAGTTTGCGCTTTGTTAGTTTTGCGCTATCATAAATCATATTTACCTTGAACGTGAAATGATCTCTTTCGTAGTTTCAGTGCAGTCCCAAAACCTTTCGAGCGCAGCCTTTCATCATCTCTATTGTTGTAACTGTATTTTTTGTTCCGATTGTGGTAAGGAATTCCTTCGAATTCGATGCCCATTTATGTAGTTGAAATTCAGCCGATAATAGGACTTGCTGTAAATTCTGGCTTAATTTAATAGCTTCATCAGTCCAATCGGCTCCGCTTAACACATCATCTACATAAAATTCATTACGAATTACATAGGATGCCTCAGGTTGTGTTTTTTCGACATCTCTGGCTAGCTGGAGCAATGATTTTCAGTTTAAAATGCTTTAAAGGCTCGACAGGTGTCTTTCTCCAAACTATTTGCTGATAGTTAACACGGTCAGGATGAACTTAAATTTGCCTGTACATTTTTTCTATGTCAGACGTGATGTAAGGTCTGATTGCACCGTGGGACTGACCATTAATATTTTATTAAGAGAGACCGAAGATTTAGTTGTTGCTGAACCGTCAAACACTACGCGTACTTTAGTGGTGATAGTTGATTCCTTGATTATTGGATGATGCGGCAAATAAAAATGCCTGGTTGGTGGAACAGCTAGGTCCGCTACTGGAAGTTCCTCCATATGATTCAAACTTATATATTCGTCCATAAATTTCACATATTCTTTCCTAAGATTATGATTTGACTGGAGCTTTCTTTCTAGAGCTGAAAATCGTGATAGAGCTTGCGTTAACGATTCCCCAAGTAAAGGTGGGGTAAAGAAGGGCAATTTGACTACACATCGGCCTTCGTCATCGCGGTATGTAGTTTCATGGAATAGTGCTTCGCATTGTTGAGCTTGCAGACTAATATGATATCCGTAGCAAAATCCTCCAACTCCCAGAATTTTCTGAGCGTTTGATCAATGTTAAGATCGATATTGGCATTAAAAGATTGTTGTTCTGGTATAGGTGCATCACCACCGCCAATAATCCAACCGAACAACGTATTTTGAGCGGTTAGCTTATTTGGACCCTCCAGCTTACCATCTGATAATATTTTTAAAAAATAGCCAACACCCATAACCACATCTATTTCAATGTTATTGTTATCTACTGGGTCAGCCAAAGTATGAGATTTAAAACTTTCCCAATTATTTAGTAGTTTTGGGCTGGCTCTTCGAAGTATTTTTGGTAAATCATTCATTATGTAAACACTCATTCCTAATTTTAATTCCGGATGAAAGTGAGGTGAAATTTCAATCGTTGTTAATCCCCTTGTTGTACTTTTCGAAGCGATTCCTTTGACTGGGTATCGCGCAGTTATGCATGGAAGATTCAGTTTTCGAACGCAAGACTCGCTTATCATTGAGCCATTAGATCCCGAATCCAACAACATTCGACTTAGACAGCTCCGTCCAAACTTGTTACGAATAATTATTCGAGCAGGTAGGTAACAGTGGTCTTGAAACGAGAGACACACATGAGTGGAGATCCTCTTGAGTATTATTTGGCTTTTTAACTGGATTTGTTTGCGAAATACCGTCATTGCAGGAATCGGCTTGCAAGTTATTGGAATCCACCGGCTGATGTAAAGTGGTATGATGTTTCTTATGACACAACTGACATCTTTTTGGTGAGCGACATACCTTTGAACTATGTCCAACAGCGAGGCAATTAAAACAACATCCAGGTGAAGTAACAAATTCCTTACGCTGATTTAAATCAAATGATTTGAATTGTTCACAATCCTGTAATCTATGGTTGTTTCCACACTTCCGGCACTTTATCATTTTTAACGGCGTATTTGTTTGAGAGGAAGTCTGCTGTACGCTGTTTGGTTTTGACGTCACTGCATGATTTGAATTAATTCCGTGAGTCGATTTAGTAGTAACGGATCGCTTATTGGGGATATCGCAAGTATCGATGTAGGATAATTTATTTCCACCGTTTTAGAGGCCCAAGCTCTACGAGTATCATCGTCTAGCTTGTTCAAGAGAATGTGGTTAAGCCAAACATCACGTGTTTCGGCGTCATCACCCAAAGCTTTTAGACCAGCAATCACTTCTGCGGCAGTATCGAGAACACGTCTTAGAGACTGCGTGTTTGAATTGGTCATAGCAGATTGTTCCAAGAACCTTTTAACAAATGATCGAATCACTAGGGCTGGTTGATCATATCGCTTACATACCTTTTCCCAGGTACCCTTGTAATTAGCATCCGTTACCGTGATATGGCGAATAAAGGTATATGCGTCACCTTTCATTAAACCATTTAAGTAGCTAAAAGTTTCTGACATTTGACATTGCTGTGTTTTTATCAACAATAGTTTCAAATAAATCCTTGAATGATTGAAACTCTTCGGATTTTCTTCCACAGAAGCACGGTATATCTAAAGGAGGCAATTTTACGTCCTTTTACGTCTTTTATTGTTTTATTCCTTTTATTATTGTATGGATGAATTAAAAAATTTGTTTGAAATAAAGAACCAATGAATTTATTTTACAATTATTTATTCAAATTTTTGCGTTTAGTTGTGGTTTTGTATCGTTTTGATTGAGAATTAAATTGATATTCTGGTGCATCAACGGCATATAGGGAGATAAAAATGCATGACGTACCGGTGCATCAGAGGCTTGGTAGAGATAAAAAAAGCATGATGTGCAGGTGCACATGTGGCTTGGTATAAGGAAAGAATGTTTGATGTGCGGGTGCACATGTGGCTTGGTATTATGCAAAATTTGCATGATGTGTAACAGGAACTACACAAAGATCTAGTATGTTCCAGCCAGCCAAGCGGCCCTAAAGACTTCTAGGCCTTATACCATTAAGTCAAGACTGGTCTGAGTCTGTCTCACTGCAGTCCAGCAATTGGCAGCCACAAAGGACCCAAGAAATCAGCAAATAAACCGTTTTTTGGTATACTATCTACAAATTACTCAACGAAATCTCAGAAGTGTTACTAATCCAATCTAAGAAATATCATATACCCCATTTGAACGGAATCGATATGACATAACAGAGAAAATTTTAATTTTGTTCAATAGGATTTTATTGGACTAATTCGGTTATTGTATTATTTATTACAATAGAATACAATAAAAAATGTATATTTGTTAAGTAAATACATTATTTATTTAAGGTACTGATATTGGTTTGAATTGCTTCTTATAAAAACTCAAATAGAATTTTGCAGCCAGCGGGCGTAGCATCTTTTAAACCGCTAAAAAGTGTAGGGAATAACTCAGTGATTTAATGGAGGCGTCGAAACTCTAACAAAAATCTCACCAGGGATATATTTTTTCAATTATTAAAAGAAGTTTGTAGACAAATCAATGTCTTCCGATACTTTGTGGAAGATATTTAAGGCATGTGGCCTGTTTCCCTGGAATAAGTGTGCCATAAGTACGTCCAAGTGCCAAGGTGGACCCACAAAAGCACATTTTCAAAGTATTAATAATTCATATGATACAGATGGTTTTCATGACTGCTGTACTATTTTAGGAACCGAATGCTATTATAATAAAAAGAAAAAAGTTCAAACGCCATAATTTTTTAAACTCTTCTCTTTAAATTCTTCTCCCATTTAGTAAGGCACTTAAATATCATAAAGAAATTTAAAAAAAGATAAAGAGAAGAATTTAATGAATTTAAATAATTTACAGCATTTAAACAATCTTTAAATTTTCAAAATTCTTGTAATTTACAGAATTTAAATAAATTTTAAGTTTTTTAAATTATTCGCTTTAAACTCTATAAGTTTGCAAAATTCTTTAAAATGTTTAATACTTTTAAAACCTTTAATTCAGGTTCCTTGCCGGTATACCATATTAAATAATACAACAAGCGGCTAGTGGCCACCGGTGAACCACGAAGAAAAATACAGTCACCGGCCATTGGACTACCAGTACACCGGTGTTACACTGGCCGTTAGTAGTATTATAAAGACTGGCATACCAGTGACCCTGGCCGCTGTAAATAATATTAAGTGTAATACCTATACCGGCGGCGGTCACTGGCCGATTGTTATATTATTTACTGTGGTGTGCCTTGCGGTGATCAAATTGGTGTGTTTTCCATGGATAAAAAATGAGAAAATTGTTTTTGTACCGTTTCGATTCTACTAATATGGCTAGCATAGTGGGGAGACCATACACATGACGCATATTCAAGTTGTTTACGGACGGATATTTTTTTCCCATTGGACATCTTTTATTTTACTCAAAAAAGTCTTAAGAAACAAAATAAAATACAACCGATTGAAGTATCGAAAAGAAAACAAAATTTCCTTCAATAGAGAGAAATTTTTTTTCTTGAAAGCTGTTATTTTCCAAGATACAATCGTTCAAATCACGGCCTCTGTATGAGCAAAAATTTCAAAGAAATTTTAAATTATATTTCGTACCAGGCATCTGTCACTTGAAATCATATAACTGGCCCGCTCTTGCGCTCACAAAATAGAAAAAATCTATATTGTCTCTGGCTCGATTTTTTTTTTGTGCTACACGCATTGCCTATGCGGTAAATGTCAAATGAAATTATTTAATTTATTTCAAAACAGTGAATGAATTATTGTAATTATAACGTGTTTTTCCGAACTTATGTAATAAATTTAATAATAATTAAAGTGTTTCTAATTAATTAAAGTGACTTTAATTTATAAAAATGAACTGCTTAGTGTCTAAGTGTAGAAATACCGATACCAAAAAATTGGATGGCATCCGTTTTCATAGGTAAATTATTTTCTGGTTTTTGCAATATTGGCGAACTTATTTAATAGAGAATTTATCACAAAATGTTAAATAAATAGTTTAAATTCATAATCTAAAAGTGTCTTTGTGTAAAATGTATGGTTTTATTTAAAATTTCGTTGATTAAATTGATGAGTGAAGCTCAAGCCAAAAAAAAAAAAATGTTAAATTTTGTCAGTACCACAAAAGTTGCTTTTAATTCATAATAATTAGATTTTTTGTGTGTATTATCAATATTTGAAGTTTGGTTTAATTAATTTAATTCAAAATATTTAAGTTTAAATTAGTTTTTTGTATAAAAATACACTTTTTAAAAATGGTTAACTTCCATATTTATTACAACAAAAACAATTTTTGTTATTTTGGATTTGTCTGCTTGTTGATGCGTTTTTTATACTTTTTGTCAGTAGAGCCGTAGAACTGATACCGGCTTTCCATCATCGATATAAGAATATTAAACAGCATATTAAATTTTTATTATTTTTAAATTAGGAGTTAGGAAAAAATTAATAAGGAGACATTTGGGCAGTTTATTATGCCAATAAATTCAAACCATTTGATTATTGTAGTAAAATTTATTTAAAACTAATTACATTAACGCATATGTTAGATTGCCAAAAGACCGGCTTACAAGAGTAAAATGGATTGTAGCCCTTCAACTTGACAAAACACTCAACATATCCAACAGAGCTGTGGTTTGTTCTCAACATTTCAAAGAAACAGATTATGAATTAGCCACAGTCGGGCGGCGCAATCTCAAAAATGAAGTTATTCCTAAGGTAATCAAGTTAACAGAATAAAATGTGTTAGCAATCAATATACCAATTAAATTTATATTATTTTGATTCAGGTTGATGATATTCCAAAGCATTCCAGTGTCACATCATCATCATCATTAGAATCATTACATTCTGAAAATATGCCAAGTACATCCGCAGGCCTTAAACAAAAGTGTATAGATCTTCAAACTATCCCTGAATGCAAAAGTATGGAAGTAGTATCTGCCATATCTTCGAGTGATGTAAGTGTATTTAATAATAAATTATTATATTTTTGTATATTTATTTGTTTTTACGATAAATTTTAGTCCTCTCCATTAAAAAATCTTACAAATAGAACTAGTTTATATAAAAATCCAAATCCTTATAAAAAAATTACTTTAAAACGAACCTTGAAAGCAACCACTACTGAAAGTGGCTCTGGTACGGATGTAAAATATCGTAATACCGAAAAGAAACGAATATTAAGAGCAGATAATATCCAGATCAGGAAGACAAATTGGAATTTAACTAGGAAAAATTTATACAAAACAAGGAGGATTGCTGACCTAAACACAATTATTAAAACTTTGAAGGAGAAAAATTTGCTGGAGGCTGGAAGTAGCGATAGGCTGGAGGAATTATGTGGGCCACTCAAGAGTATTAATGAAAGAGTTCTTGCAACAAGAAAAAATACTGAATTTCCGGTTGAAATACGAGCATTTGCCCTAAATTTAAATTTTTATTCGCCAAAGGCGTATAATTATGTAAGGGCCACATTTAATAGTTGCCTTCCACATCCCAGTACATTGGCTAGATGGTATAAAGGTGTTGATGCATCACCTGGTTTAACATCAGAGTCTTTTGATGCAATTTCAAAAGCAGTTCTGGAATGTAGAACTTCCGGCAAAGAAGTATTTCTAAATTTAGCTTTCGACGAAATGTCAATCAAATCCCAAATAGAATGGACTGGTACTCACTCTGTAGGTTTTGTGGATGCGGGGGATGGATTTGAAAGCAACACTGCGGCTACATTAATATTAGTGCTCATGGTAGTTTGTGTAACAGGTACTAATACTAATTTAGTTAAATATTTACATTTTTTCATTTTGTTGTGCTTATTTAATTTTAGGCTCTTGGAAAATACCAATTGGGTTTTTTCCCATTAAATCGATGACAGCGGAGCAAAAGGCGAATATAATTACACAATGTGTGTTTGCAATTAGAGATACCGGTGCCAAACTAATTGGAATAACATTTGATGGGTGTAGCACAAATCTATCAGCAGCAAAGTTATTAGGCTGCGAAATTTCTTTTCCAGCTCTAAACCCGATTTTAAAAATAACTGGTGTTGCGGATGACATTTTAATGATGCTTGATCCTGTACACATGGTAAAACTTCTCCGAAATACGTTAGCATAAAAGGGTCCATTTTTGGATGGCGATGGTCAAAGAGTGGATTGGTGTTTTTTAAAAGAACTGTTACAATTGCAAGAAGAAGAAGGTTTGAGATTGGGCAATAAATTAACACAAACGCATGTATATTTCTACAAACAAAAAATGAAAGTGAAGTATGCCACTCAAATCTTAAGTGACTCGATTGCCGATGCTCTAGATTTTTGTAACCACACTTTAAAACTGGAGCAATTTAAAAATTCGGAGGGTACATCTAACTTTATTAAAATTTCTAATAAGGTGTTCGACATTTTAAATTCAAGGAAATTATATGATGTAGGATATAAAAAAGCTCTTTGTGATTCCAATTTTTCTGAAATTTTAGCTTTTTCACAAGAGTCAATTAAATATTTTTCAAATTTGAAATTACTTAGTGGACGACTCTTGGTAGAATCCCCTAATAAAACGGGGTTTATAGGAATTATTTTGGGATTAAAAAATATAGACATTTTATATTGTAAATACATTAAAAATGGTCCCCTAACATATATACCTTTTTATAAGTTAAACCAAGACCATATAGAACTATTTTTTGGTTCAATTAGATGTAGATTAGGAAATAATAATAATCCCACAGTGCGCCAATTTATAACAGCGTATAGGAAATTATTATTTCATTGCCAGATTAGGGACGGTGGAATTGGTAATTGCTTGCCATTAGAGGAAATTCCAATTCTCCAATACAATAAAAACTCCTCCGTTAAATTTATTAATTCCACGGTATCAACCAAGCTATAACCGAAATTAGCTATAACCGAAAATGAAGATAAGATAGATGATAACGATTTAGGAGAATTAAGTGCCTTATTAAATTTAAATGAGCATTCTGATTATTTAAATGAATATTCTAGAAGTGTCGTAGCATATATAGCTGGTTTTGTTGTATATAGTTTACAAAAAAAATTAAAATGTGAAGATTGCATTAACCTTAACTTGGGCAGGATTTACAAATGTAAATATTTAATTTTTCATTTTAGAATAAAATCTACATTATTCATATTCTTTTGAAAACCTTTCTGGTCAGTGGCTAATTTTTCGAGCTTCTTCCGAAACATAAAAAAAAAAAATAATAAAGCTTTTTTAGACCTTTTTTAAGCACTTTTTTAAAATTTTATGCGATTATGGGCAGATATTTACATTTGTAAATATTTTTCTTTCGTGTGTTATATGAGAAGTATAAATATTTTTCGCTAGTTTTAGTTCATAGTAAGTACATATTGACATCATGTCAGGAAAATATTATTTATATCTATAACAAATCGCTATAATATAAGGTTTTTGACAAGTAAAAAACATATTTTTTGGTATTTCAAGTAATTCATAAAAAAGATTTATTGTAAATATCCACATAAAAATTTATGCAAAATGGCAATTTGAACACTTTGTTTGTGTTAGGCTATGCTCCACACAGACAGGTTTTTGGCAATCAACACAAAGTTTCCTTGTTGCACGTTTTCTTTTTTTTTCTCATGATAGCAGATGAAGCACAATCCTTTCACTTTCGAGTTGCCACGATCATTGTCATCTGGTACAAACTTATCCGTCGAACTATTAACGCTTTCTATCTTGCGACCCAACATACACTCTATGGCCGATTTAGTAGGAAAATATGAAGTAACTCCACGACATTTGGATCGTTTTTCTATGTGAGGACGGCACAAATGCTCGCCTAAATCTTGTAAAAACAATCGCCGTCGACCTAAAAACGATTGTAAAAAATTACAATTTCTCACCAGTTTTTGTTGTTAAATGTGACGGATTGTCTTCAACATAAATTATATAGGCTGAGAGAGCTGCCACATCCAGGATGTTATAAAATAGAGCCAACGGCCACCGATTTGTTTTTCTTTTTGTAGTGTATTGCCCCAGCATTTTATCCATAGTATCTACACCACCTTTTGTTTCATTGTAAAATAAAATAATTTAGGGTTTATTTTTAATATTTGCAATTTTATCATCAAAATGCATTGTTGATAAAAGCACTACAGACTTATTCTTTTTTGGCACATACACATATAGTGGATTTCTCACCGAATCCAAAAATAGATGATAATACTTCCCGACGAGGAGATGGTTTAAATTCGGCTGGTAAATATGGTTCATTTTTTTTAGGGTTCCTACAATCGATAATTTCCACTTTCTCAAAGTGTCTGCTAAAGAAACCGATGTGAAGAAATTGTCCGTTGTAATGTTTCTACCGGTATTTTTATATTGTTCTACTAGATCCAAAACAACACGCTCCCCTTTATTTACATCCCTCCTATTTCCCACTTTTCCCGTATATATTTGGCCGCACATTGGATAAAATGTTTTTGCATCACAAGCCCACCACACTTTTATGCCATACTTAGCCGGTTTTGATGGTATATATTGAGTGAATCTCGTTCGGCCTCTGAATGGAAATAACTGCTCGTCGACAGTAATGTTTTCTGATGGCTCCACTAGCATTTGGAAAATTTCTGATATTGATGCCGCTTTGTCGTTAGTAATTCTGGTAGCTCTCGTATTCTGTTGATCGTAGCGAATAAATCTTATTATGTTCCTCAATCGCTTAGTTGGCATTGTTGCTTTGTAAAGTGGATACGCATTCTTTCTCCAAAGCAAATCTAGAGTAAAATACCAAAGAAAGCCCGCAGCTCTTCTTCATCTATTCTAACCCATTTTGTAGCTGGTTTATCGGTATTTCTCTCATTAAATTTAGTATATTCTGATTCGGCTTTTCGATTAGTATGCCGACAAATAATTGTTGTAACTGATGTGTGCATAATAGCACAAAACGTCTCAACATCGCTAAAATTGTTTGTGTCTGGATGAGGACTGACAAATCGCTCTCGAAAAATATTTTGTTCGCGACGACGATGAAAAGCAGGCACTTTTTTCTTCCATTTCGTGCCGTCTTTTCCGATAAAATGTTCGCTTTCCTCTCCGCCATCCACAACATATTTACCAGTTTCCAATAATTCATCATCCTCACCAATAGCGTCGTTTTCATTGTCTGATTCGCCACCACCACCCACTTCTATTTCTGTCCCTTCAATTTCTGCGTCAGACTTTTCATCGATGGAATATTCCAATTCATCAAATGGTTCTTCATTTTTATTGTCTTCTACCAATAACATTTCCGCCTCATCGTCTTCTGAATCGATGGCATTTAAAACTCTAGAATAATAAGCGTCCCGCTCTTCATAACTAAGTCTACAATATAAATGAAAATATTCGATATTTTTTTTTTTTTTTTTTTTTTTTTTTTTTTTATGTATTTAATTATTATTATTATTATTATATTATATTTTTATTCAATTACAAATAACATTATAAATACATTAACTTACAAACTAAAAGTAACACAAATAAATTGAATAAAAATTAGGTTAGTTCATAGACATACAATGTCTGTTTTGAACTACCTTCATTAAAAAAATTAGTAAAATTAAAATGGTGAAGAGGACCATATACAAAAAATTAAACTATAAAAAAAAATTATTAACAAATAAAGCAAATGAATATAATAAAAATAAATAATTAAAAGCAAGGAATTTGTAAACCAACATAAAATTAATGAACAAAATTAACATACAAAATATACTAAATAAATTAAATAAATAACAGTGATATCAACAAAACGTTAAACTAATACATTAAAAAGAAATTCGACACTCTCTTTACTAAATAACCAATCTTTAACAGAAGATAAAAACTTTTTAAAATTCACTTCAGCTCTGATATTGGCAGGTAGTTGATTGAAAATTATTGGAGCTGTAACGAGGAAATATTTGCGAAAATGTGTTGTATGAAATTTCGGAATAATTTTCAAGATCTTATTATTTTTCCTCAAAGCATAGGCATGAAATGACACCGTACGGTTGCCGCAAATAACAAAATATATCTTTAAAACTTTAAAAACGTAAAGATGCCTGAGCGGAAGAATTGAATTCGATGAAAATAAAGGCCAAGATTCCGTGAACTTCCGTTTGAAAAACATAACCCTGATTATATACTTTTGAGCTAGAATGACTGGTTTTATAGTATTAAGGTAGGTGCCACCCCATAAACAAATACCATAACGTAGTCTGGAATCAACTAAGGCATGATAAAAAATTTTGAGAACTGATGGTGGACAGTGATCTCTTAATAGATACATTTTCCTAATAGTATAAATAAGTTGGATAGTTATTGCTTCAACATGTAATTTCCAATTTAAAAAACAATCAACCGTAATTCCCAGGTATTTGATACTATGGACACTTTCAATAGGGAAACAATGCTGAGAGCAGTTATTAACCCCAGAACAGCAGCTGTCATGAAAAATGATATCATTATTCAAGTTTAGGTACCGAGATAAATTGAAAAACATGGCTTTAGTTTTAGGGCTCAATACTAAAGAATGTCGATTAAACCATTGGCTAAGAATCCTCAGATCGTGATTAATATTTGAAAGTGTAGTAGCATAACTATCGCTATTATAAGCAAACGCCATGTCATCAGCAAAGGCCACCACCTTACTCTGAAAAGCTTGGGAAAAAATAGAGTTGGTATAAATAAGAAATAGGATTGGCCCGAGAACCGACCCTTGAGGGACTCCCGCTGATAAATTTTCACGGCGACTTAAAACCCCATTGACCCGAACACGTTGAGAGCGATTAGCAAGATAAGATTCAAACCAAGATAACATAAACCCTCTAAAACCAGCAAGCTCAAGTTTATTTAGAAGCACTTTATGATTGACCATATCAAATGCTTTAGTAATATCCACAAATAAAGCGGCAACTGAGCGCTTTTCATTAAGGCCATCATGAAGAGTGTTAAAAAATGTTAATAAAGCATCTTCAGTACCCAAACCAGAACGGAAACCAAATTGCGCTTCATTAAAAAAATATTTACTCTCCAAAAAATCAATCATGCGAAATTTAATAGCTTTTTCGAATACCTTAGAGATAACAGGCAATAAAGAAATAGGCCTATAATTACCAACATTCGACCGATTGCCCTTTTTATGTAAAGGAATAATAATAGCCGACTTAAGAGAGTCTGGAAATAGACCACGAGTAATACTTTTGTTAAAAAGAATACATAAAATATCGACAATATTGAATTTAATATGTTTCAGTAGTGTGTTACTCAAACCAAATTCATCGACAGAACACTTGGTAGGAAGTGAATTAATAATAAATAATAATTCTCGTGAAGAAAAAGGACGAAAAAAAAAACTAGAGTCCAATGATCTTTCTTGAGCTAACAAACCTCCCAGATGATAAATGAGAGTTGGATTGACTAACAGCACTCGTGAAATAAGAGTTAAAAACATTAGCAATATCATATGATGAAGTTGATTTGACATTGGAATTATCTAAAATTTCACTAAAATAATTAGATTTATTCTTTGAATTTAATACTTCATTAACTAAAGCCCATTGCTGTTTGATATTACCAGACTTCTGATAAAATTTCGTCAGGTAATACTCGGCCTTAGCTTTATTGATGTCACGTTTCAAATTCCTAGAATATTTATTGTAATAGATCCGTAAGCTGGTATTCAACGGTTGGTTATTCACTCTTTTACCAAGCTTATTTTTTTTATTCACACGGCGTACCAATAAAGAGTTAATCCATGGTTTAATTTTAAAATATTTCCTAGTAATGGAGGATGAGCTGGTACAATAAGAAACAAAATAGGCCAATCTAGAAAGAAAAACTGAAAACGCCTCATTAAGATTTTGAATAGAAACAAGGTCAGCCCATGACTCAAACAGTAAAATATTATTCAACTTTGCGTAGTCAATACTCGAAATCACCTTATCGGTTTTAGAGTCACCAAACGGATGTTTTGATGCATCACCAACAATTCAGAAACAATAACACTGTTACTTTTACAATTAGAAAAAACGCAATTAGAAGTAAAACTAGAACTAGAAGAAGTCAGATCATCAAGAACCTTAAAATCCCGATTAGATTGCATCATAGAAACTGCAAACAAAAAAAAAATCATAAAGCTTCAAGGTCAGATAAGTTATTGATGATCTGGACTTTATCCCCTTCAACTTTTCTTAACATGATTTTACCATCGCGCAACCACAAATATTTATAATGTTTACACTTTTTAACTTCTTTTGCTTTTTTGAATAAGTTATATTTAGTTTTAGTCAAACACTCATTTACAAAAATTGGAATATTACTGTTCAGATTTAAACACCTGGTTGATAAATTTTTTATTTTACGTTTGGCTTGTAAAACACTGTTACGGACGGAACGGTTAGTAAATTCAACAATTACTCTACCAGATTTATTAACATCACTCGATTTAAGTTGGATAACAGATTCAATATCAGCTTCGTTGACAGCTACATTTAAACCAGATGTAAATAACAGCAAGGTTGTATTTAATAATTCATTGTTGTTACGTAGCACCGGTAATCCAATAATATCCACTGATTTATTTTTTGCAAGTTGCACAAGGTTATCGATTTTTGATTCCAATTGCACAATTTTAGAGTTTAAATTGGCATTTTCTTGTTGTAAACTATCAAATATGCGGATGATATCATCAAATCTCGAATTAAAAGTTGATGAGCATATACATTAATTTTGTTACATATGAATTTGAAAGAACCAGGAATATCATTAAAATCGCACTCGTCGGTAATTGCAGCAGGAACAGAATTTGAAGAGCCACCCTTCTTTTTCTTTTCGACGCAATTGCTGCAGGACCATGCTTTTTTATCTTTGTGTAATAAGTCGATTTCACTGAGCGACATATTGACACAAGATGCATGAACAAATAAACTGCACTGTACACATTTTATTTTTAGATCATCACGACTGACTTTCAAATTGCAAGCAATACACGACATAATTATTAGAATAATTGTAATTAACAAATTGGAGTTCAATTGTACGGTTATAAGCACATAAACAGCAATGAACACAATAGAAACATGAAATTGATAATTTTATTTAATGAGATTGAAAAATTTATTATATTTTATTAGATTTGTATTTCGACCGTCCTCTTCAACAGACAAAACACGAATTTATTAGTATTACATGTCAAGGGACTACAACATGTTTGATAATTTTTCATGTAAAATCAAGTACTCACCTATAGTTAATTGATCCGAAGATAAAAATTTAAAATCACTCATATTTTATTAGTTCAAAATAAATACTCTATTTTTTATGTAATTATAAAATTAATACGAACATCTAATTTACACAAAAACACCGCTAAACTAAATTTTATACCCAAAACAATACCGTTGGTTTTTTCTTTTATATCATAGAATATTACCATTTAGTTTTGTTTGCACAAATGCATTACATATTAACAAAACAGACAAAAATCACCGTTAGCAAAAACAGTGTGTACCTAAAACCACGAAAAAGATGCATTATAATTGAAATCAGGGTAATAATAAACATTGTTCCATGCGAAAAACAAAGGAAAACAAAATATATACATTTGTAAATCCTGCCCATAATATGTATAAAAAATTGCTGCCCATGCTAAGGTTAGACTATTGGGAAATAATGTATGTGTTATACATGAAGGATCGTTTTCAATGAATTCTTTTTCTTTAATAAAACAAAAATCTCGTGGGAATTTAAAAATTCCTTCAGAGGAAGTCCTAAAAGTTTGTTTAATTACAGAAAAAAATTTAAGAAATGCAATTTTAATCAGTGATAGTGAAATTTCTGTTCTAAATAAGAAGGACTTTGCTAAGATATTAATTAATTCACAAAATTTCTGTTACCTTAAATCAATTTATACAACTAGCACTCATATTCATAGTAATTCTCTAATTAAGGATGTTATAGAAAAATATTTAAATGTTAAGTATTTCTATATGTCATCCAAGACGAAACATCAAATATCCACTAGAAACTTCCTCACTCGTATAGCGATAGTTAAAAATACATAAATTTAATCTGATGTACAAATTACAAATTACTAAAATAATAAATATTTTATAAGTTTCCTAAATAATTTCTTTCATTTAAAAGTAATACATAACAATTACAAAATAAAAATAATTTTAAAAAATAATGTGTTTTTATTTTAAATTAAAAATGAGAACCCTTCTTTTTAAGCGTTTTGCCTACGTCTTTTGATCACTCTAACGCTTCACCAATTTTTGACAAATGTGTAGAACGAAAACAATTATGTTCGTGATCTATCCTTTTATTCTTATATCGATGGTTCAAATCTGGGTATTTTTTTGAAGAAAATTTATGTTCGGTTTTTTTTTTGGTGCGGTGTTTAAATGATATGTATAGTCTTATAAATTTATTTTACTGAAAATCATACACGTAATAAATCAGAACTTTGACTCATTTTGCGCTGAGAATTGTCGACGCATGGTCTACATTGGGTCTGTTTGATAATTCGAACGATACGGTGCAGTGTACATTTTTTTCTTTCACTACAAAAAAATAAATCGAAGTAGACAAGAAAAACAGTATGCACTACACTGCACCGAATTATCAAACAGGCCAATTGTCAACGTATTGTCTACATTGTTGACGTCATGGTTTGGCCTGTTTACATACAATACATTGTTTGCACGAATAGACATTTGATTAATTACTTCATTACGGGTGTGAAGTTTGTCCTAAAATTAAACATTTGTCCTAAAAAATGAATTTCCTGTGAATGTATTAGTAAGAATAATATATCTCTCGTTATTAAGAATTTTTAGTTAAAAAAATTATTTTACTTACTATACGTAATTTCCAAAAAAGCAAGTAAATAAACTTAAGTTTTAATTTAAATTGTCCAAAGAAAGAATTTAGCAAAATCAAAGATCTTTCGAAATTTGATATATAAAAGTTACAGATTGAGCCCCCAAGCTGGTAACTAAGTGCACACATACTTTACAGACAGTTGGAGGTCCACTCTATCCAAAAGCATGACAAACACTTCATTACGGATGGAGGGCAATCTGTACACTTGAAAAATAATAACAACATTCAAAAATCTCGAACAACTGACTTCAAACGTGATTCGTTCCTAAATGTAAGTTCGCGTAAAATTAAATATTAAAAAAATTTCTCAGTCTGGTCCAAAGATCGTACCCAAGTGGACATATATTTTTAAGGGTAGTGGGTGGCCCCCTCTTTCTAAACAATATTACTTCTTTCAAAAATCTAGAAGATCAGTGACTTAGGACATACGTGATGCGTCCTATATGCAGGTTTGCATAAAGTTGGATATTAAAAAATTTCTCAGTCTGGCCCAAAGGTCGTACCCAAGTGGACATATATTTTTAAGGGTAGTGGGTGACACATGCTGTATAAGATAGCAGAAAATTTTCAGCAGAAAAACTGAGTTTTTCTACTCACCACCAGGGGCAGCACTAAAACAAAAGAGAACTTTTTCTGCTGATCTATTTATTTAAAAATTCTGTAGCTCTTTAGACTCGATCGATTTTCTTAAGATTGCTTGTGTGGATGTGTTATGACCCCAGGTATCCAAAAATCAGGGTCCCTTATTGGTTACAAGGTGGTCCTCCATACGATACAGTGGAAAAACTGAAAAATGCAGTTTGGCCAACTGATTTTGGCTGCTTAAAGAGCGTTTCACTAAATAAATTAGGCAATCTTTGCGAACGAGAAATACGAATAACAACAATATTAAAAACAAAAATAAATATTCAAAAAACAACAACAAAATAATGAACAATATTCATAATTTTTCTGCTGCCTAATAAACATATCAGCAGAAAAAGTTCTCTTTTGTTTTAGTGCTGCCCCTGGTGGTGAGTAGAAAAACTCATTTTTTCTGCTGGAAATTTTCTGCTATCTTATACAGCATGGGTGACACCCTCTTCCTAAAAAATATTACTTCTTTCAAAAATCTAGAAGATAGGTGACTTAGGACATACGTGATGTGTCCCTATATGCAGGTTTGCATAAAGTTGGATATTTAAAAATTTCTCAGTCTGGCCCAAAGGTCGTATCCAAGTGGACATATATTTTTAAGGGTAGTGGCTGACTCCCTCTTTCTAAAAAATATTGCTTCTTTCAAAAATCTAGCAGATCAGTGACTTAGGACATACGTGATGCGGCCTATATGCAGGTTTGCATAAAGTTGGATATTAAAAAATTTCTTAGACTGGCCCAAAGATTTGGGTACGGACATATATTTTTAAGGAAAGTGGGTCACCCCTTGCAAATCTGCATATATGATGCATCTCGTATGTCCTAAGTCAGCTATCTTCTAGAATTTTGAAAGAAGTAATATTTTTTAGAAAGAGGGGGTCACCCACTACCCTTAAAAATATATGTCCACTTGGGTACGATCTTTGGGTCAAACTAAGAAATTTTTTAATATTTAATTTTACAAGAACTTACATATAGGGACGCAACACGTCTGTCCTAAGTCACTGATCTCCTAAATTTTTGAAAGAAGTAATATTTTTTAGAAAGAGGGGGTCACCTACTATCCTTAAAAATATATGTCCACTTGGGTACGATCTTTGAGCCAGACTAAGAAATTTTTAAATATCCAACTTTATGCAAATCTGCATATAGGACGCATCACGTATGTCCTAAGTCACCTATCTTCTAGATTTTTGAAACAAGTAATATTTTTTAGGAAGAGGGGATCATCCACTACACTTAAAAATATATGTCCACTTGGGTACGATCTTTGGGTCAGACTGTGAAATTTTTTAATATTTAATTTTACGCGAACTTACATATAGGGACGCACCACGTCTGTCCTAAGTCACCTATCTTCTAGAGTTTGGCAAGTTGTAATATTTTTTAGGAAGAGGGGATCAGCCACTACCCTTAGAAATATATGTCCACTTGGGTACGATTTTTGGTTTGGACTGTGAAATTTTTTAATATTTAATTTTACGCGAACTTACATAGGGACGCATCACGTCTGTCCTAACGTCCTAAGTCACTAATCTTCTAGATTTTGGAAAGTTGTAATTTATTTTAGATATGGGGATAGCATACTATAGTGAAAATAATATCTCAGCGAAACTCATTTTTACATCGTTGTGCGCAGCCAACAGTGAAGTAGTTAAAATAAATTAAAAATTCAAAGAAGGGTCGGCTGAGTAATAGTTTTAAAAACAAAAAAAAATATAAATAAAGATATGTGAAATTTGATTCCATTACATAATGTAATTTATATTGGAAAATATTAAAAATTTTCATTATTTTATAGGTAAATTCTAAAATAACATGCGAAATTAAAAAAATATAAAAAAGATTAACAACACCACTGGATATATAACGTTATACCCATTTAAGGTACGAACTAGGCATATTTAGAAAGAAATGTCATTTTTCGTGTTAAAGCAAAACAACAAAAAAACTCGATTTTAAATTTCAATTTGTTCGAGGCAAGCTAATGACATTAAAATTATCTTAAATGTTATCAAAAGTTCTAGTGCTAGTGTGTTATCTAAATTAAAATTACATTAATTATTGTGAATAAATTTGAGGAAAAACATAATTCAAAATAGACAAATTCTAACCTCAAAATGTAAACAAATTTGCCTAAATACATCGCTGTGTTTACGCCATTTGTTTTTGTTTTTGTAGATGCGCGTGATCTGTCAGAATTTCGCTGAGATATTATTTTCACTATACCTTTAATGAAGTCGTTATTTTTGTTTTTCGATATAGAGGGCCTCCGACTTTCTGTAAAACATGTGCTCATTTAGTTAAGATTTTTGGGTTATGTAGATTGAGTAATTTTTATGTTACTAATTTTGAATGAACTTTAATTTTGTTAAATTGTTTCTTTGGACAATTTAAATTAAAACTTAATTTATGTAGATATTTTTTGTAAATTTACAAAAATATTTTTTTTTACGTACAAATTCATAATAACGAGAGATTTATTATTCTTACTAATACATGCTCAGGAAACTCAATTTTTAAAAAAAATATTTAATTTTAAGAAAAACTTCACGCGTTTGTGCAGTCGCGTGAAGTTTGTCCTAAATTTTTGTTGTTGTTATTTTAGGACAAGTTTAGGTCAAACTTCACGCGAATCTTCATGTAGAATACCCGGCATAACACTGGTCTTTATAAAATCGAGATTGCAAAGTTCTTCCTGATTAAAGAGCAGATGGTACTAGCCTATGCCTAATTTCTATCTTTTCCGTTCCATATCAAATAAAATTGTGGTTTTTCAAATAAAATTACGACTTATAAATAAATAACAAATTTTATATTTTTAATTTCGTACACAAAATCATAATATACAGCCCCTTCTTCCTTTTTATGTATGTACATATAATTAAAAATTTAGTTCACAACATAAATTATTCGTTCATACATGTTGAATAAATACATAAGTTACACAAAGGCAAATACATTTTTGGAAAATGATTTATGTAATACACTCCTATATAGAGTAATTTATACGCTTGAACCAAATAAAGCATCAAAAAAAAAAATTCAAAAGCGAACATTATTAATTTTATAAATATATTATGTAAACATAAAATTAACTAAATTCCTGGAGATGGGTATCCGCAGCACACTACGCCAAAGTTAATAATCATGACTCTTAATGTAATGACTATAAATCAACAAAATAAATAAAATGAAATACAAGCGATGGAGGCTATTAGCTCGTAGTTAAAATATTTAATAATAACTAACGCATAACGTATACTCACTCGTAAACGAATTTATATTTCCTTATACGAGTGCTCCGCATTTTCCATTTTTATCGTAAAATATACGGAAAATATGCGCCATACATGATATATGAATTTTTATATTTAACATACATAAATAAATAAATAAAAATTTGTTTTTTAGGTTATATACGTTGGATGAAAGTAAACATTCCCAATGCTGTACTATATAGCAGCAGCTATTATGCTCCTTTCTTTTATGTCACATAAATCAGATTTTTCATATTTTCATTTAGTTTTTGTTATACTTTCACCCAGATATAAAATAAATTTTGTAAAATTACACGAGAATTTTTGTTTATTTTATATTAGGAGCACATACTCGTATATACCCAACAAATACAACGAGTATTGTACATTCTCGAGAATCATCCCGTTGATCTAATATATAACAACATACATAAAAATGTACAACATACAATACATATATCTGTATTATGTACAACTATTTAAGTTCTGTAATATCCTTTTTATTTTGTTTTTATCGAAAAGTTATAGTTTTGTTTGTTTTATGTTCAAAAGCAATTTGTTCTCGAAATATTTATCGCTTACTTCTATAGAAATTACATATAGACAGAACTAGAATAGTAAATATCTATAAGAGTAATGTATACTCGAGAAATACATTCGGATATGCAGGAGATTTTTTTGTTTGTTTTATTTTAAATGTAAGCGCACAACCAATATGTTCGATAAAACAAAGTGTTTTTCTTAGAATTATTAGTGTACATATTACATACGTACATATGTTGTAGTATTTTAGAACAACCAGTAGCACACAGCACATTGCTATCAAATAAACATGTCTATATAGAAAAATAAGGAGAAATAAATCTAACAAACACAAAATAAAAAGTTTGAAATCGATAGATCATGAAGATATATTTTTAATTAAAAATCGAAAACAGAATATTTAAATTATCTGTTGTATTCAAACGTGTACATGTATTATGCTAATCTGGGAAATGAAAACTGTTAAAATTCTTTCAATAAAAACTGGATATAGAGCTTTTTTGTAGAAATGATACATTTGGGAATTAATTTAAACATAAAACAGATATTTTTTTGTATTAGTTTTCAAATAGCTACAATAAAAAATACATTACGACTGCGGTTGCATTGCTACAGTTGCAGTAATGTGGTATTTATGTTCATGTTTTATTGGATACTTTAGAAGAATCAATATTTTAAAATTATTATCCGTCTTTTCTCAACATGTACTTACGTAGTTTTATTACCAAAGCATATAATAAGGTCGTTGGGCCGGATACAAATGCAGATCACAAGCATAAATTCTGAAGCGATCTTCAACGGAGCATTCTAAATCATTTTTCTGTAATTGTCATGTAGGATTTCCTTCTAGCATAATTCAAGACATACCATTACATAATATAAATAAAGAATATAAAAAAGAGGCTGAAGTAGTGCTGCGCTGAATTGAATATGCTAATTGTTCACCACAAACAGAATCTCCTAAAAGTTAAAAACTTATATATATATAACCTTGTATTGTGATAATTCCCTTTGTGGTCAAATTGGCCCTATTTACCAATTTAGCTGAAATTAAAATAAAATGTTTAATCAACGGTTTAATTTATCGTAATGTATAACGTATCTTATATCCCAACATGTTTGTATTAATTTGTTGACACTGTAACGTTTAAGTCGCTACAAGGACGGGCAAGGCGGCCACCTCTGATTAATTCAAAGAAATCGGTTTGTGTTGACATGGACTGTAATATGAGTGAGGGACGGTAAAAGAAAGGAAAGCAAATGGACAGTCAATTGTGAGTTTTAGTCAATATAGTTACCAAATAAAATCAAATATTTTTTTTTAAAGCAAAAAATTGTAAAATTAAGTTAAGTTTGAGAAATAAATATAATTATGATAAATAACTAAAATTTAAACTAAAAATTTTGATAATAATAAGCTAAACAAATTGTGGAAATCTTTGACTAAAATTTATTAATAAAACCCTTATAAATAAAATAAACTGTGTTAATAAATCTATAGTGTTTGTATATAGACTTAAATTAAATTAAATTCCTAAAATTATGTAGAGCATTTTTATTTGATAAATAAGTCATATTGTATGCATAAATTAAGTGGACATTTAAAAATCAAATTTGTATAATTATTATAACTGGCCATAATTTATATTAAATGAATATTAAAAATAAATGTATTATCCCACCAGCATGGAATTGACCAATTTAATATATAAGATAAATATTTATAAAATAAGTTTCTAATCATAATATATGAACTTGTGAATGTAACTTAATCAAGTGTGTAATGAGAGAAAAAAAGCGTTAGTGACATTATAGTGATTGCCAAAACAAAAATATAATGGGATTGTAATGCCCTAAAAAAAAATAAAATTCAGTGATCTATGAATGAATAAATCTATACAAGCAAAAAGTGTATTGATCATTTCATTCACTGTGTAA
Source organism: Tipula helvola (assembly GCA_963556165.1). Lineage (NCBI taxonomy): Eukaryota > Metazoa > Arthropoda > Insecta > Diptera > Tipulidae > Tipula > Tipula helvola. Next base: position 138,444,372 of record OY744481.1, read on the forward strand.
AAAAAAAACAATGTGTGTAGCCTCTACGCGCGACAGAAGTGAAACTTTTTAAGCTGACAATTTGTAATTGCTACAATTTATCGTTCAATGGTCCGGCTAGCATATACAGCAAAATGTGCAGCTTTTCCGCAGCAAGAATTGAAGAAATAGTCAATTGATCCTTATAATGTTATAGGAGTATTATACAAAGTCAGAGTAGATACATCCAAATTAGATAATTGCACATTCTACATTATCTAGTTATTTTTCTCAATCTCTGTTACTCCATGATCTGGTAAAACAGGATTATCACAAATTGATACAAAATCTACCTATAGAGGCACGATAAACAAAAGCAGTAATATTTACTAGAGAACGCAAGCGAAATTGTGATGGTGTATGTATTGTTCGATTTATATTTTAAAGTGAATTTTGCTTAAGACAAACATTTTCTTCAAGAGAAATTCAGAATACTAAATAATTTACCTAAAGTAATGCAAGCAGCGATTGATGCATAGGTGCAGTTTTCTCATGTTATTTGGAACTATGCAGAGTATAATTTCCATGTCTCATTTTGTAGCTAGCATAAACCAATTGTTTCATTTTTGAATTGCCCGAGAAAAAGAAATACATTTTGTATTTTGTTTAAAAGTATTAATTTTAATCTTAATTTGCCAACTCTCATTGTATGATACTTTAAATATCTATATAAATTTAAGTTTTATAAACTTCACTTCTCTATTTATTGTAAATTTACAATAGGTCATTTAATATAATAACCGCCTACATCTAAATAGTACAAAAACATTAAGTTTGAGATATTTGTGTACAAGCAAATTATTTACAAACACAATTTTTATACTTGTTTTATACTATGCGATTCATTAGTATTTGTGATGAGAAAATTTAAGGTAACGTTTATGTTTGTTGTAATATAAAACCAAGGAAAATTATTTTTTTGAATTTTCTTTTTGTCTTATTTAATTCAATTATAAATAACGTTTTATTTGATATACATTTCATAAATAAATTCATAACTGTAATACAAATAAATTCGATTAAACTTGATTCAATAGTATTTGTGATTCATATTTTTGATTCATTAGTATTTGTGATATGCAGAAAAATTTAAAAATAATTAGTAAATCAATCATTTTTAAAATAATTTTTTACTAATTAAATGGTGAGTAAGTCACTTATAATTTGTGAACCATTGGAACATTTTTATTACGTCTCCATCACGTCTCGGAAGTGACCAAAAATTTTGTTCATAAAATCGCAGGGAATCTTATCCCACAAGGTTTTATAAGCACCCCATTACAAATTTTTGGTCTTGCTAGATTGCGAGTATCCTCCGCTTTCATTTAAGCCCTCGCAAGGACAAATAAAAACTTTGCCTTGGCGCCTAGGCAACTAATTATGTTCAATATTTTTATAAAATTTCGTGCCAGATTCTCCTTCTTGTGTATGGGAACATTATTGCGCTGTAGCCTGTAGAGCAAATTGAGGCTCGACTGTTTTTCAACAACTGGGAATACTGCCTCATTCATAAACCGAAATTGAACATTGACCTTGAAGTGTTGTAATTTATACAGCCACATAAACTTTTATTTCTTCCTCAAGAGATACTAACGGAAGAAGTAACCACCGTATTTGATATTCTCTGTAGTACCAAAATTTTTTTTCTTCATATTTTCTAATTAACGACAAAACGCACTAATTTTGACATAACAAGGTTCTCCAGAGTTCAATTGGCAATCCAATATAATTACGTTTACATTTTGTTTCCTCACAGTAAATCATATTCTGGTTGGCTATGTGTTCTATAAGCTACAACTCTTCAAGGCCAATGTTCAATTTCGGTTTATTGAATGATATAGTATTCTTATTTGTTGAAAAATTAGTCAGGCCTAAATTTTCTCTTCAGCACAACAACGCTCCCATACACTAAAAGTATCATTGCTTCGAAATTAAATAAAAATATTGAACATAAATGGTTGCTTAGGCCAAGGCAGAGTTTTTATTTGTCCTTGCTGGGGTTTTAATGAAATCGGAAGGTATTCGCAATCTAGCAAGACCAAAAATATATAATGGGGTGCTTATAAAACCTTGTGGGATAAGATTCCCTGCGATTTTATGAACAAAATTTTTGGTCACTTCCGAGACGTGATGGAGGCGTAATAAAAATGTTCCAATGATTAACAAATTATAAGTGACTTAATCACTATTTAATTAGTCAAAAATAATTTTAAAAATAATTGATTTACTAATTATTTTTACATTTTTCTGCATATCACAAATACTAATGAATCAAAAATATGAATCACAAATACTATTGAATCAAGTTTAATTGAATTTATTTGCATTACAGTTATGAATTTATTTATGAAATTTATATCAAATAAAACGTTATTTATAATTGAATTAAATAAGACAAAACGAAAATTCTAAAAAATAATTTTCCTTAGTTTTATATTACAACAAACATAAACGTTACCTTAAATTGTCTCATCACAAATACTAATGAATCGCATAGTATAATATACTTGTAAATTGCAATCAATACCTCAATATACTATAAATCTAGGAGGCATTGATTCGACTATTCATAGACGTTGTTTTTGTATTGCTTGCAAATTCATTCAAATTCGTTTCAATATTCTTTTGTTTTTTTTTGAATCATATCCTGCCTAAAAAAATTTCAATTCAAAAATAAAAGAGATATACTGTCGCTTTTTTCGTTTCATATCGCTTTTTCATTTTTTGCTTGTAATTTTTGTTTTGTTTCATCGATTTTAAAAATCACCTCGGTACTAAAGAAGTTTCACTTCAATAAATACAGTAACTCAGTAAAGTGTTATTTGAACAATTTTTGTAGTGCGATCTAATATAAAATGACATAATTTAGTTAAAATTTAAAATATTGGTCATATACTAAGTGCGCGAGATCGAAATTTCCGCAAACGCCCAAATATAACGGGAAATTGTCGGTTGTCAACTAGTGTAATGGCAGCCATAAAAACTGAACTCACCAGTCTAGAATAACTGGAAATTAACGGTTCCTGAATCCATCGAGACCGTGCTAGTTAAGTACTTTTAACATTAAACTTTTATTTAACTTAATAAAATATAAACCAACCAAAATGAACTATTATATTCTAATTCTCGTGATAAAAATCCGACCTAATGCAATTCGTCGTAATATTATAGATTTTTAAGTTCGTAGTTTCTATTTAAGTTTCTTTTTTTTTTTTTTCATTTTTTTTAATTATACATATTGATTAAGGGTACTATAAAAGTTGATTAAGGGGTACTATCTTACTACTATAAAACTACTTCAATGTTTTTATAATAATTGAATTCACGATATTGATAATGAATTAAATCACTATATTTATACTCTGATATTATAAAAATTAGATAAATTATTGTATTAAAAAAAACACGTCCGAAACGTACGGTAGTCATCAAAAAAAAAAAAAAAAATTACCATAATTACCATAGTCGTGCTTTATACATAGATTAAAAATGAGTGATATTAATGTATTAAAGGACAAAAGGCACCCAACAAAGGCAAATTAACTTTTATGTTAAATTCTATTAAAAAATCAGCCACTGAAATGTCGTTAGAGGAATAGATAAGTTGATGAAAGAATTCACCGCCATCGAGCGCCTGCAAATGCTAGTCTCGATACCTCGATAAATGTCACACAACTATGAGTTGACGTAACATTGCCAAAATTAAATATACCACCATTTGCTGGTGACTATATGGAGTGGCAATACTTTCAAGATTTATATGTTGTTTCAATTCATGATTCAACATCACTCACAGCGGTGAAAAGTTTCAGTATCTGAAAGGACTACTTCAAGGAGAAGCTGGCAACTTGATACGCCACTTCAGCTTCACCGAATCGAACTACATAGAAGCATTTCAAAAATTAAGGCAAAGGTACGATCGAAAGTGGCGTACCATTAATGCCTTTATTAGGACTTTTCTGGACCAACCATCAATTACTGTGGCAAATAATTCATTAAAAAATTACTGGTTGTGTCCGATGAGGTTCTGAGAGGGTTAAAAGCAATCGGCAAGCAGGGCCAAGCTGGAGACCCGTGGTTGATTTATTTGGTGCTGAATAAATTAGACGACGAAATTCGAAGCCTATATTCCCAACACACGGTCGACAATGAGTTTCCTACAATATAATGTATCAACATTTATAGTGGTCAAAATATCGAACTCAACAGAATAATTTCGAAATTCGTAGTTTTGGCATGTTTCCGAAAATCGTTGCTATAATAATAGCATAACAATAATAACTATAAATTCGAGCCTAAGTTTGTTCTTATGGTAAAAAAAATTTTTATCAATTTGAAACAATTTAAAAATCTACAGAATTTTAAAAATTGAAAGGGTTTAAAAAAACTAAACACTGATGAATTTAAAGAATTTAAATAATAAATTTAGAGAAAGGTTTAAAAATTCTATACAATATAAAATAACACTACCCTGCAAAATTTTGCCCCTGGACAATGAATAGTTGTTTCCGAAGTAATTTTTCATGCTGGATCCGAATCCGGGCTCAGAATTGTTCTATCACGTCAGGTTTTTGAGATATTCTAACCTAAAAGTGCAAAAAACACTGTTTTTGACATATTTGAGGTTATGTAGCAATGCAGTTTTCACTTTTCGATAAAAGCCATGTATGGGATCTTATTGTACAAGTCTACCTCTTTCAAATGCCGTGGAATTTGCTCAAATATCATTTTTTTTTTCCGCCGAGATATCGCATTTTCAAATTTGCATATTCGTGAATTTTTCTGTATAAAAACACTACCCTGCGAAAAATTTGGTGCCACTTGACAATGAATAGTTGTTTCCGAAGTAATTTTTTACGCTGAATCCGAATCTGGGCTTAGAATTGCTCTATCATATCGTTCATGAGATATTCTAACCTAAAAGTGCTTATATACCGTAGGTATAAAAGGTAGTGTATACAGTATACCGACAAATTCACGAACATGCAATTTTGAAAATGCGATATCTCGGCGAAAAAAAACATATTTGAGCAAACTCAAAGGCATTTGAAAGAAGAAGAATTGTACTATAAGATCCCACACATGAACGTTTGAAGAAAAAAAAATCGCGGTGCTATTTAACCTCAAATACGTCAAAAAACAGTGTTTTTGCACTTTTAGGTTAGAATATCTCATAAACCTGACGTGATAGAGCAATTCTGAGCCCAGATTCGGATTCAGCGTAAAAATTACTTCGGAAACAACTATTCATTGTCAAGTGGCACCAAATTTTTAAAATTTTGCAGGGTAGTGTAATTAAGATCTTAAACAATGAGAGAATTTTGAATAATTAACCAATTCATTGACTTAACAAACTTGAATGAAATTCTAAGGGAGTTCGATATTTAATGTATCAATGTATTTGAGAAAATTTGAAGTATTTCAAGAATATTAATAATTTTTATAACAGAAAGAATTAAAATATATTAAGCAATTTAAAATATTTAAGAATTTTAAGAATTATTAAATTAAAAGGAGTAAAATTAAAAGGGTTTAAACCCTCTTAAGGTTTAAAAACTTCAGCAATTTCTCAAATTTAAAAATTTTAAGAACGTAAACAATTTAAAGAATTTAATAGTTTTAGATAAAATAAATATTTATTGAATTAAAGAAACTTCGTAAAAAATTCGAGGAGTTTGAAATATGAATTCTTAGAAACGTTTGTGAAGAAAAGAATTTTAAAGAATCAAAGGATTAAATCATTTAGAAAATTTAAGGATTTAAATAAAAGAATTTTATGAATTCTTTAAATTCTTCAAATTCAAAGAATTTGTAGAACTTAAAAAAATTTATTAAAATAAATAATTTATGGAAATTAACGATTCTACCAAATTAAAAGGATTTAAATAAATTAAATTCATCTAAGCAGTTTAAAGATTTTATAGAAATCGGAAGAGTTTAATGAAATAAAACAATTTAAAAAATTTAATGAATTTAGAAAATGGAAAACATTTATGGAATATAATCAGTTTAAAGATTGTATAAAATTTACAGAAAACAAGCAATCTAAAAAATTTAAAGCGTTTAAGAATCTTAAAACGTTAAGAATTTAAAGGATTTAAATCAGTAAAAAACTGAATTTAAGGTCTATTACTTTAAATTTTTAAATTCTAAATTCTGCAATTATTGAATTTGAATCTTTAAATTGTTTCTTAAATTTTTTTTTCTAAAAAGAGTTTTATAAAGTATAACATCGTTTAAAATTTGAAGAAATTTAAGAAACTTAAGAATTTTCAGATAAATAATTTAAAAGTTTAGAAAATTAAAAAATTTTAAGATATAAAGAACTCAACAAATTTAAAGGAATTAAAGATTGTTTAAAATTTAGAGAATTTAAAGAAAAAAAATTTAAGGAATTAAAAAAAATAAATTTTAAACGATTTAAAAATATTAGAGAATTTAAACAATTTAGTAACTTAGAGATGAGTTTTAAAATTTAAAGAATTTTATAAATTTGGAGATGGAAAAATAAATTATGGTTATTTTAAATATTCAAAAAATTTAAAGATTTATAGAATTTATTGAAATAAAAAATTCTAAAAACTTTGAAAAATTTTAAGTATTTAAAATATTTAAAATAATTTATATAGAGTTCAAAGAATTCTAAGGATTTAAAATAAAATACTTTAAATTTACTGAAGTTAAAAATTCAAATAATTAAAGAATTTAAAATTTTTAAAAATTATAAATAATTTAAAGTCAAAAATAAAAAGAATTTAACAGGTTCCCTGCCGATGTACCACCGGTATAGCACGATGAAAAACACTCCCAGTTGCCAGTGCACTACTGGTATGGTGGGAGAACGTTAGAGATCTGCTTTCTTAAGTCTATAGATTCGAAACTTTGAAGCCTGAACCACTTGAAATTTGCCGTCAGCATGCTGTTGCCATTTTGCATTTCCGATCTTCTAAATGGGAATATCCCCAATCTTGGATTATATGCTCCGGAAAGGTGTTTAATATCTCGATCCCTTTTGAAAACTGAATATCATAGGACTAATTATGGAGACAACGTGCCCTTGAATCTGACATCTAAGTTATATAATGAATTGAGTAAGCTTTGTGATTTTAATATGAAGGTAAATGTGAGATCAGGCGATCATTTAAATGGGATTATGTGTTATGTTAAATTAAAAATTGTACTGGAATTTTAAATTAAGTTTAAATTAGTTTTCTATTAAAAAAATAAAATTTGACCGAACCTTTAGATCACATTAAATATTTGACACTATCGCTACTAATACAGTAACAAAACAAGAAGAAAAATGTATTTACCAAATTCTCATTACACGAAATGCAGCAAGACCATTGAAAGGAAATACGTCGCTCTCTCTCTACATATAAAAATATGATGCTTCAAAAAAAAAAAAATTACGTGTTTTGATTGACTGTTCCATGTTACGTATTGCACGTAAATTTAATTTAATTTTGACGTGATAACATTTCACACCGCATGTTCAGAAAATGGACCGAAATTTAGCCCTTAGAAGTGAGCAATTACTCATCAATCAACTACAAGCATTACCTTTAATTTAAAGATATGATTGTTAAGGTTGGTCATTCGGATTTATGCCTCACGCATAATATTATCGCAATGACGTCATCAGGCGGCAAAGGAACCCGCGCCGCGAATCTCTGACTTCGACCTATTTAAATGTTTGAACCAGTATAGCGAGAGAATGGCTCATCTGAACGGAGATCCGATTGTGTCAATTTTTTGCGTACAACATAGCGATTTACAGAAATTGAGGGCGCTTATATCGAGAGAATGCCTCATCAGATCAGAGTAATTCGGGTACTAATGTGTGCTTAATAATACTATGGCAGATAATTTATTTTAAATTAAAATATTTAATCTTCACATAAATTTTAATTAAAATTACAAAGTACAAAACAGCGATTTACAATCAACCATGAGAATCAATTATCTGACCTGAGTTATTCTGGTGTCAATGTGTACGTAAAGAAACTGTGGCATATAACTTATTGTTAATTAAAATAATTAATCACATAAATTTTAATTAAAATTAAAATCTACAAAATTGAGGTTTACAAAGCTTGAGAACACTGTAGTGGGAGACTGCATCATCTCAATTCGTCAATTTGTGCGTAAAGAAATTTTAGCAGATAATTTATTGTAAATTTAAATAATTAATGTTCACCTAAATTTTAATTAAAATTTAGATCCACAAAGTGGCAATTCACAATGCTAGAACGCACTGCAAAGGGAAAATACCTCATCTGATTGGAGCTGACTGACATTTTTTGCATATAGTACGCGTTATACATACATAACATCATATAGTATATGAACTATGCTCTTCGATTGCCGTTATCCTCAATAGTCTATCTCTTTCAGTTTCTGAGATTTTCACAAAAACTAAGTCCTAATTACGTACTATTACGTTGAGGTTTGGTTATAAAGGTTCTAACTACCAAATAAAACTTCGCACTCGAAACAATAATGGTCTATACACATGAATCACGATTTTTCTCGTACGAGTAAAAATTATTCAATGATTTCTCTTAAATTACATAGTAAAATTTAAACTAGTCACTTAAAAAATTTTAAGTAAACAACTCCGAATGTAATACATATGATTGACAATTTTTTTAGCAAACGCACATTTCCTAATAAAAGCTGCAAAAAATGTTTAAATCACCGCCATATTGGAAAGTTCGCGCGAGAAAATACTCATTTGCAATTATTATTAGGAAATGTGTGTTTGCTAAAAAGATTGTCACTCGTAATACAAGTCAACTAGTGCTCAATTATTATCGATAATTTTTTACGAGTTAAAACCGCGCGGAAAATTCAACGAGTGCGCAGCGCGAGTTGAATTATCTGCGTCGGTTTTAACGAGTAAAAAATTATCGATCATTAATTACAGCACGTGTTGATAAAAATATTAATAGATTTGTTTTTAATTCCACTTTAGTTTATTATAATATTAAATAGGTACATTAATAAGATATGCACGGGTCGAGTAACTCTAGTTAATTATATGAAAAACAAAGAAAAAGAAAAAGGCTACTGTTTTTCTTAATTCACAGGTGCTACCATCTACAGTTCAAACGGTTCACAGAGCGACCCTAAAGACACATATCTTTCTCATGTGTTGTATTTAGTAAGAGAAGACAACTTTCCGGTCAGCAATTGAATTACAATTCATCCATTTTTGTCATGTAACATGTTGTATGAAAATTATTTGACAAGCTTTTGTTTGCATGGTTTTTCCTTTGGTGTGTGTTTAAAAAATTCAATCATAATAAAAGGGAATTGAAATACAATTTCAAATTTAGAGATAATTGTTTAGCATTTCCTTGTTGCTATGGTAAAATTCGTAATATTACCGCTGTAATAACGAGTTGTTGTACGTATTTTGCATGGCAATCTAAATACTGTTGCTGTAATAATCACTTTTTCGTAAAATTTCCCATGGCATATTTTGTGAAAGTTGTATTCTCAATGATATTACATTCGAAATCGCTTACTTACTACGGAGGCCGTGAGTGAATTAGTTAAAAACCAGTTAAAAATTAAAATTTTGACATAAAAGTTAAAATTAATGTCGTTTTCGATTGATTTTTTACCCCTCTTTGATAGTGCAACCTCGACTTCAGCGTCAATCGAACAATACAACCGAATTACACTGTTTATGCGTATTATTTATTTTTGTTTTCTGTCAAAATAGTGTATTGATGAAAACTTTATGTATTAAAATTAGGATATTTTTTGCATTAATCTAAAAAATGTTTATATTTTTGCATAAACTATGGGTGTTTAATCAATCCAAACGCAAATATATGTAATAGAACCTTATTGTTTGTATTAATGATACCAGAGATATATGGAAATGAACAAGGGCCTAGTTATTTTAGAGTAAAGAAATTAAGTACAACAATAATTTATAAAGAGCAAACAATTAAAAATGCTTTTTATCTTTAATAACAAAAATATTTTAATCACAAACCTTTAATAATAATGAAAATGAAAGAATTTACATTTGTCAAATACGAAATGACAGCAAAATGACAGTACTGTTTGTTGGTGCAAAAAAAGAGGGGTAAAACTACCTAAAAAACTAGAGTAATAGAAATTGCACTGGTGTAGCTGTCAGTGTAATTTTTTTTGGTCAATCGAAAATCACATAAAATATTTACTCACCACAAAAAATAAATAAAAAATGCATCATGGTAGGCACCGTATATAAAATTTGACAAGCGAGTTAAAAAAACATAACCTCGTTTTTTTAATATTATTCAGATTCAGAAAACATTGTTCTATGCGAAGGCGAAATAATCGATATAGATTAGCGTAATTCTGGAAAACTTTATCATTTTGCAATCAGACAATGAAGTGAATAAATTAAAGGAATTCAGTTGCCGTTCTACAATATTTCAAGAGGTAGAAATAGTCGATCTTGAATTTGAAGAAAATGCGCTAGAAGAAAACTCTAATCAAATTATACGAAAAGATAGGCAAGCCAAAAAATCGCGAAAACGCAAAGCCAACCCGAATAATTGGCAGCGGAATATTACACACAAGCAATATCAAAGTGGTTAAACTTACAAAAATTTCCGTGGTAAAATATCCTGTTAAAACAATGACATCAACAAGAGACAGTAGGAAATGAACCAGCAGGAAAAGGCGGATTTCATTCTAAAGGTGACCACAAGAACGGAAAACATTCGCAAAACGAAGAAATCAGCAATTTTTATTGACTTAAATGGGAATCGTGTACAAGCATGTAAACCGTATTGGTTACGAACTTTTGCCATTTCTCAAAACTAGTGTATAATGCGCATAAATCTCAAACTATGTTAAAATCTTACAAAAATATACCTGAACTTAAACTGATGGAAATCAAAGACCATATCTCATCATTCCCGGTCATTGAATCGCACTACTGTGGCGCAAATACTTCCAAGCTCTACCTTGATCCAAATTTAAACATAACGAAAATGTATCATCTGTGCCAAGATAAAGGGAAAGATCCCGTAAAAGAAAGCTTTTATCGGCACGTGTTTAACAACAATTTTAATTTAAATTCAAGAAGAGCACAATAACCTGAAAAAAAAGATCATAGAGCAGAAGTCACTAGATAAGGAACCTGGAATTACAATTCTAATCTTCGACTTAGAAAATGTTTTAACTTGTCCACGAGCGAAAATTGACTTGACTTGACTGCACATTTGTGATCAATGAAAAAAATGTATTACGTAATATGGACCGAACATACGGGTGGTAGAAGTAGAAGTAATACCACATCTGCTTTAATTAAGATTATTGAAAAAGTTTTTGAGGGCAACGACATTACACAATTAATTACTTGGAGGAATTCGTTTGTTCCTCGAAACAAAAATTCCATTTCCATCACAGCTGTGAAATATTTTCTGAAGACACACCCTGACGCCCAAAGTTGTTTGGTGAAATATTCAATACCAGGCTACTCAGCACTTGAAGAAGTGCACAATGCTCACTCTCAAATCGAAAAGCATTTATCGAAAAATTAATATTTTTCCCCTGGGACATCAGGCTATTAAAGAATGTTAATCACAGATCACCATTCGTCATAATTCAAATGAAACCATTAGATTTTAAAAACTTTGGTATATACACAAAAATATGTTTTGATTTTCAAAGTGTTCCTTTCACAAAATTAAAAATGTTGTGAGTTACTCAAGCGGAGTATGCAATTGAATTTTCTTACGACTATAAATTGAAAATTTAAAAATTATTGGAATCAAGCAGAATATTACGAAACTTCGTAAAAATAAACCAGGAATTCTCGAAGTTCTCATTTTGCAAGACGTCGAGAATGTTTCAACGAAAATGACAATCTCTCATGAAAAGGAAAAATATTTAGTATACAAAATTATTCTCAAAATAGGTAATTCAACATTTTCGAAATTCAACAATTTGTTAAATTTCGATACGATATAAACAATTAACAAATGGCTATGAGAAGTTATTTATTAATAAATTATCCAAAGAATTATATGCTATCAGATTAAGTACAATTGATAGTCTATTTGGCCATTTGATCATTGATATGATCACATATTCCTATAATTTGAATACAATGTTAACCAGACTTTCTAATCACAGGTAACTTTTTCTGCTAGTTTCTCACATTACCTTCCCTAAAATAGAAGCAGAGATGAGTTTTAAAGTTCTGGTATATGATTCAAAGGTAAAACTTGTGTGCAGGTTCTAAACTCAACAAATGTCAATGAATTTCAGAAAAAATTAAAAAATCTTGTCTCTAATTGCACACGTACAATTATAAAATAAATAAAAAGGTAATCTTCAATGGAATTCACCAGAAGTAAAAAAAAAAAAATTAAGGAACGAGACAGATTTTTTAAATCAAAGAATAAACACAAAAATAATATACAATGAAACCTCATTTCAACGGACACTCACTTAAAGAGACACCTCACTACAATGGACACACATTTAAGTCTCTTCCAAAACTGAAGTTTTTCAATGAAAACCTCCATTAGTTAAGCAGACACTTTATTAGAACGGACACGCACAGACATTTCTGCGATGATAGGATCATTATTTAGTTCTGGAATATAGCTAATTAAGAAGGAACTTGGCCATTTCTTTTCCGATTTTGATTAAATTCAGCATGCACGATGAAAATGGAATTTTGAAATGATTTTTAGATGAAGTTTTGAAATATGGCGAAGTATGATACAACTTGCCTAGTTCTCAACAGATTATGATGAAATTTGACATGTGCGTTGTAAATGGTATTCTAAAACGATTTTTAGGTGAAGTTCTGGAATATGGCCAGTTAGCAAGGAAGTTAGCCACTTCTTATCTGATTTTGATTCAATTCAGCATTTCCAATGGAAATGGGATTCTTAAATGATTTTTAGAAAAAGTCCTGGTATATCGAAATATTAGAATCGCGATCCATCGTGCATGCTGAATTTCATCAAGATCGGATAGGAAACTGCTAAGTTCCTTCCTAATTGGCCGTATTACAGAACTTCATTTAAAAAAAACGGAATTTCATCAAAATCGGATGAGAAATAGAATCCCAATGAATTTTTTATAAAAAAAAAAATCACAAAACCCCAGTTAAAGGAACACCTCACTATAACGGAAAGCTTATTTGGTCCCGCCGATGTCCGTTGTAGTGAGGTTTCTCTGTGTATCTTGTTGAGAAGCATAAAACGATAAGTGTGTTCATAACTGTTAAAATCAGACAGCAGAAGTGAGTGACAAATTGTAGCTTTATTACTAAAAACACAGGAAAGTTAAAGGAGTTATGGAAGCTCTTCAAACAAATGATTTTTAATTTAAACACAAAAAATTGCCTAAACAGCATTAATATTAACGCATTAAAGCATTAATAGTAACAAATGAAAATTAAACAGTAGATTATTTTATCTCTGCTGTCCCATACATTCCAAAAGTATTTCTTGAGCCTAAAATTAACTCAGGTTGAACACCAACGCAGCAATATTGATGAAAGGTCTGTAAAATTTTTAAATTTTGGTAACACATATGTGACATCCTTGCTTGTCAAATACATAAATAATGTGTAAACAACTGGTAGGTTTCCAGATTACTGTAAATTGGCAAGCGACTTACAAATTTGAAAATCAGGAAAAGAAACAAATATGAGAAACCTTCTTCCGATTCCAATTTAACCTGTCATCTGAATGATATCTGTAAAAATAGGGTTAAACAGACTTTATGAATTTCTATCATATCTTATTACTGAAAACCAATTTGGTTTTATCGCTGAATCAAACAAGACAACGGCTGATACCTAGATGAGGGGTATCCAAACCGAATGAGTATTATTGACAAATTTTCAAAATAACAAGAGCGATAAAACTTCTATTAGAAAAAATATTAACCAATTGGACAACACGGTAATTATTTATGTATCCAGAGCCACAGAATTTATCACTCTGGGTGAGTGTGAGACCACCGCAATTTTTATTCCATTTTGACACATGCGGCCCGCGGGCCGGATGCTGCCATATGTAACAACTATTACGGTGATCTTCACATCCATTCCAGAGTGATAAATTCTTTAGCCCTGGAAAAATAAATAAATACCGCGTGGTAAAGTTGGCCTTTTTTCTAATCCCAGTTTTATTGCTCTAGTTATTTTGGAAATTTGTAAATGATACACATTTGAATTGGACTGGGATTTTAAAATCTTGAATTGTATTTGTTTCAAAGTTGTGTACCAAGGAGGAAAACGTACATAGTCTGGGTGTTCCATAAGGTCCTATATATGGATCTATCTTGTTTAACATTTTTATCAATGACAAAATTTTATTTAGCCAATTTAATGGAAAGATCCAACTATGCGCGGTGATGTAGCTATAGTGTACGCATCGGAATATTGTTTCCTGCAATGTGATTTAATGACACTAAAAAGTTGGTTTGGCTTGATCATCTTCTGTTAAACCGTGAGAAAACAAAACACGTTGTATTCGTGAGTAACAAAACGAGGGGATGATGTTTTAAAGACAACCAGATAAACAACACTAAGTAGTTAAAGCAATTGCGGTTGAAAAATAATAATAAATTATGAAAAACCTTTCAACAGCAATGTCTGTAAAATTATTATAAATTACCTCCTCGTTCGCTTCATTTCAATTTAACTGTTTTACTGTTCTACACATATGTAAGTATACATACGTACATATTTCCATTATACGATATCACATAAGCTTGTGCTTACATATGTGATGAACTGCGGTAAGTATATATACTAGTACATACAGTTTTATAGAGTATTTAACTATAAAAACTTTATATGTACTGTGTCAATTGAGTATTGATTAAACCATAATGTAAAAAAGAAGTCTTGAAACAAGAACAGAATGAAATAAAAAAAAATTGGTTCCGTACATTTCTATAATTTATTGATTTTATGAATTCGAATAATGGGAAAACTTAAAAAAAAATATTATGTTTTCCCACCAACTGGGTGGCTCATATTATAAAGAAATAAATTTTACGCCACTAACTTGGTTATATTTTATACTGCTTTAATATTCTTAGTATTATTGTGATTCAACGATGGTTTGACATAAAAGTAATATTTATTAATTAGTAACAAAACTTACCATCTGATTGGTTTAATAACTTACCTGAAAAATATACAAAAAAAAAATTAATTAAAATATATTTCATAATATTGGACATTTTAATATTTTATAAAAATATGCTTTCAAGCGCTCAAGCAAATTGTCAACACGTTTGATACTCCAAACATCAAACATAGTTTACAAGAGTCAACAACAAATCAATCAATCATTTCTATTTTATAATTTTCAAACTTTCACAAAACGAAATATGTCAGCCTTTTGTGATATAAATTTGTGAAGCATAAATTTTATAAATCAAGCATGTCCAACTTGATCTTTGTTAGGGACGTTTTTAGTTATAAAAGTGACATGATTGAAATTTATATAACTGAATTGATTAGGCAAGGTTTCAAGTTTTCAAAGTTAAAGACTTCGGACTATTTACGAACTTTTAAAAATTAAATGATTTAATAGCATTCTAGGAAGAAAACTGTCATTCAATTAGAATAATTTGATCTTTTCAAATGATGAAGGCATATAAGACTTAATGACGATTTCTCTAAACCGACATTAGAAGAGTTATATTATGATGAACTGAATGAGTTCAATTCAGTGATTGAAAAAATTCTGCTTAGCCATAATAATTGTTATAGGTTTCGCGCTCCAAATTCATTTCCAAATTTTATCTAAATTCAAATAATAATATAAAGGGCTGAAACCTCACGAGATGATCAGAACTTCGGTCTTTGTTACTGGTTACGTCTAATTCGTCGCACTAATAACCTAAAACCAAAAAAGATTGAATTTGTAAATAAATTCAGTAGAAATCTTATATTAATTAAATATTGAACTTAACTTGAGATGTATTTTCAGTTGTAGCCTAAATATGTACAAGTCTGTGTAACATTTTCTATTTAGCAATTTTTTCTATTTTGTTTTTTTTTTTGTTTTTGACGTATCGATAAAGAAACAAACCACCAAGATTATAAAATGTATAGTCTAGGTAAACACATTTAAATATTAATGTTTCGCTGCAGACTTCACTCACATAATATCATGTTCTTTCTTCTTTCTTTTTTCTTCTTCCGCTGGCGCTACATCCCATGAAGGGATTTGGCCGCCTCAACGATGCTCCTCCAAATAATTCGATCCGCCACAAGAGAACGCCAGACACGGTGACCGAGTGTGTTTAGGTCCCTTTCAACGTCGTCCATCCATCGGGTAGATGGTCTCCCACGAGGTCCTACTTTCGTTGGTGCCGACTCCAAGGCCTGTTTGGTGGTCCGATTTTGTGAACGAAGTACGTGCCCAAGCCATCTTAGCCTTGACGATTTTATGAACCAATGATGTCAACTTTATCGAGATCATTTCTGATCTCGTGATTCATTTGCATTCTGTACGTGGCTCCTTCTTTAATGGGACCGAGAATGTCATGTTACCTTGTATAATTTAACTTGTGTATAAAATGCCTTGTATAATGTAAATTGTTTAAAATCTTGTAAAGAAATAAAAATTCATTCTGTCATCAACCACAGAGAAATACAGTCCACAAAGTTTTATTATTTTCGAGTTAGCCATAAGGTCCTTCGAGCCGGATGACACAATAACGGAGAAATTTAAGCTATTTTCTGGGAACATTGGATCGCAATCACCGTGGAGTGCTACAAATACGTGAGTACAATTTATTTCATTTTTGGGTGCAATAACGCGTTAATCGTTTCAAACAACCAAGTCGCTTGGACGCCATATTGTATTTAACACGCCACGTCGTTCATACTGCGTGCCATTTTTGTGATACATATCGAAATTAACCTTTCGTTAGGCGCGGGGTAAAAACGAACATAGAGAGGCGCAGTGTATCAAAATGATACATATTATAAAATGCCTTAAATAGCATATATATTTGTTTTTTGTTTTTATTTTTTTTAAGATGTGTTTAGAGGCAAGTACAGCCTTTTTTTCTACTTTTTATTTACAAAGCCTAAAATAACCACAGTTTGATACACTAAAATTTTATAAAAAAATTTGACCACATAATTTTAAAAGCAATAAAATTAATAAAAAAACAAACTAATAATTTTATTTGACTTTATTTATTAATAATTAAGTATATTTCAAGAAAATTTCTAAAAGTAACTTTATATAAAAAATATTTCAGTATATCTTTTTCACTAACGGTAAAAATATATAATAATGGGCACGGTGTATCAAATTGATCAAATCAACGAGAACTGTTCACTACAAAGGTACGTTTAGCACTAAAACATCAAAATTATTTAGATCACAGGAAACTATTAAGCTACTGAAACACAGAGAACGGTACTTTTTATAACTAACGGAAGGTTAATATTGTGGTACAAAGGTGTGTTATTCGTTTCAACCAATCAAGTTTATTGAACTCCATTTTATAATTAAAACATATTTCCAATTTGTTTGTGCCAATTTGATTAGAAGTGAAAGTAAAATTAATTACTGATGATAAGGCCTCTTCTTTACAAAATGCCAACAGATGCTCAAATTATTGAGGGGTCACAAAAGAAAGTAAGCAAGTGTTTTGAGGGGTTGGCTAGATTACGGCGCTTTGTCAACGGAATTACTGAAGTTACAACGTACGAGGAATTAATCGCCCGAATAGAATTGCTCGAAAAATTCTACGTTCAGTTCAATTATTATCAAGATTCATTGCAAAATTATAATACTTCTGTTGATGGTGAGAAATTTGAGGAAGAGTACCTGTTCGTAAAAGTTGAGCTACGGAAAGAAGCGGTGTCTCGTAATTTGGTTTCGAAAGAGGTAGAGGCTCAAGTTGTTTCTGCTGTCGGGCGGTTAGCAGAACATCAAAAATCACTTTTGGATACAACACTCGACAGATCATACGTTCAGAGATCTATTCGAGGCTTCGGGGCATAAAAATGAAAATCTACAAACATCGCATAAATTTCATTATCTCAGAGGATTGTTAGTGGAAGAAGCCGCTGATCTAATCAAGCATATGCAGTTGACCGATGCAGACTATCCGCTTGCTTGGAAGAAACTTGTAGACAGATATGACAAGAAACGTTATATTGTGGCTGAGACGATTCAAACATTTTTGCAGCAGCCACCAATACCATCAAAGGATGGATCGTTACGACGACGGTTGTGTGATAAAAGTGATGAAGTGTTACGAGGGTTGCGGGCGCTGGGAGATCAGGCTGATAAACGAGATCCGTGGTTAATTCAGATATTACTACTTAAATTGAATAAGGACGTACAACACAGATGGTTCTATCATCGGCCGACAATAACTTTCCAACTATTGAAGAGTTTCTCAAATTTTTGAATATACAGTGCGATGCAATGGAAACCTGTCAGGCTGAAACCAATCAACCTAAATTTCCTAACCATTCTCAGAGTCAACAAACCATCAGATGTCACAACGTAATCGAACACACACAAAATTGTTTGAAGTGCAATGGTGATCATCCTTTGTATAGGTGCAAGGAATTTGAAGACATCAGTCGGGATGATAGATTTCTGTTACTACGAACAAAAGTAGCATGTTTCAATTGTTTGTCCAGATCACATATCAAAGAAAGATGTCCTTCTAGATCAACATGCAGGATATGCTTCCGTCGACATCATACACTTTTGCACGGTGATCACGTCGAACAACCCGCTTCATTTTTCAAAATGAATTCAGTCGCATGTGAATCGGAGGAATTGGCTACTAAACCCACAGATGAAGTGAAAGACACAACTTGTGGCCAATTAGACATACATCATACTCGGATGGATCAAGTAGCATTACCTCCAACAGCGCAGGTTTGGATTGAGAATCAATTTGGAGAAAGGGTACTTGCAAGAATACTACTGGACTCTGGTTCACAGGCAACTTTCATTCGAGAAAGTTTAGCTAACAGACTTAAGTTGAGGCAGTCGCAGACACTAATGTCAGTATCCGGAATTGCAACAAGTGAAATGGGCACATAGGGTGCCGTCAATTTTCGCCTATATGCAAATGAGCCAGGAAGTACTGTAAGTATGTCAATTCACGCTTACATTTTGAAACAGCTGAGGACAATACCGCTGAAATCCATCATGTTCACGAACGACGACTTAAATCAACTATCAAAATTGAGTCTTGCGGACTCCGGCTATGAACAAAGTCAGCCGGTTGACATCCTTATTGGGGCAGATTACTTCTTCTCCATTATAACCGAAGGTCGTAAGATATTATCAAAGGGAATGGTTGTCGTAAACACATTGTTTGGTTGGATGATTTTCAGGAAGTAATACGAATGCTGATCGGGAGACGATCAATAGTTTTCAGTTGAATTGTAATTTGGATAATATTTTGGAAATCGGAGTCCATTCATTACAAAGAAGAATACACCGATGAGAGATATTGGCTGTCAAACACTTCAATGAACGGTTAGAATAGCTGCTGGTCGATACATGGTATCATTACCGTTTAAAACGGATGCATTGGTGTCAGGAGATTGCTACGGTGTAGCCTTTAAACGATTCTTGTCGATTGAGCGGAAGTTTGTGGTAGATGAACGATTAAGGACGGAATATTCAAAATTCATACAAGAGTATAGTGATCTGGGGCATATGGAGCTGGCTGATCAGAACGATAGATCAATAAAGGGAAGATTTAAGCAATACTATCTCCCACATCACGCAGTATTCAAAAACGATAATGGCGCACAGGAAATTAGAGTAGTTTTTGATGGATCTGTGAAGCCAAGTGGTTCCGAAAGATCTCTCAACGATTCATTATTGGTAGGACTAACTCTACAACCTATATTGTGGTCAACGTTGCTTAGGTTTCGAAAACATGCGGTATCGTTAGTGGCAGATATAGAGAAAATGTACCGTCAAATATGGATTCAACCCTCGGATCGCATATTTCACAAAATCATATGGCGAAATAACACATCAAAACCACTTCAAACTTATCAATTGAAAACGGTAACGGTATGGCACTTCATGCGCTCCATTTCTTGTCATAGCTTCATTACAGCATCTAGGTCGATCTATACAAAATACAAACCCGAAAGTGGCACAAATCATTTTGCGCGATTTCTACGTCGACAACCTAATCACGGGAGCAAATACCATTACTGAAACGATTGCATTCAAAAATGAAATAACCGACGTACTTAAAAATCGTGGCTTTAACTTGAGAAAGGTGGTCTCTTCTCACGTGGAATTTATTTATTTATTTATTTATTTATTAACCAACAGCATGTTCATGCAAAAATTGGTTACATTACATTATTAAAAAATATTATAAAAAGTTAAACAATTTTATACAATAAAAGGTAAGGTTACAACGTTATCAATAGATCTAACAATACAACAAAACATTATGAAACTATTATTATTATAATATTAAACGTATTAAAACAAAAGTCTAGCGATTCGTTTTTTAAACTCATCTCTGGAAATATTGAAATCGAAACAATCCGCTACGGCGTTGAGATCTCGTTGAATACGCGCTATAGGGCCATGGAAGCTGTAGTTGCTACTTGCAGTCGGAATATGAAGAAGTTCCCGGGGGCGTAAGCTGCGTTGAGGAGCATAAATATTAAAACATGAAAGAATCTCGGAGCAGTCTATTTCACCACAAATGATGTCCCGTGCAAATGTGGCATTTGCGCATGTACGTCTATCACTTAAAGATTGGAGATTCAGAAAACGGCATCGGTCTACATATGGTGATAGTCTGAAATTATTGTCCCGTTCGCGAGACGGTAATTTTCTGAGAACAAATAACAAAAACTGTTTCTGAACACTTTCAATTCTGTTTGAATGAGACTGGTAGAACGGGGACCATATGACAGTCGCGTATTCAAGCTGTGAACGAACAAATGAAGTGTACAGTGACTTGAAAGTTATTGTGTCATGAAAATCCTTCGAGTTTCTTTTAATAAACCCCAACATCGAAAAGGATTTGTTAACAACCGCATCGATGTGTGCGTTAAACGTTAAATCCGAGCTAAAGATAACGCCCAAATCAGTAATCATATTAACTCTCTTCAAACTAACATCATTTAGAAAGTAATCAAAAACTACTGGAGACTTAGACGTAGAATAGGTGATCACGTGACACTTATCGACATTCAGAAACATAAGGTTAGTAACACACCAACCGCAAAATGTGTTCAGGTCCCGCTGAAATTGATCGCGATCTAATTCACATGATATGTTTGCATATATTTTCATGTCGTCAGCAAATAGAATACAGTCTGCGAATTTGAAGCAACCCACAACATTGTTAATATACAATAAGAATAATAGTGGGCCCAAGTGACTACCCTGAGGCACTCCAGATGTCGCAATAAAACAATCTGAGAACGTATCGTTAATCTTGACAAACATTTTGCGATCCGATAAATAAGACATAAGCCAATTTAAGGGAATAATGTCGCAATTAAGTTCACTGAGCTTATTTACTAATATCCTGTGATTAAGTTTATCGAAAGCTTTAGCGAAGTCGGTATAAACTACATCGACTTGAACTTTCGAGGCAACAGATTTAATTAAATTATTTTGAAAGACTGTTAAATTAGTGACCGTTGAGCGGCCAGGAAAAAATCCATGCTGACGTGTGCTAATATGTTGCTTGGAGTGGAAGTAGATCACTTTGTTAACCATTGACTCGAATACTTTAGGAATGCAAGACAGTATTGCAATTCCACGATAATTTGTTACATCACTGCGGGGGCCGCTTTTGTGGATCGGTATGATACTTGATATTTTCCAGAGATCAGGAAATTTGCTTTGGCTGAGGCTCAGATTAAATAGATGACATAAAGGAGCGACAAAACCGACTGCACACAGCTTTAATAGAGACACTGGTAAACCATCTGGTCCAGGCCCCTTAGATACATCCAAGTTCATCAAAGCCCTCATTACGTCAAGTTCTGAAAAAACAATTTTTGAATTATTGCCGTTAGCTAATATAAGAGAGAGCGAGCTATCCTTAACAAAAACACTGCTAAAATAATCAGCGAAGAAACCGCAGATTGCCTCTGGGTTATCTGATTTTTGACCATGGAACTCTAAAAATGCCGGCAAGCCGTTAATATGTTTCTTAATTTTGACAAATCTCCAGAAATTCTTCGGATTACATCGCAAATCGTCTTCAATATCAATTATATAATTGTTGTACAGGAATCGGTTGAGATAGCAAAACTGTTTGCGCAGTGACTTAAACTGGATATAGTCATGGGCCAACCCTGTATGCCTATACTTCCTGTGACTTTTATTACGCAGGACTTCTAGCTGCTTGAGTTCTTTAGTAAACCACGGGACGTTCCGGGTATGAAACTTATTCATTAATTTTTTAGGAACAAATTTTTCAAAAGCAACCTTCAATAATTCATTGAAGGTATCTAATGAACTGTTGATATCCATGTTTGATAGAGTATCAGCCCAATCCACTTCAGCTAAAAAATCATTTAGTGAGCTGTGGTCGGCGTGCGAATAATCAAATACGGTACAATTTTTAGTGAAGTTCAAATTATTAGAAGTTTTGTAGAACAACTGAAATGAAACCGGGGTATGATAAACACTCGAAGATCCGGCAAAGTCGTCGCATGATTCTAGTTTAAAAGACCTATTATTAGTGTAGAAAACCAAATCCAGATAAGTGCCGCGGCTGTTTGGTACACTGTTTATTTGTGAAGTACCCATGTTTGCCATAAAATCACAAATTAAGGCTGAAGAATCATTCGTATTAGCAGGAATGAATATATTGTCAACCATCATCCAAATTAGATCTGGAAAGTTGAAATCGCCGAAAATAACAAAGTCAGTGTTATCAGAAATAAAAGGTAATAAATTACATGAGATCTTGTCAATAAAATCTTGACAGAAAGGCGCGGATGGCTCTAGAGGAAAGTAGACTGTGGTAATTATTATGTAAAATGTACCGAGTTTGAGTTTAACACCCATGAACTCAATAATTGGATCGGAAAATAAAAATTCACAAGAATACATTTTCCGAACTGCAATAAGCACACCACCACCTTTTCGTTTTGTACTACGCGCGACGGAAAACGCAAAAGTCCGAAGGGAAAAACTCCGCATCATTGAAATCCACTGTAAGCCATGTTTCTGTCAGAATTATTACGTCGTAATTAGATTCTAATATTCCAAGATAGAAATTTCTTGCTTTTGAACGCATGCCACGAATTAACGGAAGGTGATTGCCGAAAGATTACGCTCGATGAACAGGAAGATGTTCACAAAATTTTAGGCATCGTTTGGAAATCATCAAGCGACTCGTTTTCCTTCGACGTTTCTCTCAACGTTAATGATACGTTGACTAAACGAAGTTTTATCTCACAAGTGGCTCAGATATATGATCATTATAATTGCCAAAATCTTATTTCAAAGACTTTGAGCTCTCAAGATTGAGTGGGATCAAGAAGTTCCAGTGGCAGTAGCAAAGTCGTGGATTAAAATCAGAAATCAGCTGCCTGAACTGTCCGGATTAAACTTACCTCGCTTCTTATCTGATGGTCTAGAAGGGGTTACTAAATACGAAATCCATGGGTTTTCGGATGCGAGTGAGGATGCAAATGCGGCCGTAGTCTACTCCCGAGTTACCAATACAGAGGGACAGGTAATAATACGTTTGCTGACTGCGGAAAGTAAGGTGGCTCCATTGAAGCAAATGTTACTCCCAAGGCTTGAGTTGTGTGGACCGTGGCTCCTTAGCCAACTGGTTTAGCAAGTACTTGAATCACTAAATATTGAAGACTACCATCTATTTGCTTGGACGGACTCTACCATTGTCCTGGCCTGGCTCTCAGAGATACCAAGGAAGTGGAAAACGTATATCGCCAACCGAACTTCAGCGATTTTGCAAATTATTCCATTCAGCAGTTGGCGAAATGTGAAATCTGCCGACAACCCTGCCGATTTTGCAACGAGAGGGCTCTATCCACGCGATATCATTGATACCAACCAATGGTAGAGTGGCCCCGCTTGACTACAAGAAGATGAATTTTGTTAGCCTTTGTCCTTTAAAGTTAACAACGAGTCAATCGTACATGCGAACCGAGAAGCAAAATCAATCAAATTGCTTTTTTCATTGAATTGTGAGGAGCATCATCCAATCAAGGAGGTAATGAAACGGGTGTCCGGTTGGGACAAAATGCTCAGAGTTATTTCATATATGTATCGGTGGTGCAAGTACAATAAATTGAAAGGTCCAATTTGGGTCAAAGAATTATCCAAGGCTGAAGTGTTCGTCATTAAACACCAACAACAAGAAGTTTTTTGTAGAGAAATTCATGCACTCGAGCAAAATTGCCCAATACCAAAGAAGTCATCTATCATTACATTGGCGCTATTCATCAACAAGGATGGTTTGATTCGTGTTGGTGGACGTATCCAACGATATTCAGTCGGCTACAATCAGAAGCATCCAATTATAATTCCGAAGTCTTCACCAGTCGGTCGCTTGTTGATTACACAGTTTCATCGGTTCCATTTACATCCTGGGCCATCTTTGTTGACTCACCTGACTAGACAGAAGTATTGGATCATTGGTGCAAAATCGATTGCGAAGGATGTATCAAGGAAGTGCATAACTTGGGTAAAGATTAAAACCACAACTGTGAAACAACTGATGGGAAATCTTCCTCATGCTCGACTCAAAAAGGAAGGCCGTTTTCCAACCTAGCTATAGATTTTGCCGGGCCAATTAGTATCTTACCTAAGAAGGGGCGTGGGGCTAAATTAATAAAGGGTTATGTTTGTGTTTTTATAGATACAGTAATTAAAGCAGTCAATTTGGAAGCAGTGTCCGACATGACCACGGAAGCATTTATCATGGCATTGAAGCGTTTTGTCGGGTTACGAGGGTGTCCATCATATATTCAAACAGACAATGGGTCCAATTTTATCGGGGCATCACGACGACTTAAGGAAGTATATGACCTAATCTGTTCAAGGGAATACCAGAAGGAAGTACTTGAACACTTAGCTTCTTATCGAATACATTGGGAGTTTATTCCGCCAGCATCACCTCCTTTTAACGGATTGGTTGAGTCAGCGGTTAAATCGATGAAGTATCATTTATACAGAGTAACATAGGATTCTAATTTGACGTTCGAAGAGCTGTCTACGTTACTACATCAGATCGCCGGCATATTGAATTCAAGGCCATTGTGCCCGAATCATAATATTTTAGATGATTTTGATGTGCTTACCCCGAATCATTTTCTAACAATGGGTGGTTCAGTTGGATTGCTGGAAGCAGACTTAAGCGACAAGGTTATTCCATGTTCTAAGCGTTGGAAATAAGTTCAAGCGCGAATCAACGGGCTCTGGCGAAGATTTCACTGTGAATATTTGAGTACTCTCCAGCACAGGCATAAATGGCAAACTGCTAAGTCGAACTTGACCATCAGTGATTTGGTTTTGTTGAAGGAAGACAGTTTGCAGCCTGAAAGGTGGCCTCGCGGTCTGTTGTGAAACATATGAACCCATAGGATAGAAAAATAAATTGCATGCAACAGTATTAAGGCGATTTTCCACATCGTATTTGTAAAGTAAGAAAATAAAAATAAAGTACAAGATGAATGAACTAAAAATCTGTAGAACACATGTAGAACGAAATAAAATAACAAAAAAGATAAAAATTAAATCAAATTATATGCGGTTTTATGACCAAAAAGGGTATAAGGAAGTAAAATGTACAGAAAGTAATTATTAAGAAATCCATAATAAGAAATTATGAAAAATATCGAAAATAAAAACGACCCAAATAAATCATAAGTCTAGAAAATGTGAACCGTCATAAAATAAATTACATAATGTCTGGAAATAATAAAAATTTGAAAACGCATCAATAACCAAAATTAAAATAAAGAAAAGAAATTGAATGCATTGTAATAAAATGACCCAAAAATAAGTAAATTATTGTGAAATGCAATAAAAGTAAAAGTATTAAACGACCTAGAATTTAATTAATGTTTAGAATAATGCAATTCGACAGAATTGTCAACCATATTTTTATGTAACAATGTTAGTATAAGGAAATAAAAATTTAGTATATAAGAACAAAATTTGGAAAACAAATTATCAGTTATAATATCAATATCAGTCATTTAACATCAGTTATAAAAGATCAGTCAAAAACCGTAAACTTAAAAGATCAGTCAAAAACCGTAAACTTAAAAGATCAGTCACAAATCGTAATTTTAAAAGAATCAGTTCAAATAACATCAGTTACATATAAGAAATCATTCGTGAATCAAAAACTTTAAAATTCATTCTTCAATCTTCACAATTTCAAAATAAAGTGTTCAAAGTTGTAATAATTGTCAAAAAATAAAAGTGTATAACAATTAAATTCGTGAAAAGTAAATTATAAATAAAGAAGAAATCGAGAAATCAAATCAAGAGGCTATTAATCAGTGGAAAGGATTCAGCAAATAATTGGTATGTATAAACTAACAAGCCGGATTAATACTAACCTATAGGCAACGTACAATTTATGGTTTGACATCGAACTTCCTCAGGAAGGATCGAGAGAAAAGAAGCTATACTTTCGGGTACGAGCTTTAATAATTGATCAGTTGTCAAATTATAGATTATACTTTCTCCAACTAACACCTAAATTCTCCTTAGCTCAAGCGGTACACTAACCTCTCAACCGTTTGAGAACAAAATATCTCTAAAATTATCATATAGTAGAAAGACATTATAATATAAATTGAACCGAGAAATAAACAATGTACTTAGAATTACAAGTTTCGGTTTAAATAGGAAGATCCGCGCCGATATAGCAAAAATGCAACTATCGATAAATCAGTGAAAAGCATCAGTAAATGAGAAAATACGCAACTAAATCCTTACAACGAATCCTTCCGTAAAATTAATACATAGTTAATAAATATCTCACATCGAAATATTCAATTGGGTCGATATTCAATTGTTAGAACAAATCATAGTAAACACAATACATTAGTATCCGCGAATTTTAGGATAAAGTTAAACGTAAAGCCGATACATTTTAAGAATATTCACAATAAATCCGCGTATAATTCAGTTTTAACCAATACATTTACAATAAATATCAAAACAAACAATAAAATTACAATAGGTCGCATAATTGAGACACATGAAGGCGCTGATGGAATTGTCCGAGTGGTTACAGTGCATACAACAACTTCAATCTTCAGAAAAAGTGTGCACAAATTGATTAAACTCTCACTGGAAGACTAAAAATTAAGCATACATTATTGAAGGCACTGCTTCAAGGCGGTGAGGATGGTTACGTCTAATTCGTCGCAATAATAATATAAAACCAAAAAAGATTGAATTTGTAAATAAATTCAGTAGAAATCTTATATTAATTAAATATTGTACTTAACTTGAGATGTAATTTCAGTTGTAGCCTAAATATGTACAAGTCTGTGTAACATTTTCTATTTAACAATTTTTTCTATTTTTGTTTTTGACGTATCGATAAAGAAACAAACCACCAAGATTACAAAATGTATAGTGTAGGTAAACACATTTAAATATTAATGTTTCTCTGCAGACTTCACTCACATAATGTCATGTTACCTTGTATAATTTAACTTGTGTATAAAATGCCTTGTATAATGTAAATTGTTTAACCTTTAAACGGCTGAATAGGTACAATTGTAACTTTTGCGTTTTAAATTTGCGAGAACTTTTTTTTTATCAAGCGCCGAGGGTCAGAACTCCGTGACATCTCTACGTTTTTGGAACAGATTATTTTAACATAATTTTCATAAAAAAAAATTCTCGTTTTCCCAGTGAAAATGGCTCAAGTGGTTTTTACAACATATTTCGGCTGGATAGGTACAATTGTACCTCCATGTAATTTATATGAAAATACTGCGAATAGAGATAAAATAAAAAGTGTTTTTCAATAATAATTTCATTTTTATTTATTATTCATAAGGAAAATGCATTGTTCTGTGGAAGGTGAGTTTTAGGCTGCTTGGTTGCAGTAAATACATGTAGTCTTATTGGGTATACTGTGTTCATCACATGTGGGTTTTGAACAATAAATGCATATTTTTCTCGTTTTTCGTTGTTTTTGGTTTAATTCTCGGCAGATATAGCAACTACCGCAAATAAGGCTGGATCCTCGGCTTCCATGAAGCTTTTGGCTGCTAGTTGGATTTTCTATAACTGTTAGGCGACGGTGAAGGACCATTTCAGTCGCTGATTTTACGTAATGATTCTTCGTCATTTGTTGATTTTTGCTTCGCGATTCAACTGCAGGCAAGCATAGTTCATGTGCTAGATCCTTTAAAAATTTTCGTCGGTGATCATTCGCTCGAAATCTTGGACTATGTTCCCGATGGATTAGGCACACTGCTAATGCAGCCACATCGGCCATGTTGTAAAAAATCGCTAAAGGCCTTTTGTTTACCGTTTCACGGTGCATTCACTCAGCATCTTGTCCATCGAGTCAACCCTGCCTTTAGTTTTATTATATTATTTGATATTTTTCGTTTCCCATTGTGGGTCTCGTGAATCTCACTTGTTCTATGCATCGATGACAGAAGAATCACTTATTTGTTCTTCTTTGGAACATATAAGCACACTGTTGCATCTTTGTTGAATGCAAAATTAGTCGAACCACATACTCTTTGTTTCGCAGGCTGCATATTAGCAGGTAATAATGTTTATGTCTTCGAACTGTTCCTACTAATGTCATACTCCATGAGCTCAATGTTTTAGTCAACTGCAGACTTGTAAAAGAGTTATCGGTTGTGATATTCCTTCCAGATCCTTTGTATAATTCAACCAAATCCAAAACAGTACGCTCACCAACATTTGTTTGACGAGGACAATCGGGTAGCTTTCCAGTGTAGAGCTGCCCTTGCAGAGGGTAAGCGTTAGCTGAGTCACAAGCCCAAAAAATGTTTATCCCATACTTAGCCGGTTTGGATGGAATGTACTGCGTAAATCTCATGTGTCCCCTGAAATGGAACAACTGCTCATATACAGTTATAGATCCGAATGGGGTGTAACCTTTTTCGAGGTTTTTATTCATCATCGACCAAATATTTCTAATTGAAGCAGCTTTGTCAGTTTTAAGACGTTCACTTCTTGTATTTTAATTGTCGAATCTAATAAATCAAAGCAATAATTTAAATTTATCACGACGCATAGCTGCTCTATTGAGTGGTAAGGCATTTAATGCCCACATTTCGTCAATATTCCCCTTATTGTTTCTGTGAACACCAGCGACAATCAATATTCCCAAAAATGTGTATGTGTGTTGATCGTTAAATGGCATAAATTTTTTGGTTGATGGCCGCTTCGAAACGTCAAGGTACTTTTTTTTTAATTGATTGTTATATTCCTCCACCAATCGTTTTCCTTTCCTATTGGTTTCTCACAAAAGAATGTCACACAATTTCGCAAGACAAAATCGATTTCAGGGTATCTTTCGCCGTATATAATTTGCTGAAATTTGCAGGGCCACCTTTTCGTCGTAGAATATTACGTGACAGTGTTTGTGCACTTTGTGTTTGTGGAGCGGTGTGCCATGTAGTTCAATCCTTTGCAACAATAATTTCATTTTCTTCCACAAATGATTGTTTAATTTCAAGACTTTCGTCAGAGTCAAATGGTTCGACCATTTCTATAACCAATTCCTGTTCATTATCCGATTCTTCGTTGTCTACAGTTTGGAGTTCTGGAATATATTCATCTTCGTCTGATGCATTGTATGGTTCTTCTCCAACTTCAGAACTATCAGAATATTCTAATAAATTTCGCAGTACAGCAGACGTAAGCCCATAATATACAAATAACAATAATTTTTATTTAATTTTTTACAAAACTATAAACAAAATATTTGTTATACCTTTGATTCTGTCTTCTTCGCGAAGACTCGCTATTTGATCCAGCATCACTATTGGTAATATACAAATCCATGTATATTTTTCTTTTAGACTTTACAAAACAAAATTGCGCTTACTACTGATGAATATCCTAGTTGTAATATTATTTTACTAATAACCGTTACAATATACAAAAATTTATTTTTTTCTATACTTAATCATAAGCTGGAGTCAGAAATTTGATACACTCAGAAACAATCAAAACAATATGAGTATGAAGGATTAACTAATTGCATTGTCACTATTTACAGCAGTACCGTTATGTTATTTTATATGCGCATTTACTTTTAATATAATAAATTTGTATGTAAACATAATAAAATATCATATTTTTATATTTTATGCAATTCTATGCAACATTAAAATACAAATTATTATCATTTCCCATATAAATTATATGAAGGTACAATTGTACCTATTCAGCCGATATATGTTGTTTTTTTCTTCAGCCGGATAAAGGTTAAAATCTTGTATTATTATTATTATTATTACTTGAGGGCCATGTGGGGGCTCAAGCCACCCCGCACTGCGACCTAAAAGATCTTTTTTAAAATCTTGTAAAGAAATAAAAATTCATTCTGTCACCAACCACAGAGAAATACAGTCCACAAAGTTTTATTATTTTCGAGTTGTCCAGTTACAATGGGGATAGCATTCACCTGTGTCATAAAGTTGGTGTGACAGTTTTGACAGTATTTATTATTATTTTAACCAACATACATTTACTTATTCAACAACAGCCAAACAGGTCAAAAGCTTCAGTAACATGGGTACAAGCATCCAATTTAAGACGAAAAATCGTATTCTAGCACTTTATAAGCAGTATACAAAATTAAACTGATATTGCTAACCGTGTAACTGACCATATTCTAGAACTTTATCAAAAGTCATTTTAAAATCCCATTGCAATGCAACGTCAAATTTCATAATAATCGGGTAAGGAATAACCAAGTTCCACCCTACTTGGCCATATTTCAGAGCTTTATCCAAAAATTATTTTAGAATTACATTCCCAAAACACATGTCAAATTTGATGATACCCGGTTAAGTAATAGCCAAGTTCCACCCTACTTGGCCATATTCCACAATATCAAATATTCCCATTTCCATACACATATCAAATTTCATTATAATCGGTTAAGGAATAGCCAAGTTCCATCATACTTTGCCATATTCTAGAACTTTATCCCAAAATCATTTTAGATTCCCATTTCCGATACACAGGTCCAATTTCTTAATAATCGATTGATAAATAGGCAAGTTCCATCATATAAAAAAGTTGTTAGCTACTCACTACATCGTAATCCAACCCAACTCAACTCCAACTCAACTTCAACTCAACCGGCAAATTGACACCTAACTTAACCTTCAAATCAATTCCCAATTGAATGCCCAATTCAATAATCAAACCAGGATATTATATAAAAAATCGTAAATATTTATAAAACCAGGTATTTCGGATCAATTCGTGTGACAGGTACCCCACCCTCTAGACGTACAGTCTCCAAAAGCTTTTCAAATCTCCGCCTTGACCGTAGAAACAGATTGGCGAAAAAAAAATTCAAAATCGGACAAGCCGTTCTCGAGATACCACTGGTACAGACATCCAGACATCCAGATAGACGGACGGACATATTTTTATTGGTTTTTCAGACTCAGGGACTTTCAAAACGTCGATAAAAGTGGTTTTGGACCAACCAAATTGTTTCGTAATTTTTGGCAGGATTTCAATACTTTGGTCTTTTTAGACCGAAGTAAATTTATTTTTGAATCAAGTCGGGTACTTTATATTGAAGGTTTATCGATGCATTTTATGTACGAAAATTGATATCACTCAAATGTTCACCACGGCTGGATTTATAGACGTCGATCCGATGGTCAAAATTGTTTATGACATTTTCCAATAGGGACGTTTCTATGGCATTTACCTAGGCAATGATGTTGTTTTTTAAGCCTTGGATGTAGGCTGAACTATCAACGTACACTTTGTTTTTCCAAAATCCCCATAAAAAGTAATCTAATGGCATTAAATCGCATGATGTTGCAGGCCAATTCACATTTCTACGACGCGAAATTAAGCGATTTTCGAAGAACCTTTGCAAATCGTCGATATTCTTACGCGTATAGTATGACAAATTGCACCGTCATGTTGAAAATAAAGATAATACAAGTCAGTCGATTCCATCAAGCTCGGACAAAAAATAGTCCATTATCATTGCATGGTATTGCGTAGAATTGATAGTAACCACCATTTTTGTAGTGCTGTCGTGATAAAATTACGCGGTCTTCAATCGAATACGAACATTCAACTAACAAAATGGCATGAAATGACAGAAAACAATGGCGGCTTTGCAAAATTATTTTTTTATTTTCCTACGTCTCATTTGGACAACCCTTTATATATTAATTAATAATGCATTAAAAATATTGGGGAATAAAAATGGTATCAAATTGGAAACAATTAATACTGGGGACCCACCGATTTAGTAGACTCTTTTTGCCAATTCGTAGCCAATTTCAGTATCTTTCTATGGCGCTTGGTCTATCCGTTGAGCATAATCCCATGCTAATAAAGAGAAGGAGAGAGAGAGAGAAGATAAATATTACCGAATGAATGCGAATAGTGGTTATGCTAGCTATATAGGTTTTCTAACTTCTTATTTCGCCAATCCTCCGCATGCTATGCACAATCATTTGTGAATTTTTACTTAAGATAAATGGTGAAGGTATAGGATAATTATAGGTTTAAAAAATTAGACTGGAAGTGGGTTTTAGATTTATTTTCTTTAAATATATTTTTTTGAAATGGCGCCGAAATAAATCTCGCATAGTGGCGCCATACAATCTCGGTGTTGCAACCAGAGCATCGTTTGTAGCAGGAATCTTGGCTTCATATCGCAATGAATGACCACTGATTTTTGGCAATATTTTACCAATTGTTAATCACAGGCAATATCATCAAATAATCGCATGTCAAATCATCGTATGTTTTTAACACTATATTGAAATGCAATTTGAGCACGAAGAGAACATATCTTAAACAAATTTATTTTAAATTTGAAAAAAAAAAAACTTGAATCATGTGAACAGAGTAATTTTTATTTGTTGTAGTATACGTACATATATCCAGACAACACACAAGGTTCCTGTAGTCCCAGTAGTTATTTTATCAATAATATATTTGATATACACGTCAAGCATGTTTATTTGATACCTCACGTATAGTATATAAAAATCAAATCCCAAAGGTTCAGTCACACTCTTCAAGTTTTCTATGCAATTTTATAAAAATCCAGTAATACTACAGTTCAAGCGTACTTTTTCAACAATCACAAAAATGTAAAATTAAAAAAACATGACACATTTCACCAAAAAAAACACAAAAATCGCAAAAAAAATTTAAATTTAATCCAAACTCATTCATCCGTTAGATTAATTCAAATTAAATTACATAAACCAGACAGCAAAAAAAAATCCACGTGCGGCGACACACAAAACAATTCCAATTATAAATTTTGCCTCGAACAACTGAAAAAAGTTTAAATACCACGCAAATAAATTTAGAAAAAAGTCTCAAGTTTTTTTTTCAATTCATTTGACTTTATCGTCATAAACCAACAATCATCACCATCGCTTGAATCTGCGTTTTTTTTTGTGTGCTGTGTACGAGTACATACATACGATTACTTTATCGCTCTGAAATAAAATTACAATTTTCACCTTTTTGTAGTATATACTTGGGTACATACTTTTTGTAACTAATTTTAGAATTTACTTTTCATTCAAGTAAAATTCTTCTTCGATATAAAACAAGAAAATTCATTGGAAATCTCGCACACAACAAAAAAAAGCACAGAATAGAAAATATATTTTCTTCTTATCATGGAAATATTTTGAAAAACATTTTTTTTTGTTCAGCAGATGAAAAGTTTTTTTAACAAAAATAAAACAAATTATTTTTAAAGTTTAATGGTGGAAAAATAAGTTTTCTTATTTAGATTTTTTTATTTTTATTTTGAAAATGTTTTTTAAGTTATTTTTCAATGTGTGTGTGTATGCAGACTTCAAGCATCATTAATGGATTCTTGATTTTTACGGCGGAGGAACACAAATATATCAAAACTCTTTCAAAATTATATTATCTGTGTTTTCGGTATATTGGTTGAGTGGGCACATGGTGAGTTTTTCATAAAAGATAAAGTCACAAAGAAACGCAGCGCGCATTAAAAAAGACGTTGAGGGCGTTTTTCATCGTTGTCTATCTATATGTATATAAGTTATATATACAAAAATATTACTTTTCTTGTACGGAAAATTTTTATTCAAATGGCAATGTAGGACGAAACAACCTTGAGAAAATATCAAGATGAAATGTTCAAAAACGAAATAATTCATCTTGAAATTTATGTTGAAAATGCAAAATAAAAAAAAATATCATAATGAATTGGTTAAAATTAATGATTTAAACATGTTTCTGCTTGTTTAATGCTCAAAGCTACTTTGCATATTTTTAATTATGTAAGCATAAACAAATGAACACAAAAGTTTTGGTCTACAAGTTATATCAAAGCAACCTTGATTATACCAGAGCCTACTGTATAAATAAGAGCCTCCAGTATCGACTGTATTTTTTACTAAGCTTAAAATAAGGTACAAACAATTTTTTCTTTACTATGAAACTATATGGGAAAACGATTATTTTCATTGACAGATTTAGTTTATTAGAAATGTGAGCTTTTGTTTTGTTTTTATATGAAAATGTTCATGAAACATGTAATATTATTTGATTGAAAAATCGAGTCTTGAAAATGTTTATTTCTAAGTGAAAATCGTAATGAAAAATAAGGTACTTTTGAAATTTAAAATATTGTTGTTTTTGTAATACTATACGTCACCAACATAACTAGAAATTTATAAACAAAACAATAATCATCTCTTTCATTGCCTCCATTCCAATTTGAATTCGAATATGTTTCTATAGTTATTTTGAATTTGCAAAGCATGCTAGATTATTTTGATGTTTTGTTTTTTTCGCACTCATTGTATTGATTTAATTTATTCTGTTTGGCTCTTTTTGATTTTTTTTAAATTTTGATTGTTGAGCGGAGGCGTGTTGTCTTTTTTCTTACCATTGGGTTTAGATGTAGACAAATGATGACGACATTAAACTGAATTTTCTCTTTTTAATACACATTGTTGTTGTTGTAGAATGTTTTTTAATTTAATTTCCCTTATTTTCTTTTGATTATTGCTGGAAAATAGGGAAATTTGAGAATCTGTGTTTTAAATGAGTAAGACATTGAGTTGTTTGTTAGCGATTTCTTAAAAAATTATTTAACTGGGTTTAACTTTTAAGTCATATTTTATCGTCAATCGAAATCGCGTTTTTTCATATAAACACTATGAAAATAAATGAATTTTTAGGGTTTCTATATCCCTTATTTTAAGTTCATATTTCACATGCCGGCTCTATTCATATCAAGATGGTTCTGATTATACAAGCCATAATCTAAAAAACGAAGCTTTTATAAGGAATTAGAAACGAGGAAAAAACCAAAATTTTCATAGTAAAACACATAAAACATATGGGAAATCACTTTTTTTCCGAAGACAAATTTGTAAATGAAAACGTTGCAAATTCTTAATTATGATTTCTGAAATATTTTCATTAATGTTTGAATTTCAACATATATAAATCTCGTTTAAGTAAATAGTTTTCATTTTCTTGTAATAATTGGTTTATTTAAACCAAAATATAAAAAAAAGTTCATAATAACAACATTCTGGTCAAATTAAAAAAAAAGCTTACTACAAATCGTGTACATTAAGCCAATATACATAGATGGCAGTGGGCAGTGAACATTTTGAAAAACCGTACCAAAAATCGCCACTTGGGGAAATTTGAGTTCAAAAATTGTAGGAAAAGCAAAACAAATTCTCAATATATTAAGAACGTGCCATAATTTTGTGTTTAAACAATTTTTTTCGTATATTTTCTGTATAAATCTGAGACATCTAACTTACACTAGTAAAACTAAAGGTAAATGTAGCAAGTATTATTTTAATTCGAAACAGCCAACTTTGATGTATTTTTCAAAATGAAAGTTCGAAAAATATATTTTAGAAATAATTTAATTTTAATATTTCTGCAATTAATATTTACTTAATACCAATAAACCCTTCCTGAATATTGTTTCTAAAGATATGTAGAACATTTTTGTATAAAAATTTTGTAACATTTTTGCTTTTTTCAATGAAAAACTTGGAGCTAAAAAACACCATTTTTACTATGGATTCCTATGGAAATTAGTGAAAAGTTATACCACTGAAAAAGCTTCTAAAAAATACGTCATAATGATTATGGCTCTATACTCTAGAAGGCTCTGGTTATATACTTAGAAAAAGAAAACTGTTTGCGGTGTTGTATTTAAATTTTGATATTTACATTACCGACCAAACGGTACAGAGGTTAAACCGAATGTAATTTTTCTGTGAATTTTTGTTTCCTGTGCCGCTTATTTTTGGAAGCTGATTTTAAAAACAATTCTGTGATTTAAACATTTAAATGCTGTGATAATTATTGTGAAAGAAAGAAATAATTTGTGAAATCTAAAATGCCACATTAAGCGTGCAAAATGGTGATCATGATATAATAGACAAAACTAACGACCAGACATCGAGCGGCAAACAAGGTCAAACTGGAAATGAAGTCGAAACAGATAGAACATGTGATCAGTTACTTAATAAAAGGTTATCTGAAATGATAAATGAATTTAAATCAAATATTCTTGAAAGAGAAGGTGTGATGGGACTGGAATTACGTGAATTATGAGTTCGAGAATTACAATGGCATCAAGCTGAAATAGAGTACTTGAAGATTGAAAACGAAAAGCTTAAAAATAAGTTTAGTTATGAAGGTTATAAAGATTTGTGTACTTAGCGAGATTTAGGAGAATTGAAGATGTTAGTTGGGAATGATGTTCTTCAAGCAACCACAATTATCTTGTCGGAAGACGGTATCATAGTACATGCACTATTTGACAACTATGTGTCGAATTTTGGGCATTTAAAAATACGAGACATGAATTAAACATCGCGAATAAACCGTACAATGACGAAATTCAAAATCTTGTTTCAACGTATTCACTAGCACCAGTTAAATAAAGTCCATAGTTGAGCAGAAAATTATTCTGAGAAGCGAGGCGCCTCTCTACCAATGCCCAAGTTGACTTCCTTCAGCATAGAAAGAATTGGTAGATCAACAGATAACCGAATGGTTAAAGGACTATATAATCCAACAAAGTTACTCAGATTTTGCCAGCCCAAACACAAAAAATAGATTTTTGCTTGTTCCAGTGTCAGAAAAGAGCCGCAAATTCACTGCATTTGTTACACATGCAGGCCAATTCGAATTTTTGCGCATTTGGGCTTAGTTCAGCACCAGCCATATTTTCTCGGTACACAAGCGAGGTTATCAGATCGTTAACTTTAGAACGTAATGAATGATATCTGCATACCCTTTGAAAACGAAGATTGTAATTTAAAAGTTTTAAGAGATGTTTTAACCTACAAATTAAATAGGCGAATTGCACATTTTTAGCCCGATAAATTTAATACTTAGGGTCTGAGATTACTAAGGGAACAATTATGCCGTCTAGATCTAAAACGGAAGCGTTTTTTTTTTTTTTTTTTTTTTTTTTTCATTTTATTTTATTACGACTGAGACTACGCTCATCTAGCAATTTTTCTTTCAAATACAAATTTTTATATATCTAGTAAAATTCACGTTTGTTGGGGTGTAACCCACTGGTCAATCAATTAAACCTATTTACTAATTTTAGTTTGGTAAGTTCACTAGGTCAAGTGGCCTCGTTCTTTGGAGTCTTCTTTCAACGACAGGGTTATCTATCATATGGCGAATATAGGGGTTTCCATGTTCCTGGAGCCTTATTTCGTGTTTTGCGGCATACATTTTTATTTCATCTTTGATGTATTCCATCCGTAGGTCCCTGTGAAGGTCTTCATTTCTTGAGTACCACGGAGCATTGACGATGCTACGAAGAACCTTGTTTTGAAACGTCTGTATCATTTTGGCGTTTGTTTGCTTGGTACATCCCCAGAGTTGTATACCGTAGGTCCATATCGGCTTCAAAATTTGCCGATATAGTAGCAGCTTATTGTGAATTGTAAGCTCAGAGCCTCTACCTATGAGCCAATACATTTTTCTGAACTTTATGTTAAGTTCTTCTTTTTTCTTTTTGACATGCTCTCTCCACTTAAGCTTGGCATCGAGGGTCATGCCAAGGTATTTAGCTGTATTTGCATATGGCACGAGTCGCGAGTTAATTTCTATAGGTAGGTGGTAAGCCTTTTGATAAGTAAAGTTAATATGCGTGGATTTTGTCTCATTAAGTTTGATTCGCCAACGCTTTGTCAAGTTACAAACCGCATTGGTCATCCTCTGGAGTTTGCTCGTTGCATCAGCGACATTATTTCCAACTGCCATAATTGCTGTGTCATCTGCAAAGGTGGCTATGGTTCCTTCATTTGTGGTTGGTATGCCCCTTGTATATAGTAAATACAGGATTGGTCCTAAGACACTCCCCTGCGGGACACCGGCAGAGATTTTCTTTAGCTCAGAGTATTCATCCTCATATTTCACTCGGAAGTGTCTATTGGATAAATAAGATCTTAGTATGGCATAGAATTGTCTCGGTAGATCTCTATGCTATCTGATGGTTGAATCCTTCGAATTTCATGATTTTGCGATTGATTTCGTGATTTATCTCTTAATTTTTGTAGGTGTTTAGCTACCTCACAGCCGCGATAATTGGCCGGATGTTGGCCTTTACAATTTATACACTTAGCTGGTATACATCTCTCCCTATTGTACATGCCTGGGTAAAATGTTTACCTGAGCATTTTACACATCTCGGATCCCGGCTGCAATATTTTTGGGTGTGATTAAATCCCGGACATTTCTTGAAGTGTGGTATGCGTGTAGTGGTTCTCCTCATAGGTTCAATTTTTACCTTCATGTGAAGAATTGCTTTTATACCATAAATATTTTGAACATTTTCTGAGTTATCAAATACTAGCATAAAAAGAGGGAGTCCCCTTTTATTAAAAGTTGGGTTTCCTTCTTGGTTTTCTATTCTCTCTTTTTTAATCATATTCACAGCATCTAGTATTTTAAGACCTTTATTTTTTAAGTCTTCCATTATTTCTTCGCTTGAGCAAGTGTGATGCAAACCTCTTGCCATAACTTTTATCGGTCGAGCCTGTTTGTCCTCATAGGTAAACCACTGATACTTTTCAGCATTCAGCTTCATAGATAATGTTCTATAGGTTTCTGAGTCCAGAGTATTAATTTTCCAAACGTCATTGTTTAGCGCTGTTACCTTATATTCTTTGTCAGTAACCGATTTCATCAGTGACTGAATTATTGGGTAACTGGTTACTCTCACGATACTTATTGGTGGGGGGGGGGGGTTTCTTTCGGTTGCACCAGTTTTGGTGCAATGTTCTTGGTAGATTTACTACCTTTCGGTTGATTGGCCTCAGGTTGGGCAACTTCCGGTTCGGTACTTGTAGTTCCACTAACATTTAGTTGTTCAACATCAGGTGACGATTCAGCTTTTCTTTTCTTACCCTTCCTGGAATGTTTTTTTTTCTTCTTTAGGATCCAGTTCGTCTCCCTTTCTAATTCATCCTCATCAGTGAGATAGTTGACTTTCTTTGGTTCAATACTCTCTAATTCGCTTTGTTCTTTAGCATCCCGATTCATTTTTAGAAGTTCATTTTCTCGCTTTAGATACTCAATTTCTTCGCTTAGCTTGGCAAATGATTGCTCCATCTTCTGTAGCCTCTCAAAGAGATCCATATTTTCCTTTTCTAGGTCAACAGTTGTTTCACTGAATCCTACTGCTCGCATTGTAAAATTTCCACTGGCATCACTTCTTTCATGCAGTGTTTGGCCCTCCTCAAAATCCATAGGGCCAGCCTTCGAAGAGGATCGATCCCCCCCGGATGTATTGTCCAGTCGACTGATTAGAGTACCACTTGGGGTAATAACTTTCTCGGACTTATGCATTGCATAGAGTCTTGCTGGTGATCGTGGCACTATGGAACTTCTTCCAAATGGATTTACAGAACTTATCACCTCTGAAGTATTGCGGTCATTGGATAACGACGACTGGGAGCCCGCTTGCTCACCCCTCAAAGTCGCCGGCACTGGGTATCCGTTTCCCTGCGCCGTAAGGTTTTCTCCATTAGAGTCCCCCATATTGGTTATTATATTCAGGGAACCACCCCTAGCTAGTTTTGGTCCACGAATGGTATTTTATTTCCCATTTACCCTCCGACAAGTCGGTTAGGGTTTCCCCCTATCCGCCACCTGGGGACGCGCCCGATGGGAGACTAGCAGCTCCACACGACACGGAAGCGGTGAAAAAAATTTCAGAACCAAAGAAATTGATGAACGAATAGAGATGTTTGGGATTAACTGGATACTTTCGTAAATTTGTAAAAAATTATGCCGAAATAGCAAGACCGTTTTCCAACTTTCATTTTTTTTTTTTAATCAATTTATTTTATTACAACTGAGACCGTGCTCATCTAGCAATTTTTCTTTCAAATAAATTTTTTTTATGTTTCTACTAAAATTCACGTTTGTTGGGGTGTAACCCACTGGTTACTCAAGTCAAGTGGCCTCGTTCTTTGGAGTCTTCTTTCAACGACAGGGTTATCTATCATATGGCGAATATAGGGGTTCCATGTTCCTGGATCCTTATTTCGTGTTTTGCGGCAAGCATTTTTATTTCATCTTTGATGTATTCCATTCGTAGGTCTCTGTGAAGGTTTTCATTTCTTGAGTACCACGGAGCATTGACGATGCTACGAAGAACCTTGTTTTGAAACGTCTGTATCATTTTGACGTTTGTTTGCTTGGTACAACCCCAGAGCTGAATACCGTAGGTCCATATCGGCTTCAAAATTTGCCGATATAGCAGCAGCTTATTGTGAATTGTAAGCTCAGAGCCTCTACCTATGAGCCAATACATTTTTCTGAACTTTAGGTTAAGTTCTTCTTTTTTCTTTTTGACATGCTCTCTCCACTTGAGCTTGGCATCGAAGGTCATGCCAAGGTATTTAGCTGTATTTGCATATGGCACGACTCGCGGGTTAATTTCTATATGTAGATGGTAAGCCTTTTGATACGTAAAGTTAATATGCGTCAATTTTGTCTCGTTAAGCTTGATTCGCCAACGCTTTGTCCAGTAACAAACCGCATTGGTCATCCTCTGGAGTTTTTCCCAACTTGATGCGGAAAAATGTTCAGTTTGAATTTGGACCTATACAAAAAGAAGCCTTCCAAAAATTAAAGCCAGGTTTAATTGAATATCCAGTACCACGTATTTTGCATACGAATCGCGATACGGAAGTACCTAAAGATGCGGGTTTGTAGCAATCCTAATGCAAAAGGATAGTGATGAGATTACCAACATTCTCACCTTATTTATTATTTTAGAAGAAAAACTACACCGGCCCAAGAAAAATATCATAGTTACGA
Organism: Tipula helvola; assembly: GCA_963556165.1. Lineage (NCBI taxonomy): Eukaryota > Metazoa > Arthropoda > Insecta > Diptera > Tipulidae > Tipula > Tipula helvola. Next base: position 138,485,978 of record OY744481.1, read on the forward strand.
GCTAGAAGTTCTGACGATAGTGGCAACCTTGACGAAATTTCGAATATATTAGGAGTAAACTTTAGTATCTTTGCAATTGCGCCGCCTTTAAAGCAACAATGGAAAAGCAGGACCTGTTACTCGGAGTTCCTGGGTGGGCAATCATTTTACAAGATTTTAGCTACAAGATCGAGCGTAGATTAAAGTAGATCGTAGATCGAGCGTCATTAAAGCCAACGGAAAGTGCATGTCCAAAATAATGCAGGAAAACGATTTTGATCAAACTTCTGTCCTCAATTTGCTAAAGCTGTAACTTTTAAAAGAGTCGGAAAAGTTAATTATATTTATAGGGGCGAGTCTGGAAAGATTATTGGAACTTACAATGCTAAAGACATTTAATTATAAATCGCGTTTAACTTATACGAGTTTAAATTTGTTTAGTCAGCTGTACAAATATTTTGCTATCAACATATCAACGTATACCAAATACTGTTCAATTATAAATCAAATAGAATGATTTGCTACACGAGAGCAAAATTATCCGGTTCTTTTGGTTAGTGTCTGGGTGAGCGAGAGATACTTTATCCAAAATAATTGCAATTAATTAGTCGCATATTTCAATTTTGAACTGGGAGGTGCAACATATGCAGGCCACAGAAAAATCTAAAATAATTTTTTGTTATAATTAATATTAGTGGTCAATAGCGAATAATTGTGTTTTGATACACATGTGGATATAGCTGTTGTCTAGTAAGTTTTTTTACTACCAAACTTAAATTATTTTGTTCTAACAGTGTGTTACATATTTTGTTCCTTTCTTAAATTAGCAGAATAAAAATTAATTTATAATAAGTGCTTATATTTAGTCGGTGGAAATTCATATAAAAAAAAAATATCGTGATCTGTATTTTTGCATACCGCCATTGCCGCATATAACACAAACTGTTAAGTGGGAAACAATAATTGGTCGTCCGAGTACCCACTAAAGGCGGAGGAAACTTCTCGTGATTGACGACCAATAAAAAACATAGGAAACAATTATATTCGTATAAAGCGATTTGGTTACTAGCTTTTCATATGTCATATTTCATACGTCATTCAGATGTCTATACCAGATTCGTGGAACAAATTTATGAGCGGATAGATCTTTCTCGCAGAAACTCATAAAGAGGTTAGCAAGGAGGCTGGAAATTTATTGCCCATTGCTAAATCCTAGTATTGCTTTTAGAGTTTATTTCTAAACTGTGCCACATTTTGATCGAGACATATCTTAGTCAACTTCAGATAAATCAGTTTCATGTAAGGTGGTATATTAGCGCTTTATCTTTCAGGACACTCGGGTAAAGTGAGATGATATCGAAGGAAATAATCAACTCGTTCCAATTTACTCTTGAATTGCGTAGCTTGTCGACAAGAATGATCGACGATTATTCCTAAATATTCAAAAATGGGGACCGTTACCATAAAAAAAATATAGTTCTATTGCCACCCAACCATTGATTCTGAAAGCACCTGAAAAATAGAGTTATCTCATTTGACTTCCTTTTATATTAGTAAACAAATAGAGGTCTGGCAAAAACGATTTTCTTTTACGAACAAGCTTTGATTTTAAAAAAAATTATGTTGCAAATTTATATGATTACGTAAACCTTTTACTTTTAAAGATATTTTCAAAATAAATTTTCGGTCCCTTAGTTAAGAAAGTAATAAAGTATAGTAATCATGATTATTTTGAATCTTGAGATTTTTGGAGATTTATCTGTTTTGAGGTTCCCTGAGTCCGAAAAATTCAGTTTCGAAGTGATATCTCTCTGTCCGTCGTCAGTCTGTGTCCTCTCTACAGCCCAGATTTTATAACCAATTAGACTGAAATTTCCAGGTAACAGTCAGGAAACAGCAGCAATATTTTCGCGCAGCGTCTTGTAAAATTGTCGGTATAACAAAGTTTTATTTAATTATTTATATATTTTCAGTATAAATAATTTATTTTTGCGTGTATTTTGTTTTCCTATAAATTCTGTTTTATTGGAAGATTCAATTGCGGAATTTATTTCTTAACCATCAATTCGCGCGAGTTTTTTTTCGTTCACATTTCAGGAATCTTCTGGATACGGAGAGCTCGAAGAATATACAAGATGTACACTTTGATTCCGTTGGTTCGAGGGGGATTGTTTCTGCAATTTGAGGTTCAAATACAGTTTTATAACAGTTGATAATAGCATCTTTAATTTTTTTTGTGTTAATAAATATTGCGAAAATTTTGGTTATACCACATAAAAGTAAATAATGAATCGTTAGAAATTATTGTGTTTAGGGGGTGACCATGAAGGTAGTGTGTGTGACTAGGTGAAATGGTGAAATGCCTCAGAGCTCTCAAGGCCTTGAATGGACACCGCCACCACCAACGATAGACTGCGCGATAGCCGGAACAAATGCTGCAGGTGGTAACGTCGGAGCATTCTGTTCAACTAAAACAACCACAAGTTGTCCACTTTACAAATTCGAAACTGTTTCTGGACAAAGAATTTGCCATTTCCATTTTAGTTTCTTTATAAAATTATTTTTTTGATGTGAAAACATGTTTAGCGGGGGTAAGTCAAAAATTTCATGTAAAAAAAGGAACGGAAAATCCGGTACGACCGAAATTACAAATTAAATACGAGAAAAACGAACATAAAATGCACCGAACTTGCATACGATATAATTCGAATTACAATTTCTGTTAGATTAAAATGAAAAGGCACAAAAAGTATGCATGTATAGTGTAAGTGATGCAAAAAAACTGAAATGGAAGCAATGGCACCCATACTTTAAATATTAAATATCATACATCTTAGCGAGCTGTGAAAATGGCACATATGTACATACGTTGATACATAATAAAATAATAATTTTGAAATTGTTTAATTGTATCGGTATGCTATGTTTAGTATTGCTCAATGCTCATGCTATTGTTGAGTTTGGTTATGCGGAGCATATAGGAAACAAAAAGTATAAGAGTGGTAAGCAGATTCGAACGCCATTTTCTAAAGATACGCGCAAGGGAGAAGCCGCAGAGAGATATGCTACCATCTTTGCAGCTACTATGATTTTATGTATAGTCAAAATTGCGCTTTTATTTAAAATAGTGCTTTTTAGCGCAAACCGCCATATTTCATTTAGTTCAAATCAATCAAATCAGCGATGCCACTTTGCTTTGTTCACCAGGGCCTCTATCATGTTCTTTTCGACCCGCTTCAACTCTCTTATTATGAATTCCGCTATCGTACGCGGCATTATTTTGAGATTAGTTTTGATTTTAGTTTAGATTAGATGCAAAAACTTGTCGCAATCCTCAACAATAAATCAATCGGAAAATTGTCCGCCTTATTTTTGTTGGCGGAATTTTTCTCGCTATTGAATAGATGGCCAAAAAGTGTCGTGTTTTGTGATCCCAAATTCACGATAACGTAAAAAAAAATGTTCGCAGCAGAAATCATGATAGGGCCCCTGGTTTGCCGTGACCATTCACAAAAGTTTAAATATGGAATCATCAACAATTGTCTTGTATGACTAATGGTGAATTTTGAAGCGTTCAGGGCAGGTTTATAGATAATTAACATAACAGAATTGTACTTGGCTCAAGCTCACCAAGACATCGCTATACTGAAATATAGTCGGTTATAAATTTCAATTTTCAATTAAACATTAGGGTCGGCAAGGTTCGTCCTTCAAATCCAAAATAGAACAACTTATTGACTTTTAACCAAAAATTGTATCGTAATTTAAATACTGAGCCAACAGTTCTCAGGCCCATCGAAGAGACTTGAAATGATTCAATAGTTGCAGGTTTTCACATAATTCTTTTGCGAGTTGAGCGTGAACTCGCCCGTTGCTTTTTTTCTTCCATTTTTTCAACTAGATATGTATTTACCACATTAACTGCGGAACCGATTTTGGGAATGTTAACACCAACCGTTCCAAACAGAGTTTAAAAAGGGATGTCATTTCGCTCTTCGCTCTTGCTCTTTTTCAAGAGCGAAAATAAAATATATTAAAACGCTCTTCATAAGGAGCGATATTGTAAAACAAAAAATATCGCTCTGAAGAGCAGGAGCATTATTTTTTATTATAAGGCTCTTGCTCTTCCACTATTGCGTTGTATTACCATATTTTCGCTCTTTGTTATTGAGCTATATTGAAAAAACAAATACGCTCTGCTCTGATGAATAAAATCGTTATTTATATTATTTCGCTCTTGCTCTTGTTATTACGGCAAACGGTATTTAAAACGTTCTAAAATGCTCCCTTTAGAAAGCCAGATTTGTTAGCGAACTGATACACATTTACAAATATCTACTGTTCTGAAATAAGGCCAACTAGAATATAACTAGGCTATTCCTTAACCGATTATGATGCAATTTGATATGTGATTGGAAATGGGATGCTAAAATCATTATTGGATAAATCAGGAGTATGGGCAACTAGTATGGAACTTGACTATTTTTTAACCATTTTAGTGAAATTTGACATGCGCGATCGAAATGGGATTCTAAATTGATTTTTGGATTCTGGAATATGGCCAATTGGGAAGGAACTTGGCCATTTCTTACCCGATTTTGATGAAATTCGATATACACGATGGAAATGGGATTCTTAAATGATTTTTAAATAAAGTTCTGGAGTATGGCCAATTGGGAAGGAATTTGGCTATTTCTTACCCGATTTTGATGAAATTCAGCATGTGCGATGGAAATGGGATTCTTAAATGATTTTTAGATAAAGTTCTGGAATATGGCCAATTGGGAAGGAACTTGGCCATTTCTTATCCAATTTTGATGAAATGCAGCATGTTCGATGGAAATGGGATTCTTAAATGATTTTTAGATAAAGTTCTGCAATATGGCCGATTGGGAAGGAACTTGGCCATTTCTTATCCGATTTTGATGAAATTCAGCATGTTCGATGGAAACGGGATTCTTACATGATTTTTAGATAAAGTTCTGGAATATGGCTAACTAGGAAGGAACTTCGCCATTTCTTATCCGATTTTGATGAAATTCAGCATATGTTCGATGGAAATGGGATTCTAAATTGATTTTTAGATAAAGTTCTGGAATATTGCCAATTGGGAAGGAACTTGGCCATTTCTTACCCGATTTTGATGAAATTCGATATATACGATGGAAACGGGATTCTTAAATGATTTTTAGATAAAGTTCTGGAATATGGCCAATTGGGAAGGAACTTGGCCATTTCTTAACTGATTTTGATGAAATTCGATATATACGATGGAAACGGGATTCTTAAATGATTTTTAAATAGAGTTCTGGAATATGGCCAATTGGGAAGGAACTTGGCCATTTCTTACCCGATTTTGATGAAATTCGATATATACGATGGAAATGGGATTCTTAAATGATTTTTAGATAAAGTTCTGGAATATGGCCAACTAGGAAGGAACTTGGCCATTTCTTATCCGATTTTGATGAAATTCAACATATACGATGGAAATGGGATTCTTAAATGATTTTTAAAGAAAGTTCTGGAATATGGCCAATTAGGAAGGAACTTGGCCATTTCTAATCCGATTTTGGTGAAATTCAGCATGTGCGATGGAAATGGGATTCTTAAATGATTTTTAGATTAAGTTCTGGAATATGGCCAATTGGGAAGGAACTTGGCCATTTCTTACCCGATTTTGATGAAATTCGATATATACGATGGAAACGAGATTCCTAAATGATTTTTAAATAAAATTCTGGAATATGGCCAATTGGGAAGGAATTTAGCTATTTCTTACCCGATTTTGATGAAATTCAGCATGTGCGATGGAAATGGGATTCTTAAATGATTTTTAGATAAAGTTCTGGAATATGGCCAATTGGGAAGGAACTTGGCCATTTCTTATCCGATTTTGATGAAATTCAGCATGTTCGATGGAAACGGGATTCTTAAATGATTTTTAAATAAAGTTCTGGAATATGGCTAATTAGGAAGGAATTTGGCCATTTCTTATCCGATTTTGATGAAATTCAGCATGTACGATGGAAATGGGATTCTTAAATGATTTTTAGATAAAGTTCTGGAATATGGCGAACTGGGAAGGAACTTGGCCATTTATTATCCCATTTTGATGAAATTCAGCATGTTCAATGGAAACGGGATTCTTAAATGATTTTTAGATAAAGTTCTGGAATATGGCCAGCTAGGACAGAACTTGCTTATTTCTTAACCGATTATGATGAAATTCGGTATGTACGATGGAAATGGGATTCTAAAATGATTGTTAGATGATGTTCTGGAATATGGCCAACTATGATGGAACTTGGTTATTCCTAAACCGATTTTAATGAAAATCGACATGCGCAATGGAATTGTGATTCTGAAATGCTCTTTTGGATATAGTACTGGAATATGGCCAAGTAGGATGGAACTTAATTATTGTTTAACCGATTATATTTAAATTTTTCATTTGTGCAGGAAATGGGATTTTGTAATGATTTTAAGATACACTTCTGGAATATGGCCAGTAAATTTCATTAAAATCGGATTGAAAATGGCCAAGTTTCTTATAATTTGCCATATTCGAGAGCTTTATCTAAAAATCATTTTAGAATTAAATTTCTCTGGTTTATGCTGATATTCATCAAAATCGGATAAGAAATGGCCAAGTTCCTTCCTAATTAGCCATATTCCATAATCCCATTTCCATCGAACATGCTGAATTTCATCAAAATCGGAATAAAAATGACCATGTTCCTTCCTAATTGGCCATATTCCAGAACTTTATCGAAAAATCATTTAAGTATCCCATTTCTATCCAACATACTGAATTTCATCAAAAGCAGTTAAGAAATGGCCAAGTTCCTTCCCAATTGGTCATATTCCAGAACTTTATCTAAAAATCATTTAAGAATCCCATTCCCATCGCACATGCTGAATTTCATCAAAATCGGGTAAGAAATAGCCAAATTCCTTCCCAATTTGCGTATTCCAGAACTTTATTTAAAAATCATTTAAGAATCCCATTTCCATCGTATGTATCGAATTTCATCAAAATCGGATAAAAAATGGCCAAGTTCCTTCCTAATTGGACATATTCCAGAACTTTATCTTAAAATCATTTAAGAATCCCATTTCCATCGAACATGCTGAATTTCTTCATAATCGGATAAGAAATGGCCAAGTTCCTTTTCAATTGGGCATATTCTAAAACTTCATCTAAAAATCATTTTAGAATCCTATTTCCATCGCACATGTCAAATTTCACTAAAATCGGTTAAGGCAAAGCCAAGTTCCATCCTAGTTGGTCATATTTCCGAACATTATATAAATACCATTTCTTGAACTTTGAAAGAGCAATATCGTCTATTACAAAAAATATCGCTCCCATTTATTACATAAAATATCGCTCCCTAATATATCGCTCCCTAATATATTTTCTTCAATCGCTCTGTAGTATTGATTGGGAGCGATATTTTTAACTTTTACGCTCCCTGTTTTAAGAGCGATATTAAAAATAAAAATTTAAATCACTTTGAAAGAGCGAAATAATTTTGTTTTTGTGTTTATCATTAAAGAGCAAGAGCGTAAACGAATAGTGAAAAATATATTATTGGGAGCAAGAGCGATACTTTTTATAAAGAGCGAAAAAAAGAGCAAAAAATTTAAACTCTGGTTCCAAATGTTTCTGTAATTTGTGTTATTTTCATGAAACAACTACATAGCTAAATTTGTAAGACTGACTTAATTTTGAAGGGCCAAAACATATATCTAAATAGTAATCACAAATGATAGCAGGGGCATCCTATTAATCTATCTAACGGCTATTATTTTTATAGCCATGGTCTTGCGAGCAGTATTGTGCCGCGTATTCTACATGAAGTAATTTTATAATTATCTTCTTGTGTAGACAATGTACGTAGTATTGTAGATTTATTGCAGTATACTCGATAGTTGCATCTGAACTGTACTTTGTTGCTTATTTGAATTGACGTTAAAATTATTTCCGTTAAAGTAATAATAAGAAAGAAATGTACATGTTGGGCTCATCAATGCGCTGATCCTGAATATTCATGATCTAACAAGAAAATTGAATTTTTGCACGTAAAATGTGTGAGACCTTCTTGTTTTTAATGAAGCCTCACTGCGCTTAAATTAAAAACATTACAAATTCCAATTGGAAGCAAATAACTTTAAAAATATTCTAGAAAATGGCACATTTTTCCGGTTAATCATCAAGAAATTAAAGAAATACTTTTACTTTCGAATATTAATTAATACGCTTTTATTAGCGTGCCCTGTATGTATGTATGTATGTAACGGAATCTTTCAACTTAATTTTCACTAATTTGAAGAAGGCTGATTAACTTAAAAATTTGCACAGGGGTTAAGGGCCGATGACAATACAATAATCTCATAACTTCATATTAACATCCTGACTCTGTATCATCAGGATAAATTTGCGGGTTAAGCGTATATCACACATAGAATGCTGGTGAACAAAATGTCATTCTTCTCTATCGATAGATAATTAAATAATAAAAGCGTGTTACAAAAGTTCTTACTACTGAAATATATTTTAATATACATACCGTATAGGTGTTGCTACAGCATTTTTTTCTACGTGAATTTTCAAAATTACTTGGAAGTGAAATGAAAAATTACCGAGCCTCATAATCAGAAGAAGACAGAGCTGTTCGCTTGGAGTATATGCGTCAGCATAATAGAGGATCTAGAGAAATATATAGGGCGAGTAAAACAGCATTCATGCAGGCAATTAACACGTTTTGTGATAAAATTTGTGAAATTTGCACTACACGTTGCTATCCACATCAAATTTCAAGATGGACTGTAAACATTATTATATCATCTTATTTGCCTGATCAACTTAAACATAAAAATTGTTTGGTTGTTTGTAGTCGTTGTTGGAAATTTAGTTTCCGAGGCCAGGCGGTATTGTTTGCTCAAGATGTCTTTGAAGTTATATCGAAAATCTTCCTAAAATGCTTCCAAGAAATTCAAATAACGCTGGTATAATCGTTGTTACTGAGCGTCTTGAAAATATTATTGTAACGCGATAATTTTCGATATCTAGACAAAAACTATATGATGCATTGTATTGGTTAGTGGCAAACAATCCTCTCTACAAAGATGTCACTATCGATAATAACGTAGCGATTAATGAAGAAGATATAATAAGAGTAGAAGAAGTTCCGTTACAGGAACTCATAGAGAATAGTAGCGCTTATATAAGAATTAATGATTCATCAAGAATTTTACGTGCATCAGGGCATCAAGCTAATGAAGATATATGTATATCCAGGTTTGCAGGTATACAATGTTGTGCTATGGTATTGGCAAACATTGTACGAGCTTCTATTCTTTTACCACAATGTTGGTCAACTAACACTCTTAATTTGAATATGATAGCAAGGGATCAAATCTACAGTAATGTCAGATTTCAAACGGAAAGAATCTTGCTTATCCTATTCAAAATGATGGATATTTGCTCGTACGAAATTTTAACGTCGATAAAGATGATTTTGTTATATTCAACAAAAGATTTGAAATTAATTTTGACGATGAGCCAAGCCTATTCGGAAAGTCGGCAAGCTTTTTTAAAACTTTTTATGAATCATAATGCAGGAGTATTGATATCAGAAGGAAAATCTTTCGGAGTAATGTACTATAACAATAAATATTACTTTAGCGATTCTCATTCGTGAGGTCCGAAAGGTGCAAAGGCAAAGAATAACGGAAGAGCTTCTTTTATTGAACGCGATAATTTAGACAAGTTCGTGAGGATTTGCAAACGTACAACAAGTAACAAAAATGTTCAATTTACAATAGACTACATTGATGTTGAAGTTTTTGATATACCTGACTCTGTAGAGCCAGAAAATCAAACACAACCGATTGAACCGTATTGAGAGAGTATCAACCACAACAGTTCCTACTTTACAGGAATCGTCGGTAATGGCACCTATTGATGTTATGCAACCCAATGTAGAAGATGATAATATTGTATATGTAGTTCTTGAACTAAAAGCAGAGGAATTTGCCTTGGTTCTGAAGCCCATTTTTCCCGTACGGAAATAGAAAGTACCAGGCAAATTCCTCTGCTTTTAGTTCAAGAGATACTAGATTACTTTCAATACAGAATTTTGGGAAGTGACACTAGATTTCAACGCAAGCAATGATTATCTTTTTTATGCATTATAGTTCTTTGAATATTATCGAGTAAAAAATACTATATATCAGCTTGTGGGAAAAAGATTTGTAATCAAGATGGAGCAGTCGAATTTTATGTGAAAAATTTGAGAGGATCTGCAGCTTATTGGAGATCAGCTTTGAATGAGCTTCTAGCCCAAATCATATGTTTAGGGCCTCCAACGTACTTTGTAACTTTTACCTCAAATGATCTCAACTGGTTAGATCTACGAAAAGCTTTACTAATAGCCGATGATAGACCTGATCTAGATCCAATTGCACTCGATACTTATGAGACACAAAACCTTATTGAAAAATACCCAGTAATATTAAGCCGACAATCAAAAATAATACAGAGATTTTTGTAGGAAGAGTATAGTTGAGATAATCCTCATCTTCATTCGGTATTATGGATAGAAAATCATTCAGGATTTGATACAGAGGAAGGAAAACTTCTGGGATGTAGCGCCAGCGAAAAAAAAAAAAAAAAAAAAGAGGAAAACTTCTTATTGAGCATTGAAAAGAAGATGCTTGGGTAAATAATTATCATCCAGACTTGTTGAAACTGTGGGAGGTAATATGGACATTTAGTCATGCGTTTCAAACGAAGCGATAGCGTACTATATGATATACCAAAGTACTTATCAAAAGGAGAACCTGAAAGTGTAGATACTGGAATAGCACAAGTAATTCAACAAATACAACGCGAAGAATCCGACATTTCACGCAAATTATTTCGTATTGAATTGAATTGAATGTGCATATCGCCTGTGTCATATCCCATTACGTGATAGTTCACGAAGTTGTGTTTTCCTTAACACCAGAAAGCTAGAACAGCGTCATAGAGTATTGCAATTTGACAAAATGGGTCATATGCCATTGGCTATTATTGTAATATCTTTGAAAGATATGAAAAACGTTCTTTGGAACATTCTGATTATGATTTTTCTAATATGAGTCTTACAGAATTCGCAATGTTGTTCGAACCTTTCTATGAGAAGAAAACAATGGAAATAGAAGAAAGTGTTGATCATGATGCATACGAAGTTCAGTCAAACGTGCGTCGTCAACTTATTACGCTATCAGATAACAGTAAAATGGCTGAGAGAAATGTTACTGCAGTCGTAAGAGTGCCATACTTCATAGCATCATCTGATCCAAAAAAACTTTTTCTACAACTTACTACTTCAATATTATGCCGTATCGATTGGAAACTGAATTGCTCGAAGGATTTGACAATGCAAAAGATGTTTTTTTAGCTCGAGAAAATCAACTGAAGGCAATGAGTAAACACATGCGTCAATATCAAGAGCGTGATCAACAGCTTGAAAATGCATTTAATCAAGTGCATGCATTTGAAATTTTTGGAGCAGCAGGACACAATACAATTCCAAAGAGCACAACAAGCCATGAATAATGATCAAAGACAACTCTTCATTTTTATTACAGAAAGTATAAAAAACCAACTTAATGGGAATCGAACATGTGAAAGAATTTTCGTAACTGGTGGAGCAGGCACTGGAAAAACTTTCCTGTTTAATTTGTTGAAAAACCAAGTAAATCGGTGTTATGGAAAATCTGTATGGATCTGCGTTACACCGTCAACTAAAATTACCTGTGCAGAGAGATGGGGTCATTATTGAAGAGTAATACGTCAACAATGGCAACACGTTGAATTTCTATTCATCGACTAAATTTCTATGGTTCCTTATGAAATGCTTTGCATGATTGACTCTCGTTTGCGGCAACTTAAAAATCCAAACGAATTTTTTGGATTAATAAATGTTTTATTGTTTGGTGATTTAATGCAATTACTTCCTGTGCGAGGACATCAAGTTTTTCAACAACCAGAACATATAAAACCAGCTACACATTTATGGCGGATTTTTAAGCTGGTTGAATTAAAGCAAAACATGCGTCAACAAGGAGACATGACATTCATTGATGTACTGAACGCTATCAAAATTAAAAATGTTTCGACAACAACTCCAAATGACAAACACACCCAAACCAGAAAATTTTCAAAATTGGTCTGTCCAGATTAATTAGGCTTCTTTACCAACACAACCTTTCTCACTTTTATCAAAAACGTTACTCGTTATTTTAAGACAAAATAATCAATAAATGATTATGCACAATTTAAAAAAAATTTAAATTACAAAAACCACTTAACCGTGAAACTCAGTTTTATACGAACGAAAATCTTCCGCAAAACAACTTTACCACCTTTATTTAGTTCACAGAAACATTTTTTAATAAATAACCACTTAATTTTGATTTAAGAAAATCGTTTTTGTAAAACTCGCGAATCACGCACGCACAAAAATGTTGAGTTTGGCGGACAGCTGCATTTCCAAAATATCGTCTACGACTTCTAAATATTTGCATTAAATACCCTTTTATGGCAATATTAACCAAATGACGGATTTAAATTTTATCTGTAAGTTATCATAAAAGATTTACGGTTGTCAAAACTAAAAAAATTGTCGCAGCAACCAAATATTTTTCGGAAATAATCATGAAAAATATGTTGGTAATTATATCCGTCAAATATTGTTATAAGAACTGTATATATCGGTTGTCATAACCCCAATTTGGCAGAAGTAACTTTCATGGATTTATCACAACACCAATTCGGTTATTAACAATTATTTCGGTTGTGATTTTATCTTTTTCGCTTCTAATTTATGTTCGTGGTTTTTTATTCTTTTTCATTTTTCTATTTTTTTTTTTTTTTATTTCCAAAAGACATTTCAAATACTGTGATAATTGAAGACATAGTTAATATACCAGAAGCAGCCACGTTAACAAATATTGTAGAAGAAGCATCCTGCGAAATAAACCATATATATAGAACCATATCGCTTCATAATTCAGAAGAGTTTATAGAAAATCAAAACGTTAATCGTATTATTAAGAGAATATTTCCATCATATGCGGCTATTACAGAAATCAAAGATTTAGATTTTGTTATAATTTATGCGAATTTCATAAAAAACAAAAGTCTTGAAAATTGTGATAGAACACAAATTGCTAAGCTGATACTTAAACCTTTACTTCAACAGCAACATAATTTAGAGTAAATAATTTACATTTTTATATGATTGTTAATTTTGAATCTTAGCACTTAACATGCTACTCGCACGAAATTTATGTATATTACGAACGTATAATTTACGAACGAATTATTACGTATAAGACGAATATTATGTATATTATTTACTCGAGTGTGAGTGATTAAATTTTTAATTTACATTTCCAGATTGACTCGTATCGATTTTATTTATTTATCTCGACGGATATGTGAGTGTTTTGAGAAAGAAATTTCATCGACCTATTACACTGTTGGCTGCCGAGCTCAAAAACCTTCTGGAATGCTGTATGATAGCTATTGGTTTTATAGAAAAAAATTATCTTGCAGTGGTTTAATTACTAGACGACAGCGTACCAGCGTAGAACAGAACACTGTAATTCTAGAACCCGCAGGTAAAACATGTTATTATGGTTTTTCTTGAAACAAAATTAATTTGTTTAATTTATGAACATTTTTTAATTGATGTAGATAACAGCGTTTTGGAAGACTTTGAGTTCGTGAAACATAATTTCGAGCCTTGGGATGAATTAGTACCGAAATGGCGAAACTCTTACTCTGAACGCTTAAAACTATTGAAAGACTTCAAAATTTCCACCCTTCAGTATATTGAGGATTTTCCTGCTTTACGTGAATGCGACGAGACCCAACTAACTGAACTGGTAAATATGTAAACTTTTAATTATTTAATACAGTTTAACTTTAATTTTTTCTAATTTCAGCTTAAAATTGATGCCGAATTAGCCTGTCCTGCCACTCAAATATTAAACATTGCTGTAAAATGGGACATTTATTACAAAAAAATCATACTTCTTGCAAAAAAATCAACAGATTTATCAGTTAAATCATTATGTGCTCTTGTTGACAGATGCACTGACGGTATATCGAGCGTATCCAGGGAATGCCACAAATTGATCCAAATGAAGAAAAGCGGAAGGTTCGGGAAAATGTTAAAAATAATATTTTTACATTTTTAGTGTTGTGTGCAGCAATCAGAATAACCCCATTTTTACTGGCTAAGGTTGCCATAAATCAATAAAATTAGATTTGTATACAGAATGTAGTAAATATAAATATATATATATACATAACTATTCTCGTGTTAGAATTTAAATGTATCAAACTAATACTTGTAATAATCAATTTATAGAAAATAATAAGTCTTTGGCATTTGTTCTGTTGCCATATAATTTTCCATATTCAAGAACAACTAAAAGAACCATCCACCAAAATAGTTTTAAAATAACTAAAGTTGAGAGCCAAGAAAATTTTGTTGCTTACTTTAAGGTTGGTTAATCAAACCCGAAAGATGTGAACATATTTTAATTTATTTTTATTTCTATACAGACGATTCAAGAAGCTGAAGATTTCGAGCAGAAACTATTAGTTAAGAAGAAAGGGTTGCAGCCTCGAGTTGTTATTATTGGGGATGTAACATCCCAACTGGTAGCATATGTCACGCTAGTTGACAAAAAATTTAAATTTGATAACGTTAAGCAGGCAGTGCAAACTTGCTTTTACATGTTTTACGCACTGGATATAGCATATCCAGTTGAGAGCGTGTATATATGGACATTCATGCAGCTACATATTTTTGGTGTACATTTTTCTAATAATAACAAATCACTGCCGACCATATTGGTCGTGGAATCAATAAATAACGATCTGGTGAATTTATAAGCTGTTATTATGAATATAAGATAAGTCAATAGTAATTTTAAATTTTTTATTTAATTTTAAGTACCTATTTTGTATACTCGCTGAATTAGAGTGTGAATGAATTTGAAAATATTATTTTTGAGTTAATCCAGATATTCTAAAAATGAAATTTGCTTGCTATATTTGTTTAAAATCATTCTGTGAAGCCGACAAATTTAAACAACATTTTACTTCATTACATCCAAATATTTACAGATTTGTTTGCATGGAAGTTGATTGTGATAGAGTGTTTTCAAATATATTTAATTTGGTGAAGCATATACGTCGTCACCATTCGGAAAAATCAAGTCTAGTTTCTATTTTAGTAGATAAAGAATTAACTAAAGTTGAAAATAATTTTAAAGACCAGCATCTAGCAGAAGATTTTCCAGTTGATAATCAGCAGTCTAATACAGTTCCACCCAATAATTTTTTAAAAATCATACTTCTGTTGCTGGCGAATGAAAGAATTCCTAGGACTACTATTTTCAATATTACAAAGGGACTAACTGATTTTTACAATGGTCAGTTAACAAAAATTATGAGTCTTATTGAAAATAAATCTTCTAATCATTCTTCAGAGATTTCAGGTATTTTAAAGTTAATTTTTTCTGAAACGTCAATTCATTCTGAGCATATGATATTTAAACAGCTAAAATATCAAGAAATTTTTATAAATTATAAAACTTACGTAATATCTCAAGAAGAAACTTTTGAGTATTCCAATGATAATAGTATAAACTTAGTTTCCAACCAGTCCATAACTAAAATTGTGTGTTTGGATCAATTATTTTCGGTATTATTCTCCAAAACTAAGATTTTAGAACAAATAAACGAATATCTTGAATGTATTCAAAAGAATGAATTAACAATATTTAACATCGTACAAACTGCTTTTTGGAAAGAGAATGTCCGAACGTGCAATCCATGTAATTTAGACGATATTTTACACTTACCATTAATGATTTATTTTGATGATTTCGAACCGTTAAATCCACTAGGGTCGCATTCAGGTATCTTTAAATTAGGGGCAGTTTATATAAAATTAATGGTACTTCCTGATAATTTGGCATCAAATCTATCTAGCATATTTTTATCAATGATTTTTTTTTCTCAAGATAAACAAAAATTTGGAAATTCGAAAATATTTAAGCCATTGATAGATCAATTAAATTTATTGCAAACTGATGGAATAAAAATTAAATTCAAACATTATAATTGTATAAAATTGATTCCTTGTGTTATTATAGGAGACAATTTTGGAATTAATTCTATATTAGGTTTCACAGAGTCTTTTAATAGTAACTTTTACTGCCGGAAAGTTGCAGCAGGTCAAATTTGAAGAAGACATCGATAAAATAAGAACTCCACAAAATTATCAAGAAGATTTAATATTAAATAATATATCTGAAACGGGACTAAAAGAAAATTCAATTTGGAATAGCATGATTGATTTTCACGTAACACAAAATTATAGTCTGGACTGTTTCCATGATTTTTTAGAAGGCGTTTGTCATTACGTTCTACGGTGTGTTCTGAACAATTTAATTAAAGCAAAACTTACATCAATTCACGAAATTAACCAAAGACTTCAAATTTTTAATTTTGGAAAACATTCCAAAAATAAGCCTCCTTTGTTTAACATAGACTGCTTAAAAGCAAATAAAATTCGCATCTCTGGCTCCGAAATGTATGTTTTAATAATATACTTCCCTTTAATAATTGGGGACAAAATTTCAAACTCAAACGAGGATTGGAAACTTTTAATTACTTTAAGAGAAGTTATTTCCATTGTTTTTAGTAAATATGTCAATAAGCAAACATCTCAATATTTAAAAATACTTATTTCTGAATTAAATTATCTCTATAAAAAACAATCGAATAGTAATTTTTAAGCCTAAATTTCATTTGCTTTCACACTACGCAAGGGTGATTGATAAAATAGGCCCAATTTCGGCTCTAAGCTCTATACGATTTGAATCAAAACATCAAATATTTAAAAAAAACTTTGTTTTTATCTAATAATCGCATAAATATTCTAAAAAGTTTAGTAGTCAAAAACCAATTGACCCTCGCTAATTTCATATTGAATTATAGTAATTCCTTAAGTGAAATAAAATATTTTGCAATTCAAAATATACCTTTGAAATTATCTTCTAAGTTTAATTTACTTATAACGATTCTAAAATAGATGTATTGAAATATTTAGAGCTATACGACGTGTTGCTTAAAAATGGAAGCATTGTTTGTATTGGAACTCATTTAGACGCCGATCCAATATTTGCTCTTCTTCATTACGTAATAATTTATAAGAAAAATTTATTTTTATGTCTTCAATCAATTGATACACTTTATTTCGATCAGCATTTTTTTGCATATCGTGTTGAAAAAACTGATAATTTTTTTACCTTGTCTATTGAAAAATTAACATGCAAGCACATTTCGCAAATAAATTTAAGTGCCAACGGGGATGAATATATTATTTGGGATAACTAATTAAAATTATATTTTAATAATAAATAGGGTTTGCGGTGTAATTATTAAATGTTACTAGAATTGTATTAGATATTTAAGAATTGGCAGTTTTATTGAAATAATAAATAAATAAAAAAAAAAAAAAAATGTTAATTTTTAATTTACTTTACAGAATAAGAAAAAATTACCGTTTGTATATCGTCACCCAAATATTAGTTTGGTCCATCAACCATTTACCTGAAACTCGAGAAAATGGACTTCTTTATTTAAAGTTAAATAAAACTAAAAGTAGCCGATAAAATTTTTAAATTTTTTTAGAATAGAGTTATTAGACATTTAGGAGTTTCTATTCAAACTTTTATAAAAATTTGGCCAATATTTTATGAGCAATTAAAGTTTTCCTAAATATAGAAATTTTAAAGTTTGGTCCATATCCACCCTTTCAGCACTAATTTTCTTCCTTTGTAGGATATGGACCAAATTGGTTTGGATATGGAACAGTCTAGTTCCAAGTTCTGATTAAAAATCATGGAACAAACTAGACTTGAAAAAAATTAAATAAATAATTGTTCCAGGTATATTTAATTTGCTTTAGTAAAACTAATTTAATTAATTTAGACCAAACTAATATTCAGCTGACGATATGGATAATGTTATTATTGGGTAATTTAACAATTAGTAAATTAATCTAAAAAAGTAATTTACTAGTTTTAATTATATAAATAGTAAATAATTGTATTTTTATCAATTTACTATTTATGATAGTTACTCAATATAATATTACCCAAGATACAAACCTACGTAAAATATTGTTACTTAGGGGCATGATGCCTTCACAATAATGTCTCTGACAATATAATGATGGGTAATACAATCGTCATTAGTATTTATAAAGGTTATGATACCTTCAAATTTAACTAACTGAGACCATACATGTTAGTAGCGACGGCCCCATTACAGGATAAAGAACCGCATGTTGTGAGGTTATTGTAACCGAATATCGTTTATCTAAACTGCAAATTAGGGTATTTCAGGACTTTCTCACATTTCTGTTGACTTCGCATTGGGCAACAAGATAACCAAATGAAATTTATTTAAACATCAATTTTGGTTAATCTAACATCAAAACCAAGAAGTTTTAAGAATCGAAGAATTGGAGCTGGATGGATTCGAAATCGTCATAACCTCGTCATTTTTGTGCGTGGCGTTTGTGGATTTAATATCGTGCCACAATTCAGAAGCGAACGGCAATGCTTACATCGATAGTCAATCTGAGATGTTGAAGTCGATCACAAAGGTAGAAAATGCAGCTAATAAATTATCCAATAACTTGGAGTAATAAAACTAAATCACCAAAATGAATGAACAAAAATGTATTTATTATAATATAACTTGATGTTATCGCTTCTACGGTTAATGATAAAGAGAGAGATAGATTAAAATTTATTTTTTCCTTTAAGAAAGTAGTTTTACAATAGTTTTAATTTACAAATTTCCTAATATATGGAAAGGGCCCTTTTAACAAACAAGTTATTACCGACAATTTTCGAGTATGCAGCATTATTGTCATGATATATTTTCGAATGAGGAGTGGCTGTGCTAGTAGTTACTTGAAATGACTATTGTTGCGGATGTCGTAAAAACTCAATGCAATAAGATGTTTTTCATAGCAGCCGTCTAGAGTTTATAGAAGAAATATTAAAACTATTTGGCGTGACAAACGACACCACTAGGAGAAAAGGGCTGTAAAGCATTTGCGGTTAAACCTAACAAAAGGAGTAGTTGGTTAAAAAAGGACTAACCGACTGTTAAATAATATTTCCCTGTCTTTCTTATTCATAATGCAAATACAATGCAAGCCGCTTATGATTTTTTTTTTTTATATAGACTATTTGACTTTCAGCTAAGCATTTATCTGTCAGATCTATAGCATTGTCTGTAAATGTTTGAAAAATATTTTTTTATTTATTAGTATAATTCACCCTGCGTAATGATGATTAAATCCATCGAAACGTCGGTATTCAAATAAAGGATTGTATCTATTATTAAAAATTGTGCCTATTATTTTCAGCGTTTCTTCGTATCCCTTAGAAATCATGTATCATCCGTGCTTCATATTATCTACGCTATTGTCGACATTTAAGTGTAGACAACCTCAAAAACGGCTAAGACGTACAACACTGCTTGCAAGTGAATATACGTGGCTCCCATATTTGATAGCCATAGCGCCAAAAAGAATATCGGTGACTGTTAGAAATGAAAACAATGGCAGTCAATCTGTTAAAAAAAAAAACAAATTAAATTGTATATAGTAAATATAAAGTTCATTCGAATTAGGTAGGCTTTTTTCTACACAAACATTTCGGTTTGGCCGAATTTTATCAAAAACTAGTTGGGGTGCCCGTCACACAATGTGACGGATCTAGAAACCTCTGTAATACGGAAAACGAACAGAAATTCAATTTTATAAGTGAATCGTCAGCCTTTAGGCTTGTCCCACATCCACCCAATCACGTTGATCTCGTCAATTATGATGTTTTTATGTTTGGTAAAACATTTAGGGTACTAGTTTTGGGTTTATGTTACAAGCTGCGTTAGAATGTTACGTATCATGTAAAATGTTATAATAAATAAAAATATTTCGTCTCTTTTTATTTATCATATTAAAATAGAAACAAAAAAGACAAAAAACATAGCGGGAGACTTTCAGTGTTCACGTTACGTGATGCTGTGTCATATAGCAAAAATATTGTTACGAACTGGGCTACTGAGTTCGTTCGGATTTTGAAATTAAAAACAATGTGCACTTTTTATTTCACTCTACTTTCATACACTTTGATATTTGCTTTGACTTTACTATTTAAATCTGTCTACTTGCAACTGATGGGGGGCTATGACAACAGATTTATTTCTTTATTTAAAGATTTAAAATAAACCAGAAACTGTTCTCTGCTTGCCATCAATCGTCTTTATAACACTTGACCATCTAAGATATTGCTGTTCATAACGTGAGCTTGTTGTATGATGACCAAAATCGTCACAATATTTACCTCTATTCTTGATTTTATGTTTTACCAAACATTTGCGGTTCAGGTGGAGCTTGAACCCCATTCGTTTTTAATTTAGAATTTATAATATGTCATCGCAAGCCTTTTATTTGATTTTTTTAGTATTTTTGGAAGTAAATTGGTGTTTCAAAGAATTTCTTTGTACACAACATTTCGGGTAAAAACCTTGTCACTTCCTTCTATAAGGTTTCCCTGTTCTTTTGTATTAAGTACTTGTACTTTTATATTTGAATTAGATGTTACTCTGGAGAAAGCAACATACAATTGTCCATGAGAGAAAACGAGCTGTGGCAAATACAATCCCACTTTATCAAGGGTTTGTCCTTGAGATTTATTTATTATCATCACAAAGGCTACGCGTATTGGAAACTGCCGCCTTCGTAATGTAAAGGGAAAATTGCTGTCAGAAGGAGCTAATCCAATTCTTGGAATTACAATTTCATCTCCTTTTGATCTTCCTGTCAACACTTTAGCAAATATAATGTTTGCTATCATATGAGTAACAATGAGCCGTGTTCCATTACACAAAGTTCTGTTTCTGCAAATATCTCGAAGCAATATTACTACTGCTCCAACTTTTAGCTTTAAAGCATGTATAGGCATACCTGATGGAGTAATGGAGTTTAAAAATTCTGTAAATTTCCGAAAATTTGTTCTCTCCTGTTCATCATCAGTGTCTACAGAATCTACACTGTCGTACACTTTCTCTTCTCCTTGCAATCGACTCAATACTTCATCATTCATTTTAAGTGTGTCCTCGTTTAAAGGACATA
Source organism: Tipula helvola (assembly GCA_963556165.1). Classification (NCBI taxonomy): domain Eukaryota; kingdom Metazoa; phylum Arthropoda; class Insecta; order Diptera; family Tipulidae; genus Tipula; species Tipula helvola. The sequence continues at coordinate 138,507,256 of OY744481.1, forward strand.
ATATTGCTCTATTCGCAAAGTCTTTAGCTTCATTAGCTGAAAACTATTGCGCAAAAATGTCATCTATCAATGAACCGTTGCAAATGAACTCTTGGGGTGTTTCAATAATATCTTCTCCAAGATTATATGTGTTGGTTAATTTACCATCGCCCAACTCAATTAACCAATCGGCAAATTCTTTATCTTTCCCCGTTCTCATATTTGTGCTCAATATTACTTGAAGAATTTTTGGCCAGAGAGAACCCCTCTTTATAGTGTCCTCCACTATGGTAACTCGGTTGCCATGCGGAACAACTGGCAGTATTTGCCTGAAATCTCCTCCAAGGAGCATTACCGCATTTCCAAAAGGTATTTTCATAACCGAAAATTTCTTTAAGAAGTCTATCAATTGCTTTCAATGCTTTGCCAGATGTCATTGCAACCTCATCCCAAACAATAAGTTTGGCTGTTCTAATCCTTTTTGCCTCATCATTTTTCATTTGAATAGAAGATGAGCTTGTGTCCAATAATGGCACATGTATTTATTTATTTATCCTGAGAAAAGTCTACAAATTTGACTTGAATTTATAACATATTGAACATGGTAGAATAAAAATTAAATTAAACAAAAAAAGAATTAAAATTGACATAAAAATATTTTTAGGTTGGAGCAAAATGTTGTTTTGATATCATTAAGGGATTTTTATTTTTGGCAATCCCGTTTTTTCGTATAGACAACTGAACTTTGACGAACAATAAGTTCAATGTCAAGCAGTGCTCGGTTTTCAGGATCACATTTTTTCTGACGCACAAAGTCATCAGTCATAGAGTCTTTATGTTTATTCCAAAGACTCAAAATGTCTCTTGGTTTTCCATATGCACATATAAGTGCAAATGCAAGTCTTATTTCTCTTGCTGATTGTATCTCTGCAGCTTCTGTTAGAGCATTATCCACTCTGTATCATCAGCAAGTAACTTTCTTGCTCGGCAAGCATCTTGAAATGTATCATATAGCACACCATCCACAGTTCGTAGACATTCAAATGATTTTGCTCCTCTCACATGTAGCAAGAGTAGTCTCAAATAAAACCTTTCATAGTCATTCATCCCTACTGTATACATTCTACTAATGATTTTATTCTCTCGCTGCTTTCTGGGGACCCAAACAGCTTTGCTAAATACAAAGTATTTAGGAATACCCATGTACAATAGATTTTGTGCTTTAACACTGCAATGGGTATCATTCTCTTCCGCATCATCATCTAAAATATCTTCGTTGTCATTTTCATTTACGTTTCCATTTTCCCTTATTTCCTCGGGTAACTCAACATTTTCGTTGCCGTCAAAAGCATCGCCAACACCTATTTTTTCATCATGATTGTCTTGGCGTTCCCCTGTTCGTGTTGCCACGTTTGGAGTTTTTTAGTTTAATTTAAACCAAGCCAAAAGAGTAGTGTCAGTAGTGTTTCCAAAAACACAACAGATTATTGTTTTGGCAAATGTACTGCCAAACGTATAACAGAATGTGATTGCCAATGCATCAAATAACCATTTATACGCCACATGGCCTCGGGAGGGCTTAAATAACGCGAATCAAGGAAGTTTTTAACTTCATCATGTGTTATCTCCACATTAATACAATCATATCCTTTGTGTACATATTTGTATAGGTATTTTACGGCTCCTATACCAGCGCAAAATTCACAATTAATATGGCAATTGAATTTATGTGACAGATAAGCGTTGTAGGGAACAACCCAAGAGTTATTAATACCTCTGAATTGTAAATCTTCAGGTTGCGTCTTATCACGTCTTTAATACTTAGGGTATCCATTCACATTTGCATCAGTTTCTTCTTGAAAGTTTTTTGGAAACTCTTTTCTGCATTTTCCATTTTCCATGCAAGGAGAATTTGGATTTCTCACTCCACATGGGCCATATGCTTTACGACAACTTCGTAAAGCTCAGGATATTTTTCCTTGTCTGAGATCTCTGCCAAAATAATTTTATCAATATCCTCCGTTGTCCGAGGCTTATCTTCTTCTAATATAATTAGGATGTGTGCATGAAGTAAACCTCGTTTTTGAAATTCAATGACGTACACCTGTGCGGATGTATTTGCCAAATTCTTAATTTATTTAAAACAATAATGAAACCAGCCTTTTCTCCAATCGTTATAAATTTAATCCAATTTTATTAAATAAGTTTTTAATACAAAAATTATGTTGCCAATTAGATGCTTACAGCTCGCTTGTTAAAGTAAAAGTGGCCGAGTAGATAATCATAAAATTATTTAGTCATAAAACCAAAAACGCGCCAACTGCCATTCACAATTATTTCTTCTAATAAAATGGTGAATAAAATGATAATAAGTTCTAGATGCTCTAACATAGATGGCACTTCGATTCGTAAGTAGAACCTTTATAGCAAATTAAGAAAACAATGATCAGCTGTCAAACGCTTTTGACAGTAATATTGTTGTTGGGTAAGTTGGTCGCCTTTGTTTTTATTATTTTAATTTTTAAATACATAATACATAATAATAAACTTTAAATTCCATTAGGTACAATTAATTCAATAATATAAAATAGGCGTGAATATAATATAAGATAAGTAAACATAATAATTTAGGTTAATACATTATTTGTTCAAATTTGATTTTTATTTTCAGCTGCTGATAATCCTGGACAACACCATTGCACGTAGTTTTCCAAAAACTCGTCCTTCTTTGATATCTTTCACAAGTTCTTTCAATTTTAAATTGAAAACTTTAGCAATCAGGTCTGGAATATTTTCCGGTTTGCAACCATTCAAGTTTTCAACAATTTCAGTCTACTTAGGATTGTATGTCATTGTTATAAAAAGATCTGGTTTCCCAAATTTTCTGACAACGGCCATAGAATCTTGATAACGCTATTGCATATTTCTTGGACTTGCTTGAAAGGATGACGGAAGAATAATTGGTGTTCCAACTTTTTCTTTTGAAACATTTTCATTATTCACTCGTTGATGCAAGTGATCCATTAGTATACTGTACTTTTCAACTCTAAGTTTTCGTTGATTATTCTTTATAAATTCTATTCTACTTGACTCCGTTTTTACTTGGGCGTCAACAGAAAATTGTTTTGTCAGCTTTCCCGCTGATATAAATGGATTAAACTCCTTTCTAATTGCCATGATGTAAGCGTAATATCCCATTTGAGACATCATATCTTTTACTGCAATGTCCCACCCGTCATTTCCATAAGGATAAAGAAGTGGATATAGCATTGCGTCACATTTCCGGTGCACGTATATCTCTGTCAAATGGTGGTTCACCATCTATGATTTGAAATATTACAGCAATTTCATTAGCTGCTGGAGCATTGTATCGTCTTTTATTCTTCTGAGGATCGTTTCGAAAAGAGAGAATCAAAGATGAAAGCTCATTTCCATTAGTGGTTAAACTCGTCTCTATTTCCTGCATCATCTTATAAGATTTTGCAGGCTCATTGTTTGATGCCATAAAGTCAGACAACTTTTGCATTGTTTGTTTATCACAACAACCGCTTGTCACCTATTCTTTCATTGCATGCTTCTTCAGAATCAAGCATGTAAAGCTGTGGATATTTGCGCTTTTTTCCTTCTCTTGGGTGTACACTTTTAGAGGTCGCATTATATATTTGGCCAAACACTTTGAAGCAGTAGATTCCTCCGGTGGGAACTACATCTTCCCCGTTTTTATTTTGGTACGGGCCTCCCATGGAAGCAAATGCCAATGCATTTTTAAAGGAGCGAATGTTCTCCATAAAATTCTTTCTTTGCCTGGCCGTTGGCCAATCTTCTTCGAATTCATCATTGACACTTTGAGACATTAATTTTTTTAGCTCATCTGGGAACCTGTGAGGTTCCAATTTTATCTTGCCTTTATGGCAGCAATATTGAAATAATTCATTTTTTGGACCTCTGCTTTCAAAATTCAAAGATCCACAACCAATGCACTCAATAGACATTGGGCACAATGTGTGCTGTGCCACGGTACATGTCTCAGATTTGGCAATCCAGGCAGTGTGACGTTCAGTGTGATTGGAACGATATTGATCAATTCTTTTTGCATTTTTAGCACGTTCGTTTTGTTTTTCTTGTTCAGATTGTGCAGCTTTTTTTTCTGAAATTCTATTTTCCACCCTTTCACGTTCATTCATTTTTCTTGTTCGAAATGATTGGCTTTTTTCTGCAAATATCTTTCACTATCTTTAGCACGGGCCGCCCCTCTCTCTTTTTCACTCATCTCTGCTCTTTTTTTAGCAGGCATAATTTGCCGTTTAACAAGTTTGTTGTTGTTTGCACTACTGTTGATTTTGCTCTTATGAGCTTTTTATCTCCGAAAAGATTGTTGGGTTTGCTCTAATGAGCGTTTAGTCTCCAAAAAGACAATATTTATTTAGTAGATTATCATATAATACATACGTCACATCACATAATATTAATTGTTTCAGTACTCGGGTATTTTTCAAAATGCAGGTAACTCTTAATTACGGTAACGAAATAATTACTTTCAAACACAATTTGCAAATCACAAAATTTGACAACACAATTCATACGCCTACGTCAGATTTAATATTTGCACTCGTGCTACGCCTACGTCAGATTTAATATGATATGATTACTATGATTAGGTATAGGAAAAGGAATGGAACATACATTCTTTTTTATTTTTATAATGAGCGCGAGAATTTGGGTACATTCCTAGAATCAACGTAATACATTTTTAAAAATTGTATCGAATTTAAAAATGGGCGGGACTCTGGTAAGTTATTAAAACCACCAAAAATCAGTCACCTTTAATATTGTTATTAACTTTTTCTTTAGCAATAACTTGACGTTCATATCAATTTCATTAAAGCGTACTGATCCACGTTTTGCTATTTTTTATCACTAAGTAGTTTGTCTTGTTGCTTACTAATTAAAAATCCAATTATAAATCAAAATGAATAACTTATTACTAGCAAACGAACGCTTATCTGAAACTACGCGGAAAAGAAATCTTTATAATTTATATATCATTAATTCAAATCCTATCGGGGAAAATTGATACAAAAACTAAACAAACATTTTTAAATATGTATATACACACGTATACATACTTTCTCAAAACAAACTTTATTCTACATTATAATTTAGTTTTTCCAATCAATTCGCAATAAAATATGCATTATTCTTCGATGTCAAACACAATCACTTTGGCTTCCACATGAATACATAAAATATAATAAATTGCAATTTATTCGGTTAAGTTTTTTTTATTTTCTGCAATCTCGAAGGAGTATAGAAAAGCACTTTATGTACACTAAAAGTATATATATATATACACGAGCGAACAACAACAAGTTCTCCAAACAATGTCGTTCCCTAAGTAAATTTTAAATAATTAAATAATTTTTTAATCATTTAAGTGGAAAAAATATAACTTTTTTTGTTCCATTTAACTAATTTTCAATTCTTTTCTAAAATTAAATAAAAATAAAACTTTATGTACACTTTATTTTTCGTTTCACAGTTAAAGTACGAGTATATGTGAGGATTATCTCGTTTTTCCAATCCCATTTTCCATTTTTCCGTAAATTAAAAATAATAATAATAAAAAATAAAAAAAATACGTCCACTACTTTTATGGTCGCTATTATATACGCTATTACTACTATAAAGTGCTAAAATTCAAAAAAAAAAATACAGGGACATAAAAAAAAAGCTCCAGATCAATAATTTTATTTTTGTTTGGGAAAATATATGAATGTATGTAGTATACTATTATACATTTATATCTACGTACGTACGTACATACATAAAAAAAAAAATCGGGGTATTATCTAGGTCGAGTCGACTTGTTTGTGCTTTTCGAGAAAAATGTGAAAACCAGAAAAAAAAAATATTTTAGTCAAAAGCATTATTCATCTCATTTTTTTATCTTTAATGTAACAATTCATTTGGATCAATTTTTTTTATTTTAGTTTGTTTGTTTGTTAGCTGTGCTGCTTCTCAAAATGACTGTTACATTTTTAAGTATATACGGGATAAATTTAGTTTATCCAGACAATGTGTAAAGTTGATGGAGCTATTACATAATATATATGCGGCAAAATCTCTAGCCAGGTGTTATTATTTGAATGATACTAAATTTGTTGCAAAAAAACTTTACCAATTAGACCTTTTGTTTTGTGTGCGAGGTTTGTTTTTACTCCAAGAAACGTGAACAAAAAAACATGAGAAAAGAAAATGAGAAGATGATGCGTATACACATACAAAGTCTTCATGAATCTAATTTTCATTGTAGATTTTACTGTTGTTGTTCTGTTTCTTAAAATAGAAGGCAAAAAAAAGTTTTATTAGCTATTCTGATATTGATTACAAACTTTCATCACATAATTTTAATGGTATAATGAGAAAAATGGGTATAAATATAAAACGTGAGGATCTGAACATGTTAATTATATTTTGATGATGTGCGTATCAGTGTTAACTGTTAGTATGTGTTTCCTTTATCATTATACGGTATAGAGGTTTAAAATTCTCGAACTTGAATGTAATTACCTAATCCGCAGTGAAGTGAATGTGTTTAATATAATTACACATAATTTTATATTAGAGGGAATAGGAAATGAAAGGGTAAAGGCCTGGGTCCTAATGAGTACTAAAAAGTGTGATTTCCTTTTCTATGTACGTGCCTACATTTTTTATTGATCAACCTCAATACGTGAGTTGATACTTAATTTTTGTGGATGGCAAAGTATATCTTTATTATTTTTATTCAAAATGTTAGCCTGAAAGCTATGAGGCCGCAGTTCGGAACTAAATTATCAATGGTCAGGACCATCTTCCAGAGGAATAGTAGCAACAGGACATATACCTTCTAAGAATAAAGCTACAATTTGCTTGTAAAAATTTCATTGTTTGGTTCAAACTGATCTTTTGGCTGACGTTATGGTCGATAACTCGGCTATTAACTCGTGAAAATGATGACAATATTGTGAAGTAGATTTAATTCAAGACGAAAGCACTGAAACAATTCATAACTTTTGAACATGGTGTGACCGGTTGCAGAAGGGGTAAATATTGAATTAATACATCATACAGTCAATTTGCATATACGTTTTTAATAAAGATACCGGCACCCAAAAAAAAAAAAATCGGAACCAGGGGTCTGACATTTCAATTCTGATGTATTTTGATGCGCTGAATACGAATCCGATGTCTGTCACCCACCAGTTTACCACAAAACCCCAATTTTGCGTCAAAATTGCCCAAGAAAATACCAATGTCTATTTATTGTACCGTTTACTCCAGATATACCGTTTCCGGAGTATTTTTAATCGCAAAAAAGGATTCCTTAGTCCAAATTTACCTGTGACACTTCAGTAACCTAAAAAAAGCCCAACTTTAGGTCAAAATGGCCAAAAAAATTCCAAAGTAATTTACCTTTCTATTTTGGTTACTTAATGGTTTTTGACTAAACCATTGTTAGAAAGTCAGACAAAGAAACTCATACTAAAACCCATACGCACAACTTACACAGAAACTCAGAAAATCAAACTGTTACTTAAACCGAAACTCAAAACTCACACGCGAATGATTGTGCAATATTTAAAAAGATTAACCGATAAGATCCGAGGGTTCTATCCTTATTACATATCGTTCTTAACTTGCTTAGTAGTATGTATTAGTAACATCAAGTTACTTGACAAATCATTCGATATTTATACGAGTCTTTCCGATATTATTTATTAATATCCAGATTTTTCTGTATTATTAAAATTGTTCGAAATCAATCGACATTCATATAATAAAAACATTTTTCGAATTTTTTTGGCGTAATCGAAATTGTTCCGCGATTTATTCTAGATTTTTTAAGTATTTCGACATGTTAATTTTCACTTTATTATCCAAGTCGTAAATTTGGACAAGCAAATGCGAGATAGTGTCCCTTAAAGCTGGTTGTCGTTTTTTACCACATAACGATGGGTATGATGTCCGAAACTTGGTGCATCTATTGATTCTGGCAAGGCTTCTTCATTGATCTTTTGCTGAGCGACGGTTCCCTCAAGATCAACTATTTTCTTAGTCAACCTGATGTGGTGGAAGCGTTGGTTGCATTACTTGGTTATCTGGCATCTGTGTTGGTGTTGTATCATTCTTATTCTCGGATTCTATGGGCAGACGAGATAGTTTATGGATTGGCCTTTTCATGAGAACCCCTCCCGGGCCTCGAAGTGATACTACTCGAATCTTTTGATCTAAACCTGGATGTACTTCCATCACACATCCATTCAGCCATTTTAAAGGTGGAGTGTTGTCGTCTTTAATAAGCACTAGGTCACCTATTTTTATGTTTGGTTGTTCATGTGGCCATTTTCTTCTATGTTGTAATCGATTTAAGTACTCTGAATGCCATCTTTTCCAAAAATCTTGTTTGATTTTTTCTACCAGTTTCCATCGTGATATCCCATGAATATTTATATCTGCCATAGCATCATGTGGAACTGATAGCAATGGTGCACCAATTAAGAAGTGTTCAGGAGTTAAAAAAGTTATGTCTGTGGGATCGACTGTCATAGATGAAAGTGGTCTTAAATTAAGACAAGCCTCTACTTGTGAAGTGACCGTTGATAGTTCTTCAAATGTAAGTGTTGCTTCTCCTATGACCTTAATTAGGTGTTTTTTACTGACTTTACAGCAGCCTCCCAAAGTCCATCAAAATGTGGTGAAGCTGGTGGTATGAAATGCCATGTTGTCCCATCGTTTATCAATAGTTGAGCGATTTCTTTAGATGACTTACGAAGTAATGTAACCATTTCTCGTTCAAGCTGGTTCTTTGCCCCGACAAAATTAGATCCGTTATCGCTATATAAATCACTGCACAATCCTCTTCGTGCAGTGAATCGTTTGTAAGCTGCGATGAATGATTCAGTGGTTAAATCACTGACTGGCTCAATATGTATGGCGTTAGTTGTCATGCAAGCAAAGAGTGATAAATAACCCTTGTGTGCTTTATGACCTCTTCCCTTTGTTGTACGAATAAGTAAATGTCCTGCATAATTGACTCCGGTTCTCAAGAATGGTCTTCCGGGTGTGACACGTACTTCTGATAAATTTCCCATTAACTGTGTTCCGGATTTAGCATTAAACCGATGACACTTCATACATTTGGATATTAAATTTCGTGTTAGATTTCGACCGTGTATGATTCAGTATTTTGTTCGAAGATGAGCTAATGTCAATTGTGTTCCTCCATGCAATGTTTGTTCATGAGCTTCTTGAATTAGTAGTTTAGCTATTGGATGGTTCCTTGGAATGATAACTGGATGTTTCTCATCATAGCTCCAACTTGTTGTATTTTCAACTCGACCGCCGACTCGTAATATATCTTGGTCTAGGAATGGAGAAAACGATTTTACCTTACTTCTATTTGATATTCCTTTTTGGTTCATAAGGTCGTGAATTACAGTTTTGAAATGTTGTCTTTGCGATATGTTGATCAACAGTTGCGTGGATTTGCGTATTTCTTCCGCCGTAGGAGCTTCTTGGTTAGTTACTACCTTTTTTCGGCATTTGTTAATGAATCTCGCAACATATGCTATAATCCTTTTATGGTATTGAAGTTGGATTATTTTAGATATAATGGATCGATAACGTTGTTTGATGTTATCGTAGCTGTACTCAATACTCATTGTTTAAGTTCCACTTGGTCTGGTATTTCTTCTATTATCATTGGCGTCAGCAGGATTGCTTTCTCAAAGACAACCTCAGCCATGAATGTTTTAAATTTGTGGGGTTTTTTTTTTCACTCACCCTAACACGATCATTGCATCCGTTCAAAAGTATGTTGTTGTATGGCCAAACTGCATGTCTTGCCGCACCCTATTCATAAAATTTGCAAGCAAACTTGCTCCGCATAACACTAGCTTTGGCAATGTTAGCTTGGTTGCTATTGGTGCTACCCGTGTTTTTGATGTTAATAAAGTTGCTTTATTTGATGCCCTGTCGTAGAAGTATACCACTGCTGCATAAGCCACTTCGGAAGCATCACAAAATCCATGTAATTCTTCTTGTAGAGATTGATCAAATTAAATCCACCTCGAAATTTTTATCTCCTCCAACCTTGGGAGGGATTTGTAATATTGCTGACATATGTTTTCGATGTTTCTAGGCAGTTTTTGGTCCCAAGTCACGCCAAAGATCCATAGCATTTGCATTAACACCTTGGCTTCATAGTTGGAGATAGCCAGCCTAGTGGATCAAATAATTTTGAGGACTCAGATAACATGTTGCGTTTGGTCATTTCTCCAATTTTGACGTTGATATTCACCTTAAATTCAAACGTATCGGTGCCTGGATTCCAAATTAAACCCAATGTTTTTACTGACTCTGATTCGTCGTTGTTGTGAAATATGATAGGCTCGAAGGCTCTCGAGTCCGGATTTACACCTTCTAAGAGTTGGAAACAGTTGGAGGTCCATTTTCTCAGGTTAAATCCTCCAGATTGTGGCAATTTTATCAGTTCGGTTTGTGCTGTCTGAGCTTCCTCTATATTGTGACTTCCTGATAATAAATCATCTACGTAGAAATCTTTCTTAATTATCCTTGCCGCTATTGGGTAGTTTTTCTCCTCATCGGCCGCTAGCTGTTGTAGTGTCTTGATGGCCAAATATGGTGCCGAAGCCATTCCAAATGTCACGGTTGTCAACTGGTACGACTTTATCATTTTGTCGGATGATGTTCTCCATAATATTTTCTGATATTTTTGATCCTCCGGATGTATTCTTATTTGTCGATACATTTGCACTATGTCCGCTGTGTATGCTGCTTTGTATTTTCTCCAACGTAGTAGAATTGACATCAGGTCCTCTGCTAACTTGGGCCCCACGAGTTGTATTTGATTCAAACTGATATCGTTGCTTGTCTTAGCTGATGCGTCAAATACGACCCTTAATTTTGTTGTGGTACTGGTTGATTTGAGCACCGCGTGATGAGGAATATAATATTCATTGTCGTTATATTCCTTACTCTCAATCATATGTCCTTTATTATAATACCCTTCTATACACTCCTGATACTGCTTGAAAAATTCCTTTGCCACTGAAAAACGTCGCTCCAATTGAATGAATCTTGCTACGTCCCTTTGTTTGGATGATCCAAGAGATGGTACATTTTGGATAAAAGGAATTCGTACCGTGCAACGACCGTTCGTATCTCGACAATAATTCTGATGATATGGTTTTCACATAGAGTTTCTTCCTCTGTCATCAGCTTCTTGGGTTGCATCTCTTCTACTTCCCAGAATTTCTTTAATTGCTGGTCGATGTCTGTTAAGGTAACCAATGACGTGATCTTGGAAGGTTTATTGTTGTTGGGGGTATTACCAAATATAATTCATCCTAATTCTGTTTGCTGGGCAATTGGTTCTCCTTGTTTTCCTTTGACCACATGGTTCATCACAATGTTTGGATAATAATCGGCACCTACTAAGATGTCGATTTTGTTTGGTTGATTATAATTCGGATCGGCCCACATCAAGGTGTTTAAGTGACGCCATCTTCTACTGTCAAAATGTTGCTTAGGCAGTGGTCGTGTTATATACGGTAATTCTACTGCCTCTATTTCCATGGAGAAGTTCGATGAAAATCGGGGTTGTACACGGAAGGTGACTGATCTTGTGGCAGTTGTGATTTCGCTTTCGTTTATACCTCCTATTTCCATATATGTTTTCTTCGTTCGTTGTTTAATTTGCTTGGATGCCTCCTCGGTAATGACTGAAATTTGTGGGCCAGGATCTATTAACATCCGTATTCGAAATTATTCAAGAATGTCCAGGTTATTTACTAGGTATATGGCGGTAATTACACGTATAAGATTTTCTTTGGCTTTACAGAACAACGGATAATTTAATATTTGAAAACTTTCAAGAATATTTAAGAAGTATTTAAACTTCGACATTTTCGAAATTATTTCGGAATTCTTGATATTTTTCAAATTATATTAGAAATTTGTGATGCTTTATCGATTTCAGGCTATTCAATTGAATCATGTCCTGTTTCATCTACTCTTGGACGATGGCCCGCATATGTCCACGAAATTAAATCTGAGTGAACCAGTTGGTTTTCTTACACAAGGAACGCTCGCAAATGGAAACCCATTTTGGATAAAGGCTTTTCTAATATTACATTTCTGAGTAAAACGATTTGAGTTGAAGAGCTTCGATAAATGAAAGCTCTTAAAACATTTTACGAAAGATAGAATTTATGAAAAGGTACAAAAATTACCGAGAAAGTATAAATAAGTTATGAAGCTTAAAGCTCATTGAAAACAAAAACTCTAAATTAATCCCAAAATACAAGCTTCCTTTATAATATCAACTTTAAAAGTCAAATGGTTTGGTTTGAAAATCGTTTAAAACCAAAAGCTCTTAATCATTTACATTGAGCACAAATATAGGTACTAAATCCCACCCAAAATTCCGTTATCCCTTGTTTTATGAAATTGCAAAGTAAAATGGTTTGTTTAAAAAAATTAGATAATTGAAAGCTCTTAAAACTAAAGCTCTTGAATTTTTTTTTCAAATACATAATTTGTGCTCATAAAATATTTTATTAAAAACCAAAAATTATTAAACAGCTCAATAATGTTAAGTTAAAACCCAAAAGGTATGAATTAATTGTCAAGCTTAAAGCTTATTGAAAACAAATATTCTAAATTTATTCCAGATCCCACCATCTTTTAAACTATCGAATTTCAGAATAAAAAGTAAATGATTTGAGTTAAAAAGCTTCGAAACGTGAAAGCTCATAAAACAGGCAAGTTTGACATAAAAGGATAAACCCAAAAAGTATAAATTAATTATCAATCTTAAAGCTCTTCGAAAACAAACTTTCTAAATATATCCCAAAACTCCGGTACAAAGGATAATCTTGAGTTGAATCGTTTAAAAAGTTTCGATCAGTGAGAGCTTTTAAAACTAAAAGCTCTTAATTTTTTTTGCAAATATATATTTTTTGCACATATAACAGCGTAGCTAAAACCTACAATTACTAAACATCTGAAAAATGTTAAGTTTAACTCAAATACATAGTATTAATTTATACCTGTCAAGCCCAAAGCTTATTGTAACAAATATTCCAAATTTATCCCGAAATTTCGCACTTCTTTTTAATACCAAATTTCGGAGTAAAATGATTTCATTCTAAAAGCTTCGATAAAATAATGATTATAATAAGTTTCCCAGTGAAATGGTTTGGTTTGACTAAAAGCTCTTGAAAATGTACATTGAGAACAAATATAATAAATTATTCCTAAATTCCGCTACCCTATCTAAAATCGAATTTCTAAGTAAACTGGGTTGGTTTAAAAACGGTTGTAATTGAAAGCTCTTAAAACTAATGGTTCTTGACATTTTTTACAAAACATAATTTTTGCTCATAAACATTTTAAGAAAAACCTTAAATTATGAAAATTTTCCAAAATATTAAGTTTAAACCCAAAAGGTATGAATTAATTATCAAGCTTAAAGCTCATTGAAAACAAATATTCAAAATTTATCTGAAAATATTACTTTCCTTTATAATATCAAGTTTCGTAGTAAAATGGTTTGGTTTAAAAACATTTGATAATTGAAAGCTTATAAAATTAAAAGATCTTGATTTTTTGCATACCTACTCATATATACGAGTAGTACATTAAAACATTTTAGCAAAAACCTAAAAGTATGAAAAAGGCTTTTAGGGACATTAAAAGTTATATTAAAATGTAAACTTATTTAAATTATCAAACTTTAAACTGTGTTGAGAACTTTCAAGAATATGCAAGATACATAAGTACTTTGAAAATTCGACATTTTTCAAATTATATTCGAAATTTATGATGCTTTATCGATATATTTAGAAATCGTCAGAGTATTGAGTTGCAAGATGTTTCGTGTCATTTACTCTCGAAATCAGCAGATACTTTTAATTAATGCGAGACTAGACAGTAGGAAGAAATAAGTTTTTCCCTTAAAGCTTTACTTGTTCATAAGTGCAATACGCATTTTTAGGGGCCCAAAATTTGTAGTTACGCCACTGAAAGCGTGATGAAATATCAGGTAAAATTGTTCAAGCCCGCGACGTCGTTTTTTGTATGCACCTCAAATTAAATATGACACTTTCAGTAATCAAAATATGGAAGTTAGCCATATTTTGTCTGAGGACGGCCAAAAATTAGTATAAGAAACTCATATGCTCATGGATAAACAACTCACTTTAGAAGAAGGTTCAATTGGTATCTCTGATTTTTCTGAAGAAAATTTTGAGATTGGTAATTGAAACGGTTCAACAAATTATCCTGATTTCATACCATCGGGTCAAATTGATGAGGAATACAGTGACATTAGGTGTTTAAATCACCAAATTCAGTAAATGTTTGATGATTACGTATATTATGTGGCATTAGCAACCGATGTGTATGATTGTCCAATAACTTACCAAGATGCTATAAGTGAAAACGAGCAAGAATAGCGTGGAAAAAAATAAATTCATTGGCTGAATTACAAAAAAAAAAAAAATGGGTTAAGACCAAACGTGACTACGATGGGAACGTTATTCAGTCTAAGTGGATAAATTCACAAACTCCTGGAGTCGATATTGATGAAACGTACTCTTCAGTGATTCGATATGTTTCTATTCGGGATCTTATAATATTGGCAGCAAGGCATGATTAAAAAATAGATCGAATAGGTGCTGTTACAGCAATTCTACAGGGAGATCTAGAGGAACAAATTTACTTATATCAACCGCAAGGTTTGAGATGGTTCAAATAAAGTATGTAAATTATAAAAAGCAATGTATAGATTGAAACAAAGTAGAAGGCAATGGAACAAAAAATTAAATAAAGAACTAAAATTAATTAGTTTATCAAGATCAAAAGCAGACCCATGTTTTATATAAATCGAACTGACAATGAAGTTAATTTAATCTTGGCGATATACATGTCGATGATATATTAATTTTCTGGAAAAATTCAACTGAGCGTACCAGATTAAAGGATGGACTGAAAAAAGCGTTAAATAAAATGAGAGAATTTGATCCGGCAAAAATTGTGTTGGGATGAGAATTACCAAAGCTGATTCTTTCAATTATTATATCGACCACGAACAATATATTGGGGAAATGTTAAAACGAATCAATATGAATGAATGTAACTCAGTCTTAACACCGTCAGACCAGAATCATAAACTGAACAAATCAATCAGTCTCGTTAGCAACACGTAGTTTGTACCAATAATTTGTGTTGAATGGAAGTTACGCATTTCCCTTATAGCTTCGACCATTTTGATAAACGACTTTAATGTTGATGACCATCTGACGGGACCGAATTGATAGGAATGCAACTCATAGGAATTGATTTCGTAATTTGATTCTATAGCTGGTGGGTTTATGCAAGCCTTATAACTTTTCCAGAATAATTTACTTGGAACCTGGCTATTCAATTTACCATTGAAACATTTACGTTTAGCAGCCCTAATCATACTATTAACTTTGTTTCTTTCCCTGATATACTCTAGTCGTTTAAATTCAGTTTGACGCACACGCAACTTCCAATTCTCGTGCAAAAAATTACAAATATTGCGGAACTTCAGAATAGCATTGCTGTAGGTGATTTTACATTCTTTGCGTGTAACTACAATCTTTATGAGTGGTACATACGCTTCAAAAAACCCATTCACGTAGGAATTTAATACTGAAAGTTGCTTATTTATATCACACAAACAATACAAGCGTCACCAGCACAAGGACTTAGCAGCTTTGATTAATGACTAGCTCTCAACATTCGTAAAATCTCTCACGTAACCGTATTGTTTAGTATTGCTGGTAACATAAATAGGAAACGCATATGTGACTTGCAGGGTTGTGCACGTAAATTACATCGTGTAATTTACACGTAAATTTAGAGGTAAATAATTATTTTTTACATGCAAGTTAAATTTACATAATGTAAAAAAATATGTAAAAAATAGTAAAAAATTAAATAAAGTGACATCTGTTATGAACTACGGGAATTGTAAAGTGACATCTGTTATGAACTACGGGAATAGTTATTTAAATATATGATTTTAGTCGATAAAAAAACCATTTGATAAAAATCCATCTATTGTAAAGAAAATTACTCATCAAGTCTGAGAATGTCTAGGGTGGTGTATTTCGTCTACATAATATTATAGCGCTGTTGTAGTTTGTTTTTTGCGCATATGTATTTAAAATATTGTATGTTCGGAAATTCGTATTAGTGATTTTATTAATTACGTTTACATATTTTCATTTAATATCAACAATTTGGCTATGCAAATGTAAATAATAATTAATGCCATATTTTTTTTATTACACAACAACAATGGTTAATTATTTTATTTATAAACAATTTAAAACGATTTAAGAATTTTTGTCCAACATTTTCAAATACAAAAAAAAATTGTTAATACAATAGTATTGGTAATAATTACTCAAAGAATTATTTTTTAAGCCACAATTGTTATTAACAATTTTTTTTTTTTTTTGTGTTTTAATAAATAATTGTTTGCATAAATAATGGGCTCGACGGATTAACTTTGTGTGTATGTGTGTATGCATATGAATTTTTGCAAAACCTGCTAAAATTCTCTGTAGAAGACTCTAAAGAGAATTTTAGCAGGTTTTGATTTTTGGCAAAACCAACAATAATGTACTAAACACATTACATTACACATATACACGTTATTGTTATTGTACTCTCATTCTCGCTCAATTATTTTTGTTCTCTTTTTTCTTAAAGTTACATACATATTTTAATTGTATATCTGACTACTGAATATTATATAAGATTAATCTCTTCAGTACAATAAAATGTCAATCGAAATTTGAAAATGAATTATTTTATACTGGTTCAACTTTGGAGTCATAATATACCATATACCACCAATACTACCAATAATATACCATATATTTCTATCCTTTTTTAAAACATAAAATAACAAAACGTATTCGCATAGTATAAAATATACCTACATGAATGAAACACAAAAATAGGTCATTAATTTGATAATTTTATGTGCTTTTGTGTATTTTAGAGTATAAGTATACGTATGTATATAGTACAGGTGTATATACACGTGCAGCTGATCAGTGATCAATCAATCTATCTACCTATGTATAATATACATACACATATACATTTTATATTTGAAATGTCCTCCTGTATGAAACAAACAAAATGTTGAACCCTGAAAATGTTTTCACCTTGAAATTAAACAAGGCCAAACGGCAAATAAAAACAAAAACGGGTGCACAAACAGCGCTGTTAAAAAAGGAATACAAAATTATTTTATTTACATATTTGGTTTTTAATTTACTAACAGTAAAAGCATATGGTTGGAATGGTTGAATTTATTTAGGTCAAATCAAATGTTTATTGTGTGTGTGTTCATTTCATATCCATTTTTTGGCGCAAAACCAATTGAAACAAATTGTTCACATCACGTGTTAACTTGCTCGATCTCTTCTTTCGCTTAATTATTTTTATAATATAGTATAGATAGACTACACTCCATAGTCCATAGATGATAATTTCTGTGAGAGGGTCGGTGTAAAGAGCGAATGACGGCTTGTATATAAACATTTTTGTTGGTTTTGACCTACATACACATATGTATTATTTTATATTTGAAATCTATAGATCGTGATATTTGTCCATTTTAGTACCGCAATTGTCGCTAGTGAGAATTATCTTTTCCATACCAAATGAGATAATTTACACTAGCGCACCTAGCGTAAATGATGGCGAAGTTGATGTTGAGTACAAGTGCTAAACATGATCTATACTGTATGAAAACTAAAAAATTTTTTGGATATAAGTAGCTATGTATGTACATGTTTTTTTCTGAAATAATGAGTTTGGGCAAAACCAACACAAATGTATAAGACATTTGTGTTGGTTTTGGTTTGGGTCATTCACCTTTTCTATATTATTGTCTTGTTGTTTATTTATCTTTTTTTTTAAATGCTTTCTAATGTGTTTACCTAGGTGCAATAAACAAATCCAATAATAAAAGGGATAATAAATTTGATTAAAATATGGATTGATAACAATCTCATTTTTAAGGATATGCGATGCCACAAAACATTCTTTGTTTCTTTGCTATTTGAAGAAATAAAAAGTTAGAATAATTAATTATACGCAGTTTTCCGTTATGAATGTGTTTTGTTTTTACCGAATTGAGGAGAACGGATAATACATTATTATTTATGTATGTATATTGAATATGATCACGATCAGACACTCGCTCACCACACGACAATCATTTGTCAAAATAAACATTTTGAACCTTGAATCTGTGCAAAGTTATTTTAAAAATTGAATCAACTTTTACATTGTACATAATAATTTTTATGAACATTTTTAGTACATAATTAGAATTACGAATTCTGTGGCAATAATCCTAAGTGAGGTAACTCGAGTTACTTACTATTTATTAAAATTCAAAATAATTGCATGAAAAGATCATTTTGATAAAGGTGAAACAAACTGTTAGAAGGGAATTTAATTTTATTTATGAAAACAGGTTTAGAAGGGAATTTATAAAAGTTTGAGTCGCCGTTTCATAAATTATATTATGCTATTGCTGGGGTAAAGTGAAAGGAAACGATTTCGTGGTCGACAACACTTCGATTGTTCGGTATTCGCCACTTCTTTCCAAAACATTCAAGGTGCATTGCAACGTGGAGTATTGCAAATCAGTGAAGTCCATCAAATACATCTGCAAATATGTCACGAAAGGGAGCGATATGGCGGTTTTTGGCGTTCAAACTTTCAATACCAACGATGAAATCACGCACTATCAAAGCATCTGGAGAAAGATCAACGAGTTTATTTCAACGCATCGAATGTTGCTTAACGTGCTGAAGCACCTCTAACGACAATATTGACCAGTTTCTTTTCGATTTGTCAAAGTGATCGTATGCACGAACGTTACTCTACTCTGAGATGCCACGTTATTATACTTGGAACGGTTCATCGAAGAAATTTTAACGTCGGAAGCAACGCGATGCGGTTCCTGATCATCCATATGAGCATTCTACTGATGCTCTTGATCGCATTTACACAGTTCATCTGAAGAATGACAAATGCTTCTACTTGCGGTATTTGCTGGTGAATGTTCGTGGGCCGACATCATTTGAATAACTTCGAACTGTCAATGGTGTAGTCTGCCCAACATTTCCTGCTGCATGTCAACAGCTCAATTTGCATTAGAAGCACTCAATCGAACTATGAAATATCTGCGCAATGACTCAAGATGTTTTGGAGGAGCAATAATTCTACTGTTTGGCGATTTCCGTCAAACACTACCAGTCATACCAAGATCGACTGCTGCCGATGAAATAAACGTTTGCCTCAAATCATCGACTCTGTGGCGCTATGTGAAGAAACTTCAGCTGACGACAAACAAGCGAGTTGCATTGCTAAACGATCCATCTGCCGAAGATTTCTTCAAGCAATTTCTGACGAATCGAATGGATTGATTTCGTTTCCGCCAAATTTTTGCAATTTCGTCTCAACAAAGGACCAGCTCATCAGCAAAGTGTTCCCGAACATCATTGCTAACCAAAAAAATTACAATTGGTTGAGTGAACGAGTAATTCTTGCGGCAAAGGACAAAGATGTGGATCACTTAAACTTCACAATTCAAAATCAAATCGTTGGTCCACTGCATTCCTTCAAATCTATCGACTATGTGTGTCACAAATGAAGACGAAGCAACCAACTATCCAACTGAATTTTTAAATTCACTGAGTCACTGGATTTCTCTGGCCGCTTGCCATCGTACAATTTACAACTGAATGACCCAATTAAAACTATGTAACGGAATGCGTTTGGTGGTGAGAAAACTCATGGGCAATGTGATTCACGTGACGATACTCAAAGGAAAATTGAAAAGTGAAGAAGTTCTCATTCCGAGAATTCCGATGATCTCAACCGATATGCCATTCGAGTTTAAACGAATTTAATTTCCGATCCGTCTTACATTCGCCATGACGATCAACAAATCACAAGGCCAATCCTTGAGTGTTTGTGGCCTGGATCTATAGAAAATGAATGTTTGTCTCACGGTCAATTGTACGTAACATGTTCACATATCGGCAAACCATCCGCTTTGTTCGTTTTCGCACCTGACAACAAAACGAAAATAGTCGTATATCACAAGATGCTTCAATGAAGGGAATCGACCCGAGCGCAACCCATCCAGCAAATAGTTTAACAGAAAGTAGTGCAACAATGCCACGCGAATCATTTCGATTCACTTCAATAAAGCAATTGCCTTGTTGCCACGTGAATTACATTCATTTTATCTTAATAAAAAACTGAATTTAATTCAGCTAATAAGTTAACACAACATTTATTAATTCTGAGGCGGTACAAAGTTCGCCGGGACCGGGACAGCTAGTTTTCTATAAATTGAAAATGATAAATACATAGCTAGAAAACAAATTGAATTAATTTACGAATGCACTCAATCTCAAAACCTTCTACAATTCTCTTCTACAATTCTCTCTTGAGAGAGAATTTTAGCAGGTTTTGATTTGAATACACTTAATAACAAATGTTTGTTGTGGATGTGTGTGTACTGTGTACATTAAATACATGTTGTGGCGCCCGCGCAAAAAAAGAAAAAAATTGTTTGCGTGCTTTTAGGTTAACTTTGTTCGCTCTCTCATTCTCAATCATTAATTTTAGTTTCTATTTATAATACTCTCCTTGATATTAAATAGCAAAGCAAGACAGAGTTCACCTTGAACTTGAATACGGTGAAATAACCAAATGAAAAAAAACAAAACATCTATGTACATAATAGAAATTATATGCTATAGATTTTAAAAGCAATATGTAACCACATAGCTACATAAGGTAGATTTTAGTTTTTTTTCACGTAAAATGACAATAGCTATGTATGTACTGTGTTGTACTTTATTTATTTTCTAGTTTTTAATTTTTTTTTCTGTGTTAGACATGCTGCGATGTTGCCGTTATTTAAATTGTTGTCAGTCATATTTATATAATTTTTGTTTTTGTTCTCTTGTATGTACATAAGGCCAAAAAGCAAATAAATTTTATATTTTGGTTATCCTAAATAAAAAACAAAGGAATACAAAATTACTTATATGTATTTGGTTACTAACAGTAAAAAATCATATGGTTGAAATGGTTTCCTCTTTCTACGCTTTTCCGCAGTCAAAATAATAATACATCAGCTGATTTTGTTTACATTTTTATTGTGTTGATAAAATTATGAATGGATTAGGATTTTTCATCCAAACAGATATTAACAACATAAAGAAAATTGTAATGTTTCAGTTTGTTGTTAATTTACAATAATCAAACAAAACTGTTGTTATGTAAAATATGTTTAACAAGGCAGAGGTCAAATATTTGTATTATATGTATTCGCCATGATTAAGAAAAATAATGCTAAAAATGTAGTTAAACCTAACATTTCTGTCCATGTAGACGTGTTGTTGCGACGACATTTTTGAAATTTAGATTTTTCATTATAAATAAGTACATACATTTTTTCTCTAAACGTCTTAAATGTACGCATAGCTTGTTTTAATACTACAGATTTATTGGGTATTAAAGTTGGCCTTTTTGTTACGATTTTAAAAATGGACGTACCTATTGCTATTTGCTAGGCTACACTTTTAATCCTACCTCTACCTACCTAGGCGTAAATGTTTTTTAATACTGTTTTCAAATACCTGTTTTGAAGGTAATTGATACGTCATAACAATTTGAAGTACATAAACGAAAAAAAGTCAAGACCTATTGAGCTACAAAATATTTCAACTGAATTTTCAATCTTGAAATTTTAAATACAAACTACATAATATCTACATAATGGGCTAGATATACTCGATACTCAGATAAGCAGTTATTTTTTGCGAATTTGCTAGAAATGTTAAACACGATAATTTAGCAATCCAATTTGTTTCTGAATTTTAGAAAATGGGCTACTTTAATGCACTTTAACGTTTGTGCTGAATACAAAAATATATTTTACTTTGCTAAAATAATCTAGTAGTTTATGCAAGCAAATTTTCGATTAGCAAATCCGCCATATTTGCAGAGTTGCAAATTGCTAGAGTATCGAGTATCTGGCCCATTATGTAGTACATAATTTGTACTTATAATTAGTTTACAATGGATTTTCTTCGGTGGAGGATCAGATTGTAAAATTTTAACATAATTTCTGTTTTTTTCTTTCAATTTCCCTCAACGATAGGATTTGGATAGCATTGACTATAATTAAATCATATTCGCGTTAACCAATTATCGTGTTAATGGAGGGACCACCGAATTTACGAAAAAATATGTTCATATTGGTTCATCGATACACAAATGCCAACCCATCCATAGACGATAATTTCTTGCATGCTTTCAGTATAACATTTGGGCCAATATGTATCACAATGAAAAAACGTTTTACTTTTTACTTACAGGTTTGTTGTTCGTTGTTTCCATTTTTTTCACAGCCTGTCTCATGAAATTAAAAATGTGTGATCTCACGACAGTAATACCAATTTTTTTTTAGTCATTCTACTTTTTATGTTTTGCTAATTTACTGCAAATTTTACATTTATTATAGTCAGCGACTGCAATCTAGTCTCGATGAATGTAGTTATTGTTAAAACCAATTATATATTTTTAATAAACATACATATTTATTATAAATAAATGTTTATTATTGTATAGGTTACCAAAGCATTCAAAATTTAGACAAATTGATGGGCACGAAATTATGCTAAAAATCTACTAAACAGATCAAACCTTTGTGAAGCTCGAATACAGTCGAATTTTTTATTTAATTCTTTGGCAATATAAATTAAGTTATATTATTTTTCAGATTCATAAAATTAAGAATAACTGAAATTTGGGAACGGTAAATTTCCAATTTATGCCAAAATTAGTATTACAACGGTTTGGTGTCATAGACACGTAAATTATCATAGATTATTGCCACAGAATTGGTAATTCTAATTACTATAACATTTTCATAAAAATTATTATGTAAAATGTAAAAGTTGATTCAATTTTTTTAAGAACTTTCCACAGATTCAAGGTTATAATAATTCATTTTATTCAAAATGTTTATGTTTATAAATGATTGTCGTGTGAGTGTTGTTGAGTGATCTGATCATATTCAATATAAATATGTAATCATGTATTATCCGTTCTCCTGAAGTCGGTAAAAATAAAACACATTCATAACGGAAAACTGCATATAGTTAGTTATTCTAACTTCTTATTTCTTCAAATAGCAAAGAAACAAGGAATGTTTTGTGGCATATCCTTAAAAATGATATGCCTATCCAAATTGTTATCAATTCATATTTTAATCAAATCTATTATCCCTTTTATTATTGTATTTGTTTATTGCACCTAGGAAAACGCATCAGAAAGCATTTGATAAAATAACATCCAATTAGAAAAGGTGAATGACCTAAAGGCTAAAGCGCATCAACAAACTCATTATTTCAGAAAAAAATACATAATATGTATAACCAAAATTTATTTTAGTTTTCATACAGGAAAAGATTTCAAATATAAAATATGTATGGATGTGTAAGTATTATACAATAGAATAACTAGATTGATCACTTATCAGCTGGCAGCGCCACATGTACGAAAATAAAAACAAAGAGAGTCGTAAAATTAAAAAAACGAGAGTGTAGTCTATATAAAAATAACTAGGCGAGAGAAGAGAGCGAGCAAGTTAACACGTGATGTGAACAATTTGTTTCAATTGGTTTTGCGCCAAAAAATGGATATGAAATGAACACACACAATAAACATTTGATTTGACCTAAATAAGTTCAACCATTCCAACCATATGCTTTTACTGTTAGTAAATTAAAAACCAAATATGTACATAAAATAATTTTGTATTCCTTTTTTAGCAGCGGTGTTTGTGCACTCGTCTTTGTTTTTATTTGCCGTTTGGCATTGTTTAATTTCAAGGTGAAAACATTTTCAGGGTTCAACATTTTGTTTGTTAAATACAGGAGGACATTTCAAATATAAAATGTATGTATATGTGTATGTATATTATACATAGGTAGATAGATTGATTGATCACTGATCAGCTGTACGTGTATATAAACCTGTATATACATACGTATACTTTACTCTAAAATACACAAAAGTACATAAAATTACCAAATTAATGACCTATTTTTGTGTTTCATTCATATAGGTATATTTTATACTATGCGAATACGTTTTGTTATTTTATGTTTTAAGAAAGGATAGAAATATATGGTATATTATTTCTAGTTTATGACTCCAAAGTTGAACCAGTATAAAATAATTCATTTTCAAATTTCGATTGACATTTTATTGTACTGAAGAGATTAATCTTATATAATATTCAGTAGTCAGATATACAATTAAAATATGTATGTAACTTTAAGAAAAAAGAGAACAAAAATAATTGAGCGAGAATGAGAGTACAATAACAATAACGTGTATATGTGTAATGTAATGTGTTTAGTACATTATTGTTGGTTTTGCCAAAAATCAAAACCTGCTAAAATTCTCTTTAGAGTCTTCTACAGAGAATTTTAGCAGGTTTTGCAAAAATTCATATGCATACACACATACACACAAAGTTAATCCGTCGAGCCCATTATTTATGCAAACAATTATTTATTAAAACACAAAAAAAAAAAAAAAATTGTTAATAACAATTGTGGCTTAAAAAATAATTCTTTGAGTAATTATTACCAATACTATTGTATTAACAATTTTTTTTTGTATTTGAAAATGTTGGACAAAAATTCTTAAATCGTTTTAAATTGTTTATAAATAAAATAATTAACCATTGTTGTTGTGTAATAAAAAAAATATGGCATTAATTATTATTTACATTTGCATAGCCAAATTGTTGATATTAAATGAAAATATGTAAACGTAATTAATAAAATCACTAATACGAATTTCCGAACATACAATATTTTAAATACATATGCGCAAAAAACAAACTACAACAGCGCCATAATATTATGTAGACGAAATACACCACCCTAGACATTCTCAGACTTGATGAGTAATTTTCTTTACAATAGATGGAACTTTATATTTAAATACCAATTTGCCGTAGTTCATAACAGATGTCACTTTATTTGATATTTTACTAATTTTTACATATTTTTTACATTTACCAATTTTTTACTATTATTTACGTAAAAGAGTAAAAAATTATTTTTTACGCGTAAATGCACAACCCTGGTGACTTGTAGATCATGTCATGGGTTCTAGCACTACCGAGCGTTCAAATTTGTGTAAAGGTTTTGAAGTTACTAGTTTCATTGGCAAACGATAAGTCGATTAAGGTGTCGGAATTGACTGTGAAGTTGGTAGGCTCCTATGATAGTATCGAATGATATTCTAATATCGCTCTATTAATATCAGTCTCGTTATCTAAATCTATAACTGGATTAATAAGATTAGGAGTTGCTATATTTTGATTAGAATTCGTTATAGTTGATTGATTTTCAATTAAAGAATTTAACTGAATTTTGGATTTGGATGTGTGAGGATCAGTTAAAGATGAACTTTTACCAGTGGAATTGGTAATTTTATGATTTTCTGGGTTAATTTTATTTTGTGATCTAGTAGTTACAAAAATATCACAGAATTCCGGTTCACTAGTTTGGCTTTCTGAATTTTCTAAACATATTCGACTTAATGAATCAGCATTTTTGTACGCTTTGCCAGGTTTATGCTTTACTATAAAATTATACTCTTTGAGTTCCAGTCGCCACCGAATTAATTTTGATGACGGATTTTATATACTTCTTAAAAATTTCAATGGCTCATGATCAGCAACCACAACGAATTATCGACCGTATCAATAAGGGCGAACTTTTTGAATCAACCAAACTACGGAAATAAGTTTCTTTTGTATAGTGGAATAATTTAATTCTGGTTTCCATAGCGTTCTACTGGCATATGCTAATGGCAAATCATATCAATCAAAATTTTGGAACAATACTGATCCGATGGCAAAATCGCTTGCATCACACGTTAATTTAAATGTTTTTTCGAAGCCGGGGATTTTAATATTGGTTCATTTACTAAACTGGTTTCAAGTTTACAGAAAGCTTCGTCGCATAGATCATTCCAGATATATTTAGAATTTTTCTTCAAAAGCATGGTCAACGGCTTAGCAATAGCTGGAAAATTGGGAATAAATGATCGTTAATAACCGCATAGGCTCAATAATGACTTAATTTCAGTTGTATTGTTTGGCCTAGGGTAATTATTAACAGCGCTTACTTTATTTAAATCTGGTTTAATTCTGTATTGCGTAATCACATGACCTAAATACCTCTTATCGAAAAAACTGATATTTTTTGCATTTAATTTCAAATTGTGCTGACGAAAACAATCAAAAACATTTTGGAGGCGTTCGCTGTGTTCTTTGAAATTAGTGCATAGATTACCACGTCATCAAGATAGACGAAACACTTTGTGCCGTTCAATCCAAATTGCATCCTGATGAATTGGTAGTGGCCAAGGCTGAAACTTAACGATGTTTTTCTTTATCGGAACCTGGTGATAACCCGTGGACCGATCGATTTGCCAGTGACCTCATTCAGCCTCCTTAAATCTACCACTATACGCCATTTTTTCTCAAGATCTTGTGACTTTTTAGGAACGATTACCAAGGGAAAGTTCCAAGGACTCTTGGAATTTTCAATAATTTTATTTCTTAACATATCGGAAACCTGCTTGTTAATTTCCGCTTTCGTTGCTTCTGGAAGCCGTTAAGGCTTGATATAAATTGAATTTGTTCCTGGTAAAGTGTGTATTTTGTGACTTGTAAAATTGGTGGATGATAAAGTGTCACCGGGTAAATAGAATATGTTGCTATACTTGCGACATATATAGAAACAATCGAATTTTTCTCTTCATTATTTAACGTTTCAAGATTAAGCTCCTTTTCGAGAATTGATATTCGATTTGAGTCAGTTGAATTAATTTTTAAATTAAAGCTTAAGATATCATAATTCTTAATTGTTTCAATTCTGGGTATGAAATTTGATAGAGTCACAGAATTCTCATTGTGTTAATTAAACAAACTAGCGCCGAATTATTTCCAGGAGAAATTAATGAATTAGCTATGAATACGCCAGGTAATAATTTTGCATTCAGACATACTGATGTTTCTTGTAGGTTAGGTATAAATTAAAATTAAATGGTAAGATGTCAATCGAGATATATTGATTACTAATTAAGCTTGATAATTTCTTGGTTAAGAAATCAAGCTTACACTTATATTTAGTAAGGAAATCCTTTCCTAGAATCCCAGCGCATAAAATTGGAAAATTATTATTGCCAATGTGAAAAGTATGATTGAGTTTATCTAAACCGAAAGATATTGTATTAACTGCGGCTAGAGGAGATATTGCTGACTCAGAGATTCCTTGAATACGTGATCTCAGGGTGAAGAGAAGTATCCATTTTAATAAAGTTTTTCTTTAATAAACTAACATCAGCACCGGTGTCTACTATTAAATATTGGTCAGTATCTTGCAGTATATCGATATTTAAATACACAAACTTCCGATTGAATTCTTCTTCAGGATTAGATAATGATGACGACCGTATGATAGGTGTGGCGAATTCATTAACATTGGAACATTCTACTTCAAATTCTCTACACGCGCAGGAGTGTTGGTCTGCGCCGGTTTAATGGAGTTTCCCAATTGGTTTACTTCTTTACGAGCTTCGAAATTTCATCTTCATCATCTTTCATCTTGCATCCGTATTTTTCTTTTTGAAACATTCACTAATGTGGCGGCCTTGCTTTTTGCAGTAAGTGTAAACTTGAGTAGCTAGTGCACTTACATATCTTTTTCCGAATTGGGAATTAGGACGCGGTATAAGCAATTCTTCTTCGCATGCCTTTGCAATGGCTTTTTTCAATGACCGGCTTTTACATATAAGCAAACGGGCTCCGATAAGCTCTGATAGCAATTTTTAAATTTAGCTTTATAAAAAACTCTTTAGAATTTGTTCCGAGAGTATCTATACAAACATCGTTTAAGCTCGACACTAAATTTTCAATACGATCTGCAAAATATCTGACCGATTCATTTTTTTGTTGCTTAGCCGTAGTTAGCTCTAGCTCAATTTTTTCGAATTGACGGGTCTCAGCAAACCGAGATTTTAATTTTGCTTTAAGCGAATTCCAATCTTGAAAAGAATCAACTTTTAGGAATTTACGGATTTCAATTTTCTTTAGTGAATCTGCCAACATGTCACAGCATGCTAAAAACCAATGCAATTGCTTAGAGTCACGTTTAATTCGGGTATGAGTTTAAGTGCGAAATTTATATCTAAATCATTTCCCATTTTGTTTGTAAAATGTCGTATCCGTTTATTAAAAATATTAGGATTCAATTTATGTTTTGGAAGCTGTGCGAAAATTCTCTTTCGTTGTGGATTATTTCACTTTACAATCGTTCGATGGCATAAATTGTAACATTCAGTGCTAGACACCATATGGATTTTTTTTACTAATAAAAAAAAAATTATTTACGACTTAATAAAATTATACAGACACTTGGATTTAGATAAACTGTTAAAATTTTCCGATTACATCATGACCCCGTTTTGCATTGTTTCACTTTGAGTTTTTTCCGATATGCAACACCTTTCCTAATCATACTCGAAATTTCGAAATCGAATAATTAGGGAAACCACCGATTACTCTTTGCATCATTGCATGAAGACAAAAGCTTTATATGACACTTTAAAATAAAAGCCAGAATACACCGAATACCAATAGGAAAAGTTCCAAGCAAGCCAAGGTTGGTTCGAACGCTACAAAAATCGGATGAAGCTACACAACATCGGAGTTAGATGAGAAGCTGCTAGTGCAGATCTTATCGCCGGCGAATTATTCGTGAATAAATTAAAGGATCTCGTAAAATCAGGATCGTATAGCCTCAAACAGATTTTCAATGTAGACGAAATGGGGCTTTTTTGGAAACGTCTACCGAAGCGCACTTTTCCGCAGGGAAAGAATTACGGTTCTTCTAGGCGGCAACGCGGAAGGGGATCTTAAATTCAAACCCTTTACTATTTATGCAAGCAAGACACCTAGATATTTCAAAAATGTGTAGATAAGAAAACACTTCCTGTTCATTGGCGCTCGAATAGAAAAGCTTGGATGACTGCGGCTAATTTTCGTGATTGGGCTTCCAAATGTGCAATTCCGGAAATAAAACGATATTGTCACAATGAAAATATAAGCTCCAAGGCACTAATTTTACACGATAATGCACCAAGTCATCCTATAGGTTTAGATCATATTGATAAAAATGTTCGGTTTGTATTTATGCTTCCTAACACGACATCAATAATACAACCCATGGACCAAGGCGTTATCTCAAACTTTAGGGTATATTATTTGAGAAAGTCGTTTAAACAACTGTTTACTGCGGTAGAGACCGACGATAATGTCAGTATTAAGGATTTCTGGAAGAATTACAACATTCTTACAGAAGTTTCGAATATAGCTGCATCGTGGGCTGAAGTTTCTAGGAAAGCAATGAATGTATGTTGGATAAATGTTTAGCCAGAGTACGTTGAAGGTGCTAGCGACAACGAATATCAATCAATTGATAGAATAAGTGTGGAGTTATCTGAAATCGCAACTGTGATTGAATTTAATGGCATGGAAACTTGCGATATCGTCGATTTGATAAATATCAACAGTGAAGAGGAGTTAGATAACGATGAGCTTTTCGAATTAGATAATAATCAAAGTCTATCAATTGAAGACGAAGAACCAAAACAGGCTTTATCCAATAAGCGAATATCGGATGCTCTAAAATTAATTTACGAAGCAGTAAACATTTTCATAAACGATGATCCTGACACGGACCGCAGTTTGATGGTAGCAAAAATGCTTAAAAACGCATTCAAAATTTATGAGGAAATTTACCAGGATAAATCATCAAATTTTAGGAACCTATCTCCTTCAAAAGCTTCGTATTTATAATATCAAAAATAATTTTCAGTTTGCGTTGTTTCACTTTGAGTCTCTATTTTTGGGAATCTAACTGCGACGCAAAACGGAGTTAAAAAATTGCTAAATCAACTGAAGCCCAAGTATGAGCAATTCCTGAAGATAAAGGCGGATGAACTGTTCATCCAGTCCCTGCTTCATTTTCAACTATACGTGTATATGGTAATTAACAATGTATGCAGTGATATATATAGATAGTTGAGTTACATATTCGTATGGTAAATGTTAATGCATTAAATCAGCGACAAAAAAAAATAGGATTAGTTCAAAAAAACCTCGAGTTATAATGGTATGATCAAAACAAAATTTACAGCAAAATGATAACTGTTGATGGATACTGCTCTATAAAATACCGCTTGATGGTTTTGATGACTATAAAATTATAGATTTTACGATGAATCGTTGATGAAAAAATGGAATGATCAGTCGATGATTACTGTTTCTAGATGCGATAATTTCGTACGATGATTAGTATCATTAGAATTATTGTTGTATGGCTTAATAATGATTTTGATAATTTAATTAGCCTCGTTAGAATGATTGAGATTTCATATCAATGCTATGTATGACGATTATGACAACGTGATTATACTTTTGATGATTTTATTATTTTAGATAAAACAATTCCACACGATGACTTTAATTTGGATTAATTTAGTACCGTATACTGATGATTTGGATAATTATAGTATCAATGATTATAATTCCGATGATTCCAATTACGATGTTTATATAATTTTCGTGAATATGATTTCGATCTTTAGTTATATTTTTTTATAAAGATACATGATGACTTGATGATAAATGATGATGATTTTTCAATCTCAGTACTTTTGATTTAGATGATATCAATGTACAGCAGCTCGATGATTTGATGATTTTATTACCGACGATTTATCCAAACTTGAATTGCCTTAGGTTGATGGAAATAATTTCGATGCTTATTGTGAAAAGTATCGTCGATGGTTTTTCTCCTGACGTAAAGAATAAAATAACCGTTGTTTTAATTTTCAAACGGTCGATAAATTTAGCAAAATGATTAAATAAGAAAACCATTATAGCTCATACACAGAACACAATAACTGACAAAAAAATTTTTATTAGCTGATATATGCGTTTTATTTGTTTACCGATGCAACGTACTGTACGTCGTGTTGACCAAAGCCCACATCTGACACCAAAATTTCTGTTATGATCACAAGAAGGATACTTCGTACGTATCCAACGGAATTAAATAACAACACTCTAAGATATATTTTTATTTAACTTTATAATTATTCACTTATTTATATTTCTAACATATACATACTAGAATTTATTGAATCCTTAAATGTTTTATTAAATGTAATTAATTTTGATTATTAATTGAAGACATGAGTGGATGAAGGTGATATGTAACATTTTCATAATTTTACAGAAATGACCCTAAAGTTCCTACAATTCGTTTTAAAACACTTGTTCTTAGTATAGTTTAGTCTTCATCAGGTTTAAATTTCTCTAGTTTTGCGGAGATTTATTGGGACAGAATGCATATACGGACATAACAACTTCATTTTTGTAAAAAAAAAATCAAAATTAAAAAAAATGTAACATATCATCTTCATCCACTCTTGTCTTCAATTCTTATATAAATTGTATTTAATTTTTCATGTTAGGTTTAGCTGGTGACCTCTTCCACTTGAATATTATTTTCGTGGCTTTCTTCAAACTCGATCACTGACTGTCCAATCTCCTTCTGTTTTTTTTAAATGGTACATGTGTTACAACTCGGTTTACTACCTTTTTTAATTTCATTTTAGTACTACAAATTTGTTAACTAATTTTTGCCCTAAATACCAAATATTGTTATGCAGTTTATTATTACATAACAGGTTGAATTCCATTGTGTGTATTTAAACGAGGTATTTTATTCCCGGTTTTTTTTCGTTTTCCATACAAAACCGGTTTTGCTTGGCGACAATTTTGGGATTTTTTTTACACCAAAATTTTTTGGTTTCTTCGGATTCTTCGCACTCACACAAACAAAAATGAATAAAAATAAATTCTCAAGGACATATTTTTTCATTTTGTTTTTCTTGTCAGTTTTAATTTGCCTTTTGTTGGAGTTGGACGAAAAAATTACAAACTACCTATCTATGCGTACGTGAAGAAAATATTTTGTATCTAAAATTAAATAGTTATGGAAAGTAATAAAAATACGGAGAGTTGGTAGCGTATACAGGCGCAATCGTTAATTACGGAATATAAAAAGTATCCCTGTTTGTATAATCAGAACCATCTTGATATGAATAGAGCCGGCATGTGAAAAATGAACTTAAAATAAGGGATATAGAAACACTAAAAATTCATTTATTTTCATAGTGTTTATATGAAAAAATGCGATTTCGATTGACGATAAAATATGAATTAAAAGTTGAACCCAGTTAAATAATTTTTTAAGAAATCGCTAACAAACAACTCAATGTCTTACTCATTTAAAACACAGATTTTCAAATTTCCCTATTTTCCACCAATAATCAAAAGAAAATAAGGGAAATAAAATTAAAAAACATTCTACAACAATAACAATGTGTATTAAGAAGAGAAATTCAGCTTAATGTCGTCATCATTTGTCCACATCTAAACTCAATGGTAAGAAAAAAGACAATACGCCTCCGCTCAACAATCAAAATTTAAAGAAAATCAAAAAGAGCCAAACAGAATAAATTAAATCAATACAATGAGTGCGAAAAAAACAAAACATCAAAACAATCTAGCATGCTTTGCAAATTCAAAATAACTATAGAAACATATTCGAATTCAAATTGGAATGGAGGCAATGAAAGAGATGATTATTGTTTTGTTTATAAATTTCTAGTTATGTTGGTGACGTATAGTATTACAAAAACAACAATATTTTAAATTTCAAAAGTACCTTATTTTTCATGACGATTTTCACTTAGAAATAAACATTCTCAAGACTCGATTTTTCAATCAAATAATATTACATGTTTCATGAACATTTTCATATAAAAACAAAACAAAAGCTCACATTTCTAATAAACTAAATCTGTCAATGAAAATAAGCGTTTTCCCATATAGTTTCATAGTAAAGAAAAAATTGTTTGTACGTTATTTTAAGCTTAGTAAAAAATACAGTCGATACTGGAGGCTCTTATTTATACAGTAGGCTCTGGTATAATCCGGTGGATATAAATTTTTTAAATAAATCAGTGCGTAGCGAAAAGCTTAATATAATATTAAATGTGCTTAAAACAATTAAGCCTTTAGTAACGATCGAAGAAATTAAAAGAAAAATTAAATCTTTAAAAGCCCAGCTTTTTAAAGAGCGGTAAAAAGTAGTTAGTTCGATAAGAAGCGGTGTGGGAGTTGGTGACGTGTACAAGCCAACACTTTGGTGCTACGATCAGCTATCTTTTCTAATTAATATAAATGATGCTGAACCAAGCAAGTCAAATATTGATTTGTCGGAGGTAAGTTTAATATTACTGGGGTGAATTTAAAAAGTTTAGTGTTATAACTACATACTAGCAGAACCATCTTGATGTGAATAGAGCCGGCATGTGAAAAATGAACTTAAAATAAGGGATATAGAAACACTAAAAATTCATTTATTTTCATAGTGTTTATATGAAAAAACGAGATTTCGATTGACGATAAAATATGAATTAAAAGTTAAACCCAGTTAAATAATTTTTTAAGAAATCGCTAACAAACAACTCAATGTCTTACTCATTTAAAACACAGATTCTCAAATTTCCCTATTTTCCAGCAATAATCAAAAGAAAATAAGGGAAATTAAATTAAAAAACATTCTACAACAACAACAATGTGTATTAAAAAGAGAAAATTCAGTTTAATGACGACATCATATCTCCACATCTAAACCCAATGGTAAGAAAAAAGACAACACGTCTCCGCTCAACAATCAAAATTTAAAAAAAATCAAAAAGAGCCGAACAGAATAAATTAAATCAATACAATGAGTGCGAAAAAAACAAAACATCAAAACCATCTACCATGCTTTGCAAATTCAAAATAACTATAGGAACATATTTGAATTCAAATTGGAATGGAGGCAATGAAAGAGATGATTGTTTTGTTTATAAATTTCTAGTTATGTTGGTGACGTATAGTATTACAAAAACAACAATATTTTAAATTTCAAAAGTACCTTATTTTTCATGACGATTTTCACTAAGAAATAAACATTTTCAAGACTCGATTTTTCAATCAAATAATATTACATGTTTTATGAACATTTTCATATAAAAACAAAACAAAAGCTCACATTTCTAATAAACTAAATCTGTAAATGAAAATAACCGTTTTTCCATATAGTTTCATAGTAAAGAAAAATTTGTTTGTACCTTATTTTAAGCTTAGTAAAAAATACAGTCGATACTGGAGGCTCTTATTTATACAGTAGGCTCTGATACTAGAAAGTAGAAAGTTTTAAATTTGCAACGACGCCACATTTAACACCACTATTGTTCGGCAATTGTTTTGTTTCAGTAATTTGTGGTGAAATTGTAAAAAAACAGAATAATTTTTATGTATATTAATTATTTAAGCATTGATTAATTTAAATTTACAAAATATCCTTGTATGTAATTTTTTGTGATATAAAACATTAAACAACATGACATTCATGAATGTGGTGAATTGAATATTTATTACCCTTGCATTTATTGTGGTTAAAAATGTCACGCTTTGCACTGTGGTTGTACCACAAGACTTTTTAAATGTACGTTCATACAAGTTGAATTTGCTATTAATAGTAATTCAAATTTCTTTTCAGATTGGAATAGAAAAAAGTACATCTCGGAGTTACGTAGAGGAGGAAGCAAGTGAATTGGAAGATAGGGAAAATTCGTCTTAAAAAGTGAGATAAAATCGTAAAATTTGGTTTAAATCGAAAATCACAGTAACTTGTCTTTTATATATAATTTTAGAAAAGAAAATCGAAGGCTCATAGTATGGAAATGTATGGTATAGAGCAGTGTTCGCAAATAGTTGATTATTGGCGTGCCAGTAAAATTATTTCTTTAAACAATTCCATTTTTCGCGTGCCAGCTAATTCCGTAAAATAATTTTGTTTTATTTGTAATATTAAGGATCAGTCAGAATCGAGCCATAATACAACAGATTTTTTGCCAGAAGAGACGAATAAAATAACTTAAGATACATTTTCTTATCTCGGAGTTGGGTCCAATAACTTAACCTTAGACAATTTCCTTCAGCCGTTTGGTTCCTGATTATTTTTATAATATTCGTCTGTAAAAATAGAAACTAACAACGATTTGTTGAAGGAAGATCTGTTAGTTCAGATATTTTCAGCTGGCACGCCAAATTCTGTCATACAATAATTGACATCGTAAAATAAATGGCTAAATAAGTTGCAGTAGATGAAGTATAGCGATTCTGAATTTTTGTTCTTCATACGAACTTAAAGTTCCAAATCTCCTCGAGCCCGATGCGGTCCAACGAATCAATTTATTTGGATTAATTTGAATCATCTACCAACGGTATTTTCCAACCAGAGTGCAAGTGAATCACTAACCATAGTATTCACATCCAATCGCAGCCAGGAAATCATTAGCCAACGGTTATTTAAATAATTAACAAACCGGTACTAAGTCAGGTAATCTGTTTTTTTGTTCCATATCCCATTTTAGTCAATAAGTTAATTTTATTTTATTGCGTCGTAATTTATTTATTCAGTTTTCCGTAAGTGAAGTGAAACTTAGTCAGCAGTAATTTTGTTGTTTTGTTGTTACCAAGCACAGTGAAATCAAGTTGCAAATTTATCGTGAATCCCAGTCTATTATTTAATCGCGTCACATGTGCATAATTTATCGTTATTGCCAATTGCAGTAAAATCCAGTCGAGTATTTAATCGCGTCACATGTACATATTTTATTCCGTTACTACCAAGTGCAGTGAAATCCAGCCTGTTAATTAATCGTGTTCACCTCCAACCACCAACCAATAATTATTCCAATTCCAATTACTATAAAGGCATCTCTTGACTAATCCAACTTTAAACAAATTAGGTATCCCTTTATACTCGTATAACTAAATAAATATGCTTGTCCCATTTGATGCTGGAGACTGGGAAGAAAGTCTGAATTGGCTCAGTATGGAAAAATAAATTTGGCAAATATAATTTTTCATTTGAAATCATTGGAAGTGTTTCGCAATATTTCTTGAATTTCAGAAGATTTAAATAAGAAATCCGACCCCAGATGATGTGGCCCGGAGGAATTATCGATAAAGATTTCTTAAATAATCAATTGTATATCTCAAATCTCTGAAGTAAATTTTTATTAAAATCAATCCACAGAAGTGCTACCTAATTCCATTTTGAGCTGGATACGTATAGTAAACTGCTTCGACTAGTTGTTCATGTAAAAAAAACCATTTGGGGAAGCAATTCTTTGATTAAAGCTACCAACCATAATAACATTAATGTGTTCCGCAACATTCCTTGGATTTGGCTTTTATTTTATTTAAAAAATCAGACCCCTAATGATATATGACCCAATGTAATTCTTTAGAACGTGAATAATTCAATGTTATATTAGGAACTACATATAGAATCAGCTGAATAACTTAGATATAAAATTTCACTAAAAACTATTGACTAATGTGCGTGTTCCATGTAGTGCTGAAACTTTAGAAAAGACCTGGATTGGTTATGTTTAAAAAAAAAAATTCTCTTTGGTAAATTTTGATTTATGGGTTAAATCTATGTATGCGACAAAATATAATTAGCGTCCCGGAATATTAGTTGAATTCTGATCATGTTTTATTTAAAACTCTATCCCTTCTCCAAGCGGAACTTCGCCTATTATGCACCAATTCAATTGGAAATTTGGTATCTGACTTAACTAACATATTTGATGGTAAATGAATTAATTGCGGCATATTCAAATGATGAATCAAGGTGGCGTTTCTTGAAACTTTTCTAGAAGTGGTTTCACTAAAAATATCATATGTTTTTTAACCTGTGGATCGCCGCCAGTCGTAAAGCATTTTTTTTTATCATAAACATAACAAATTTCGAGACTTAAAAACTGCTTTGGTTTTTTTAAGTCGAAATGTTCTGGAATTGGTTTAGAGAGATTTTTTCGAGAGGTTTGATTGTTTGATCAAAACACGTGGGATTTTTAGCTGTCGATAAGTTATATGTGGTTCAGTGTGCTCGGAAATTGTTTACTTGTAGAAACAATGGAATAAAGAACCTGGATGAAATGTACCACGGTATTGATAATGTTGAATGTTTTGGCTTCTATGAATAAAACAAATATTTACGAGTAGTATAAACGCTTCAAAGCAACCTTATAGACATTGAAGATGACGAACGCCTTAACATCTTAGCACACCAACAACCGACGACATCGTTGAAAAGTCAGCAAAATGGGTATTCACAATTGCCGAATCACTATCATAGAGGTTACTGATGATGCCGGCATATCATTTGGATTTTTGGTCTTTTATCAAAAGTTTTGGGCATGAAACGTGTGGTAGCATAATTAGCTTCGATATTGTTGAATTTCGACCAAAAGCACTACCGAATGGACATTGAACGGGTCCTAACTGGTAATAAAACAGGAGTGTACGGATATGACGTCGAAACTAAGGCCTAATGGTCCTAATATAGGACAGAAGCTTCCTAAAGAGGCAAAACCGCAAAACGCTCATCATGTTCGAAAGAATATGAAGGTTCTGTTCAACAGTGAGCTTCGATTTCAATGGTATAGTATACCAAGAGTTCTTCCTACCAGGCAGTAACAATAAGGAGTATTACCTTGAAGTTACACTTCTCTGCTTGTTTATAAATTGTTGGCCAAAAACGACACCGTTATGATGTCTCAGCCTCCGTATTCGCCGGCCATGGCATGCAACTTAATCCTGTTCCAAAAACTAAATGCTGAGAACCTTTTCGACAACCAACGATAAACTAAGCATCCAATATAGCTAGAAATGTCATGATATGTGAGGGACAAGTGAATCAATACAACAAATAAAAACTTGTAGCAACCCCCGAAGTTCAAAATCTTTCGTTTTTTTGATCCAACTATGTATTTTATCACTTAGTAGTTTTTTTCGAGCTTTCCGTATTTCACGAAAATATTTGGTATTCGTAAAGGTAGTTATAATATGTCCCAATTGATTTCATTGTTTCCCATTTCCCAGCATTTCAATATTATTTGGACTTTATCAAAACTCTGAAAAGGTTTTTTCCATTTTTTTGTAAGAATAACTGCCAAAAAGGTCGATTTTTGAAAACTCAAATTTTTTTCGCGTGCCGGACAAATTTCTAAACGTGCCAAGTTTGGCACGCGTGCCAAGTTTGGCACGCGTGCCACGTATTTGCGATCACTGGTATAGAGGCTATGCAGTTCATGAAGAATTATTTTACCAATGGACCAAAAAAACGGCAGAAAGAGGTGGTTCAAAGGGAAGAAGAGTTTTGCCGCTATCTTTGCAGTTTACTAAAAAAAATTAAATTAGGAGAAAATTTTGAAAGGCTAACTTTAGAAATAATAATTATAGAGAAAGTGGTTGCAAAAAAATAATTGTGTCTCTCCCATTTCAACCTCTACTTCCAGTTTACCCCCATATTCCACAAAGAACTCTTCCTCATCCAGAGATTATTTAAATACACCGTCACCTTTACCATACCAGCATTCCAATTTTCCTCAAACTATTGATGAAACATCAAATTTTGAACCCATACCTACCTAAATACCTATTCGTACACAAAATAAACCGATTTATATTACATCCCATCCCACTTCCGAAAATCGTATTAATTACTCCACATATATCGAAGAACCCATTCATTTTGAACCACGGCCTTTATCTTCCACTTCTACCTCATTAAAAACTTTCCAAGAATACCAATATTTACCTGTGACCTATCCAGAAGTTCTTCATCTACACCAACACATTCAAACGATCATCTAGAGTAACACCTAGCTATTTAAAGCTTACAACCCTGTCAATTTTAATGCACTTATCAGTACATAAATGATTATCACAATTTACAGAATAACACATCACAAGATCATTATTAGAATCTAACTTATACCCTTGACAAACTGCGATTTATTAAATCCGATTTAGCTAAACTCGTTTTAAATTACGGTTAATACACCTAAACTGTTATTTTTTTCATAATATTTGTCAAACTAATACACTCCCATTGCATCGAATTTAGTCACTTAACTCAAATAAAGCATAAATACCGTAAATCTAACTATGGAAAATTTCGCAAAATCACTAAATCGGATTTATTAAACCGTAGTCTGTCTAGGGCTTAAGTGTCACTCATATTAAACAGAACAAATTTCGATTTAGGACTCAGAATCATAGAATGCCAATTGAACCATTTCCTCAGAGTATACAAATCATTTAGCATGCAGTCTTGTACATCTTGGAAAGAAATAGAAGTATATGAAAGAGCAGTATCGTCTGCGAATGCTACTGGCTGCCCTTTGAATTCCAAACTAAGCAAAGAGTTAATATAAATGATAAATAAAATCGGTCCTAGCACCGAACCCTGCGGTACACCATTTAAAACTTCCAAATAATTACTGTAAATATCATTAATTTTAACCCGTTCCATTCTGGAATCCAAGTACGATTTAAACCATTCTAATTCCTTACCTCTAAATCCAGCATAATATAACTTATTAACCAAAATTTTGTGGTCAACAGTATCAAAAGCCTTGGTAATGTCTATGAACAGAGCTCCACATCTTTTATTATTATTTAAGCCATTGTAAATATTGGACAACAATTTGAGAATCGCGTCCTCTGTATTTAAGGATGCTCTGAAACCAAATTGAACATTATTAAAAAATTGTGTCTCTTGCAGGAATATGATCATTCTATTTTTTACTAATTTTTCAAAAATCTTTGAAAAAACTGATAACAACGAAATAGGACGAAAATTTGACATGTTTGAAGTTTCCCCGCTTTTGAACAATGGAATAATAACAGCATTTTTAAGTTTAATTGGGAAGGTGGCGGTACCAATACTAAAATTAAAAATAAATGTGAGTGGATCTATTATATTAAAGCAAATTTTTTTAATTATTCCATTACTAAAACCATCCTTACCGCATGACTCAGAATTTTTTAAACTGCTAATAATTTTAAACAATTCAGAAGATACAACCGGCGTAAAAAAGAAATTTTTTGTTTCAAAATGATTTGAAAACATCAGTAATTCTTTCTCAGACTCACTTAAAGAGTTAATTTCAATATTATCTTGCTTCAATTTAGCTGAACTAGTAGAAAAAAAACTGATTAAAAATGTTTGCTATTTTTGAGTCATTAGTATGAGTTCTCCCGTTAGAGCCCAAAATTTCGTAAGTTTTTATTGTACTCGGAACTTCCTTAATTAAACTATTAATCGTACGCCATTGAGCTTTCGGTTTACTTTTATTTTTTTCAAACAGTTTTTCAAACTACTGCTTCTTAGATTGCTTAATGCTGGCAACAACAAAACTTTTTTGTTTTAGAAAGAGCCTTTCCAGTTTTACATTGCCCGGATGACGCCTATGCTTTTTATAAAGTTTATTTTTATATGCTATCGCTTTGCAAAGACCACTATGAATCCAATTTTGAAGTTTAACGGGTTGTGATTTTAAATATACAAGATATTTTATAAGACTTAACATGATTATTTAAAATTGAAAGAAATATATCAAAAGCATTATTTACATTTGCTGATGTGTAAACTTTGTCCCATGATTCATATCTTAATCGATTATTTAGTTTATCATAATTTACTTTTGTGAACGATTTCGACTGATTATTTTGACTATTATTTGAAGCGGTTAATTTTTTTAAACTTAAGCAAATAGTTGAGTGATCAGTGACTGCGAAATGTTTAACAAAAACACTAGCTGAAAAATTAAAATTTATTTTATTTCTAACAAAAACATGATCTAAGCAAGTAGAAGAGGTAGGTCTAGTTATTTCATTAACAAGAGACTTAAACCCATTTGATGCCATTAATAGGATGTAATCATTATTCACACGAGATTCAACCAATAAATTTATGTTAACATCACCCAAAATAAAAATATTCTTTTCAGTCGATTGATACACAAATGTTTGAAGTTCCTAAATAAAAAGGGCAACGACAACCCCATGTAATCTATAGAAACAGACAAATGTAATACTTTCGCCCTGAATATTTAAGTCAACCTTAATACCATCTTATTAAAATATTCCGTCAATTGTTGTCTGACGCTCTGTCCAGATTTAGATCTGTTATTATTTCGACCATCTGCCATCTGGTGCGACGTGGTATTTTCAAGTTGGGCCGTGATATTCGCAAGCTGCGTTGTGGTATTTTGTTGTTGAGGATCTTCTCTGTACCACTGACTTTTTGTTTTTAACAAATTGTGAAGTACACAACAACATTGCACAATAGTTGTAACTTTCTCTTGATTAAGATTTATTGGTTTTTTGAAAATTTGGAATCTATTACTTAAAATTCCAAATGCCCTTTCAATGTTTTGACGAGCACGACTTAATCTCTGAATAAAATTTTTTTTTGATTCTTCGGTCGTCGTAAACGAATATAGTACCATCACATTTTCCGATAACGGAAAGGCGTTATCGCCAATAAAGAAATATGGCAGCATTCTTGAATTGCCGAGCATTTTTTTTTGTGGTAAATGTTTATCGGGTTGCTGTAGTATGTATGATACATAAAATTAGAACTTTGTAAAACGCCTACATCACTAATCCGGCCATTGCA
The DNA here is from genome assembly GCA_963556165.1 of Tipula helvola. NCBI lineage: Eukaryota > Metazoa > Arthropoda > Insecta > Diptera > Tipulidae > Tipula > Tipula helvola. Next base: position 138,549,153 of record OY744481.1, read on the forward strand.
ACCAACTTCTATAAAAATAAATTTAGCATAGGCATCTGCAAGACCGAGTAATACTATACTGTCAAATCCTTTATAGTTATAAAAGAGTGGTGCATTTTTTTTTAATGGCCTAAACGCAATATGTTTCCCGTCAAGTGCACCTAAACAATGAGGAAACTGCCATTTAACGTTGTAACCATCGGAAATTATTAGCCATTCTTCTTTAGTAGTAGGAAACTGAAATAAAATATTATTTAGTAATTAATTTTTTGCCATTAAGATGTTTTCACTTCATTACCTTTAAAAATTGATTTTTAAAACGTTTATAAATAGCTTCGCTAACATCTAAAATTGCGGTCGCCAGGAATCATTTAGATAATTTTGAAATATAATCTAAGTCCATGAAACTTTCTCCTGTAGCAAAAAACCTTAAAGAAATCGCAAGTTTTTCTTCTGGCCTGGCCGCTTCCCTCATATTAGTATCGGATTTTTCTATATCGGGCCTGATTGCCAATAAAATTAAATTAAAGATTTCTTCGTCCATTCGAAGAAAATTTTTAAAATCTTTCGAATTAGGCTTCAATTCTAGCATCAAGCTTTGTGTGTTGCCAAATCGATTTCTGTTTTTAATATACTCCTTTATCCAGCAACGTTTCTTTCTTTTTAAACGTGCTTCTTCTTCAAGTCCAGCTGAGAAAAAAAACAAGCTGCAGCGATTGATGCCATAACTACAACCTCACCTTCTTCGTCATCATCAGAATCACCATAGAATGTTGTAGCCGGAAGTAGAATTTTGGAAGTATTATCCATATTTTGGATTTTACTATACTAATTCTGTGTTACAATATATGTACATACGAGTATATAATAAACTTAATAATTTTGTTTATAATATGTACAATACAATATGTATGCTAATAAATGATAATACATATAACAAATTGTTCAAGTTTTCACTGTCTTCACTGTCTTATTTTTAATGTTTATTTATAGTGAAATTTCACAATCAGAATAAAATCATAAATAAAAACTCACTACAATCGTTTATTGATACTTGAAATAATATTAAAATGGCGACTATACATCAAAAACTATATTTTCTTAAAAAAAAACAACCTTTCCTGTTAGAAGAACAAAAACGAAATGAAAATATGTATTTTCTACACACACATATGAAAAAAATCCGGTATTTTGTTGACTCGTCTAAACGATAAGGGAATTTGTTGCTGAAGAATCCGGAATAAAATACCTCGTGTAAATACACTCATTCACACTAGCAGGGATTTGGCACTCTTTTGTTTATTCGTGAAATCCAACTCATCACAAATTATGATCCGCTTTAAATGTAATTAAATCTGTACTTAAGTACATTTCCAATGAAAATGTTATTTTTTTATCATATTTATACGAGCGACAATAAATCATGTAAAAATAATCCATAAAAACTGGGTTAAAAATTTGTCAACGTTCTTCCAAAGCCCTTTTACCACAACCAAAAAGCTTATGATTTTTGTATTAAAAAACAAATTTTTGTTAAATTATTTAATTCCCGGAAAGCAATTTAAATCACAAAATTGCCCCAATTTTGGTTATTTTTTTAAAGACATTTTTAATTACATTCAATGCATAAAGCAAAATAAAAAAAAACCAACAAGAGCAGCAAGACCAACAAAAAAAATATTGTTGTTGCCAAAGAGCAAAAGCAAAACGATTTTTATTTTCTCATTTGGGAATAAATCAATATAATATTCATTTCCTAAAACAACAAAAGCAAATAAATAAATAAATTTTAACTAAACTAAATAGAATAACATTATTTATTGCTTTTTCGTTTTTCTGCCCCTTGTCGATCCCTTTCTGTCTTTCATCAGCTCGTATAATATGTTTTCATATTTTGCACAAAATTAAACAATAACATTAAAAATAGAGAACCAACAACAACAACAACGAAAAATAAAATAAATTTTCTTAGAAGGAAAATAATGAATTTCCGGTTTTATTAAATAAACACAAACACAAGAAGCTCACAAAAAAAAAAGAAAAAAAAAGCACTGTACAGCAAAAATAAAAATAGGCCAACACAACAAAAATCGAATTCATTTCGCAAAAAAGCACAAATAACAAAAAAAAAACGTTACAGTAAAATTGTACAAAGCCCAAAACACATAAAATTTAAATGTACAAGGAAATTGAAGAAAAATTAAATTTTATATTTTCACAAATATTCAAAATGGCTGAATGGTTTTAACAAGACAACGCGGGGGAAAAAAAATCATAACATAAAATAAATAAATTTGGCCGCCTTTTATCTAATCTAAAAATAATTTTTAATTTAATATTATATGAATAAATTATGTTTTTCACTGGTATGATGATGATGTTGATGATGATGAAGATGATGATGAAAAACTTCAAAACAACAACGAGCGCTGGATAAAACGTTAATTTTTTTTTCTTCTATAGGACAACAGGCTTTACATGTCTAAAGCGATTTAAAATTTTTAAATTAGGTTCTAGATTTCGACCCACACGAAATCTAAAATGGAATTTCGTAACATTATTTTGTAACGCCTACTGCAAAAAAAAAAAAAACGAATTGGAAATTTTAATTTAAGCTTAGCATTTTGAATGCGATGCTTAGAAAAAGGTTACTACTAATTTAATAAAAGGAGTACAGTAAAAGAAAAAAATCGGGTTGGGGTTATATTACAAAAAAAAAAAAAAAAAAAATCATCAAGCTTTTATCGCCAAAACGTTTTAAGTTTTTTTTGCTTAGTTGTAAGTCCTAAATCAATTAAGCTGGCATTCCCAGCCAAACTTGGTACCTATATACTACATCAGAGTCTCAAATTAAAATACATTGCTCGAGACGAATCTCCTAACAAGAACTTCAATTTGTTTAATAATATTAAATTTACCCACTTTCAAACATTAAAAACGTTTAATCTATTAGAATTGCTTATTTTATGTTAGAAAGTCATAAATAACTCGATTAAGGCCAATTTTATCTTAATTCGATCTAGCGATTTTTATGAGTATATTCAATGTCGGTCTTATTCTCGTTGCCTTCCTAATAATTTAAATCTTAAATCCAATTTTTTTTTTAAATCTGGTGATTATTGCATTATTTATTATCCTTTTCAAAGCGCTTTAGAAGAAAGTCGACACGGATACTCGACTAACATAAGTTCTGTATGAAATACTAAAAAATGCTCGACTTCATCAATAACCATTTTCTGGCGTCTCGGGAAAATTCAATGGTGGAAAATAATTTCCACTACATCAGAATTTATGATACGGCTCTTTGTTTGATATTTAGTTTAACTAAGCGCTATAATTATTGGCATACTAGGGGAATTATTTACGTTATAATGATTGAAATACACATATAAAAATTATTAGAGCAAAATTAATATTCTATTCAGCAATTTAGATACGTACCCTTTGTGCTGTCCCTGGTATTATATTGTAATTGATTTAAATTGATGAACTCTAAAAATAGTATCATAGTCTGAAAAATTGAGCTTTTATAAGGGAATTAGAAAATAAATCGCTTAGAGATCGATGGACTTAAAACTTTTCATATACATATTTTATATTTCTACCGTGCTGTGTGACATGCGACATTCATCTTGCTGCTAGATTACTACCTAGAAATATTTGTTTATTAGACGGCTCAGATGTCTGTTCCAACATGTTACGTGGCTCAGTTCATTTGCCCAGAGCATACAAAAGGAATTCCGGTTCCTGCAGACAACCTACACTCTCAAAGCATGATGGTGCTGAACTCACCTCGGTCATTTGTGTCCGTACTTCCCCAGATTGTGTGATCAGAAACTTTCCAGGATGGCTCCAACGTTACGCTTTTGAGCCTCCAACATTAGCTTAACTAGAATGACTGGTGGAATGCACTTTATCGTAAGCTAGGTAAGCTGATCTTAGCCAGAGGTTCCGTTTATCGACCTAAAGGCTGACCACTGCTACATCTACATTACTGAAATTTGATAGCAGAAAACAACTAATATTATTTTTAATGAGAATACACGACCGGTTTTCAGTGACCCAAGGTTCCTGGATCAAGACGACATCTGTCCCTTATTTCCCAATTTTTAAAATGAGATCAGCTGATGCTGCCTTAGAGTGTCTAAAGTTTACTTGCAGAGTTGTCAACATCTCGACAGCTTCTTCTCCACCACAGTGATATCAAAGTCTTCCCCTGATGAGAAGTCCTCTGAGAGCCTCTTTTAAGACTCCAAGGAAGCTGAATCTCCTTGTCCGTGGAGAGAGTTTCAATATGGCATCAATATGGTAGAAACGTTCTACAAGTATCCGGGAAATTCGAATTTGTGCAATCTTTGGTAAATTTTTGAGTTTTCTGGCATACTTTACTGTTACTGACATATACTTCAATATATTTGTACAATCCTACCCACCATAGGAACGACCTAGCCTACATCTTCATTCTAACCATTCCTTGTATGTGGATCATGCAGAATTTGTAAAATGTCTATTTTGAATTTATCTGGTATTACTAATCGAGATCCAAAATGTATACAACTATTGTCGCAACTATTGTTATTGCAACATTGCAAGGCTAGCCTGGAGGTTAGTTGGATTTTAGTTGGTACCACTCGCTATATCTTTCGGAGTAATTCGGTAATTCGGAAAGTGTCTGAAAAATTAAAAAAATGTACAAACAATTTCCAACACCAGTGGTTTATGGTAACGGTTATCTTAAGAGTTCATCTGCATTATTATTTTGCACCTCTTAATAAATCAAACGTTTTGGCACGCTGTAATGTGAATGAGCTTTAGCTCAAAATACAGTGTGCTAAAATATTAGTAAATTTGTATGTAAATAAAATAAAAAAAAACAAATAAATAAACATTGCCCACCTATTAATCCGATCTTCAAAGACTCTTTATTCTGTGACAAGGAGATATATAAATCCTTGAATGCAGGAAACGTGGTGTAATCACCAGAAAATTGTGGAATTCGTAATGGTGGTACCGAACTTCCGAATATGATGAGTTTGGTACATCTGAGATATTATTTAAATACTCCCGCTGCTGCTTCGCAAACTATACCATCGATGCATTGAATTGTTGGTGTAACGTTTGAAATACCGTATTACGTGATTGAGTAGCAACCCTAAGCTTTGATTGTAACACAGAATATCTGGCCATAGAGGCTTCTAACTCAGATAATTCACCAAATGTGACTAACTTGAAATCTTTTCCTTAATTCTAAAAAAAACCTTTTCTAGTGCTCCTAAGCGTATATATTTCATTATGTAACCAGGTGATAATTCGTTCTAAATTTTTCCAAACAGGTTATTGCTGCTTTTGCAATACCTCTACGTGCCTTTGATTTCCGTTTCGATTCCTCTTTTTCAGCCATTTTTTCACAGTTAAATAAGTTTTATTTAGTAATTATATTTTCCTAAGTGGTAGACCTAATAAGTTATACAAGTGGCTTCTCCGCTCATCACAGACAACAGGAAGGATCCTGCTAAATTTGTGCAAAATCTATCCATCCATGAGCTGGAAATCGAATATTTCGGTAGGGATTTGAATAGCAAAGCGGTAGATGCGCACCAAATGTTAATAGGGAGAATGGTGGCGAAAGCATCAGATAAACCAATGATGCCTAAAAATACACATGCGCAATATCCAGAACGAGACCTAGAGGAATGTAGGGTGAAATATTTTGATTCACACAAAATTACGTTGGAACAACACCAACAATTGAATTTTTGACTACAGCCTATGCCAAATCTATCCATTATAAGTGTATGTAGAACCAGCAGATTGGTTAGTACTCTAGGCGCAACTTCATTACTATTATTCGGCTTAAGTAACATGTAGACGAGCAATTAATTGGTGTAACGAATTATGGAATGACTTGGTCGGGAGCAGCATTTGAAAACTTCGGGAGAACCGCAGTTGAAAGAGATCATTCACGCCAAAATTTAAATAGTAGTTTGTTTTCGGAAAAACTAGACAGTCTCCCATTTCAAATTAAAACATTGAAAATGAACCCAATTTTTCATTTGGTGAGGAAACCATGCCCAAAATTCAGTAGCAGATTTTTTCTCTCAAGCACATCAGCAATATTGAAACCTTGAAACGGGTAAAATCCAAACGGAGTGGAGATTACCGTCTTCGCGATGGCGGACTCTTCGATTGGTATCTGGTGATAGGCACGACCCAAATCGATGATTGAAAAGACCGTGGACCCTTCTAACTGGTGTGTAAAATCTTGCAAGTAGGGAATTGGGTACCGGTCTGGCACTGTGACCTTGTCACAGCGCTTGATAGTCTCCGCACGGTCGCCAGTCACCGGTTTTTTTTGGCACAAGGTGCAGTGGACTGGCCCATGGGCTAACGGAACGCCTACAGATGCCTTGTTGAACCATATTCTCTGTGCTCAGACGTCTTGGTTTTGCAAATACCGGCGGCCCCCGCATTAGAATATGGTGCGTAATTTGGTATTGGACTGACCTTAATTCGTGCGTTTCGCGTGTTATGGCTTTGTATTTCGATAATAGCGGTCTGATTCGGTGATCGATCGCACTGGAATTAATTACCCGAACCGTAGGTGCCTCTTCTTGAGTTTTAGCCGCTAAAGAGAATAACGAGGTTAACGGATCTAACAATCGACTGTGCTGGATATCGACCAGCTAACCCGAGTGGTTCAGAAAATCAGCATCAATTATTGGTATAGTTACTTCCGCGATGATGAAAGTTCACGTAAATTGCCGTCTGAGGCCCAGATCTAGGTTTATTCGCCGATTGCCGTATGTCTTGAGCTGTGTACCGTTGGCCGCATATAGGTAAAATCCGGGTAGTGTTTCTTCCAGTCTTCTGCTGCTACTGGAATAACTGATATGCCGGCGCCTGTGTCTATTAGGTACGTACGATTAGATGTTTTTTCATATATTTTAAGGCGACAGTTATTAGTGTTACCGTTGCAAGTCGCCGTTTGCGCCGGTGTATTTAGTTTTTTTCCTTTAATATTGTCCAGTTAGGGCAATTCGGCCTGCAATTGCGGGCGTCATCCCCAAACCTATTAATGAAAAAAACACAAATGCGGCCCGCTATCGCTTACCGATGTTGCCTCTCGATTGCTTGAGGAGTCTCTCCTAGGTGTCTGACTCCCCCTCCTACTATTACTTTGGAACCGGTTTTGGTTGTATTTCAGATCCATGCTGTCGAGGCGCTGAATGATTTCGTCAATTTGGTAAGATAATCCTGAATCGTTATTTTGCACGGTTGCTTGGTTTGCAGCGACGGACATTACCTGGGCCTGTCACATTGTTTCTAGCAGGCGGTCTGTAAGTTCAGCCAATTGTCTTGAGCACGTATCGGAAGGCGTTTGAGCCAGATGATTTTGATGAACTCATCGTTGACGTCAGATCCCTCGCTGGCTTTCAATTTTCGCAGCAATTGAGATGGCCTCATGCGCCCAACTCAATGCCTTGCAGGAGGCGGTAAATCTGCATTTGTTTCGAATCACACAATCTATCCAGAATCGCTTTCTTCAAATCCGTATAGGGCGTGCCCGACCGAGGTCCGATGATTATGTCACTAATATCATTGCTAACACGATCGTTCAGCGCGCCAAGCAAGTGGTAATATTTGGTGATTTCGCTGTTCACGCTACCCAGTGCGAACTGAGATTCCACGACGTGAAACCAAATTCGAGGGTCCTGCGTGGTAAGCGGTATCTTCGTGGCTAGCGCTGCGACTGCTCCCGTAGCTTGTTGTGCCTGGCTGGCCGAAGGCGTTGGGGTTTGTTCGTGGGAGTGCCCAGTCAACGCTCGCCTGACTTTCTCCTGTATTCTACGCTCTAGCTCAGTTCCCTTGTTTGCTCGAGAGCTTCCTTCCTCTCCATCATCCGATGTAACTGTGTGGTTTTCGTTTACGGTGCTCTCTGTAGTGTTTGCCATGTTGATTGGCGATTTTCCTTCACTCGGTGACTTACTGTATCTATAAATGTTTCACTAACCCTTGTTGCACAAAAAACATATATACAGCTGAATCATGCCATACAGATCCAATTTGAAGATGTCATTTATGTAAAGTAAAAACAGAATGGAACCTAAAATAAACCCTTGCGGAACGCCACAATTAACACCAAGTTTATTCTTCATCTATCCTGACATATTGCAGTCAATCAAAAGGATAGCTTTCAAGTAATTTTGTAATGCTGGTCTGAAACCCATAGTAATAAAGTTTCCACAAGAGTATCCGATGGTCCACACTATCAAAAGCCTTCACTAACTAAATCTAGAAACATGCAGGCAGTCACACTTCCAGTTTCAATGTGTTTGTAACCGAATTGGTAAAAAACTTCAGTCGTTGTGGTACTATCCTCCAGAAGGGATTTAATGACTTTGTCATTATCAGTCTTCATTTTGGTGAATGTTAGTTTTTTTTTTTTTTTTTGAAATAACGAATTTTGTTAAATTATTTTTGATCACTGAGATTATTATCTCCATAGAGAACATGAAATGATTTTTCAAAGCTGGACAAAACATGGTCAATGATTGTAGAAGAATTACCCTGGATGCGTGTAACACATGTATTAGGATTTTTTTAAATTATGTTGAGACCATTCATTTGTAATATAGTCTTGTAGTTATGTAAGTTAAGTATATCGTGGTTTAAACTAAAAAATATTTTTTAGGACTATGTCCACTTTATTCAATAACTAACTTATATCTAACAATCTGCATTTTTACTTTTCTTTATATAATAAAAAATATGCAAGAGTTTACATTTTTGATGATTGACTTAATTTATGTTACAAAAAATATGCAGGTGTATCATGTTAGCGCATTTCTATATTTGATGATTTGACTTAATTAATATTGAACTTCCCATAAAGTGCATTGGCAAAACTTGAACCATGTCGTTCTATCTTGTGCTTAACTTCTCCCCCTTTAATAATCCTCGTCTCGTGGATTAAAAGTTTAGTTGAATTGGTTGTATTCCCAGTGGTGTTGTTGTCTGATTTTCAATGTCTTTTTTTGGAAGCCAAACCATTTTCTTACGTTTTTTGTATCCCATTCGTGTAATGAAGATGATAATTGCCATTGTAATTGTTGCTATGATCCCTATATCTGCTGCGCTATTGTTTTGGTAATCTACGGCGAGTTTGTCTAGTAGACCTATGTTATTTTGGTGTAGATTATGGAGGTATTCCAGGTTAAGCTTCACTCCTCTTTGTGTGATATTTCTTTGCAACACAGGTGGAAGAATTTGTGATGTTCTTATCTCCTTGTTGGTGAAGGTCCATCCTTTTATTTCTATTGTTTCATTTTATACTGAATCAAGAAGTTCCCTTCTAGATGTTTGTTTGAACTATTATGTGTTATAGTACCGTTGAAATTGTTTAAAAATATGGTGTTCTCGTTTAAAGATTCAATTACTTCTTTCTCGTTAAATAAGAATTCACATCCTGCATTGAACCCTTTCATTGGCTGGTTTATACAGTGATCTTCTTTTAACTCTTGTATCTGGTTAAACCCACATAAGATGACTTCTCTTCTATTCTTACATTTGTCAAACATGCCATATACTTTGTGTTGATTTATTAGAATTTCGCTATATTCTAGATGAATCTGTTTGTTGTACTTGATGGTAGACCTTAATTTTATATGATGAAATTCCTCCCCATTTGTTTTTAGTATGGAGATGACGTATAGGATCGTCGTGTTCCTCATTAGCATAGTTGGTTCCGCATGTTCAATGGCTTCTATCTCATTATAGTATGGTAGGGTTTCTATTTCGCTCACTAAACGTCTGATTTCATCCCTATGCCATAAATTTGAATTAATTATGCCTCCCTTGGCCAGTTGTGCTGCTCTTACTATTTCCTTTACTTCCTATTTTAGTAACTGAAAGCGGTTGAACATTGTTTGTTGCAATACTTCGTCTGTACTTTCATCTCGATGTAGCTGAATTTCATTGTGCTGTTTGAGGATTTGTTGAATCTTTTGGGTAATGGCTGTGTTTATTTTATATTGCTCGTTGTTGTTTTCTACAATCCTATTCTGACTGTTGAGTAAAGTATCCCAGTCGGTTGCATCTGGTGAACCAGTAATCCATTTCCATGCTGAGCCAATCCAATTGATTGAACGCTTGGTTTTTTCTTTGTGGTTCTTAAGTTCTCCCAGTAGTTTATTTACTTCGTTAATCTGGTACACTAACTGCGGTTTAAAGATGCTAGCAGAGCTGATGTCTTTTATTTCTGATTGTATTCTGAACAGGATATCTTCATAACAGATCAATTTGATGAATTATTTTGAAATTTCCACTGATTATATTTCCATTCCCTTCTATTATCGAAATAATTGGGGTATCATAATGATGTTTAAGGACGTTACCGTAGTTCAAAGGCACATGCTGGAAAGAAATGAATTTACTTAGGTACATTTTTAATGTGTGTTTTGTGTATTCTTCTTCCGGAGTTGGTGGTCACTGTAACTTTATTGTCTTTTGCTACAGTCTCCTCTCTAAATTTAGGTTTATTTTTTCCTTGGATTTGTTTTATGGCGGTGAATATTGTTTCCCTAACTTGGTATGATTTTGGCTCACTTTTTTTTCATATTTTCCCTTTGTAATTTAAGGTTTTGGCTCTTTTTATCCGTTTTAGAAGATCCTCGTTTACTTTTTCTTTGTAGTTTAACAAATTTTGGTAATTAATGCGTTATATTCTTCCGAGGAATATGTCGCACGGCTTCTTCCCGGTAACCGAATGTATCGTGTTATTATACCTGTCCACTGCGATGTTAGTCAGTTCCTTTATCGTGAAATCTTTGTAGTCTGATTGGAGACATCTCAGTATTTCAATGATGGTTGAATGTATTCTTTCAACTGTGCCGTTTAAGTCGCTTTTATTTGTTGGCGTTAAGTACACCTTTATCCCGAGGGTTTTTATATAGTTTGTTATGATGGGCCTTACAAAGCTTAGTTCGTTATCCATCACTAACATTTTCGGTGCGGTGAAACAGTGTAGTATTTTAATTATCTTGTCCCGCAAGTGTAGGACCGATGGATCTTTAATATGGAAAAATCTTACAAATTTGGAAAATTTATCAACAGAAGTGATAAACTTTTCGTTTTTTATGTCCATAATATCGATGTGAACTATTTCTGATGGATACGTTGGTATTGGTGTTTCCTGTAGTTGAGGCTTGTTTGGATGCCGATCGTATTTGTTCTCGTTGCAAGTTTTGCATTCCTTTGTGTACTTTTTTATTAAACTTGCCATATGAGGGAAGTAGTATTTTTCGAGAGTCTGCTCCTTATTTTCATTCCAATTACGATGAGCTCTTCTGTGTTCCTCATCGATAATTCTGAATTTATTTTCCTCGTTATTTATGTATTCTACTACTCGTCGTGCTAACCGTATCATGTAGTTAGCGAAGTATTATTGGTAGACTTCCTGAAGTATTTGGATATATTCCTCCGGGATTTTTATTCCATTTAGTAATGTCGGTTGTAATTTCTTCTTTAAAATTTCCCTTAATATATCCTTGTTTATGTCAGGTAATACGATATAGTGCCGATGGTAGTTATTGTGAGGTTCTTCATAGATGTGCATATCATCGCCTCTCGTGAATATTATCTGAGTTTTAAAAACGTTAATTGGCGATTCGCAGTGTTGGATGAGCTGAATTCCATCTTCCTCTGCGCTGTGTATTGTGTCACTACTTGATGATGAAATGGTGTTTACTTCCAATTTTAGTCTTGACAAAGCATCTGCAACTTTGTTAGTGATACCCGGTTTATACACAAATTCGTAATTATACTCCTCAATACAAGCCTTCCATCTCTTCAATTTACTGTTAGATAGTTTCTGAGGTTGTCCAAGGCCCAGACTATTGCCAACATTTTCTTTTCATTTGTCGCATAATATTCTTCTATTGCATTTAAGGCCCTTGATACGAATGTGGTTGGACGATCTTTGCCTATTTCACCTTGCGACAGGACTGCTCCTATACTAGAATTCGATACATCCGTTGTTACTATGAAGAGCCTGTTGAAATCCGGAAATACGAGTTAATCCGATGATGACAATAGTTCTTTCAGCTGTTCGAATGCCTTTAGTTCTTCGTTGCCTAGTTCGATTTTGATTTTCTTTGAATTACTGGCTTTTGTTTGAGCGTTTTCCCCTCTCGTTAGATTTGTAAGATGTTTCGCAATTTTCGCGAAATCTTTGACGAACCGTCGGTAGTACGAGGTTAGTCCAAGGAATTTTAATTCTTTTAAGTTCTCTGGTGGTTTGAGTTTTCTAATGGCTGCTATCTTTTTTGGGTCAGCCCTTACACTTGAATTTGGTGATGACATATCCTAGAAATTCTGTTTCTTTTTTTAAGGATTCCGTTTTGCCCAAGTTAACTCGAAGAATTGCATTATTTAATTTATTGAAGATTTTCTTCACATTGTCCAGATGTTCCTCCTCTGTATTCCCTCCAAAGACGATTATATCATCAATATAGACATAGCATATATTTCCAATAAATTCTTTGAGTACATCATCTATCATACGTTGGAAGAAGGCAGGCGCGTTCTTCAATCCAAATGGTACTCTCAGAAATTCATATTTTCCATTCATTGTGGAAAATGCTATTTTTGGGATGTCACTTTCTCTCGTTTTTATGTTGTGAAAGCCAGATGTTAAGTCAATTGTTATAAAATATTTAGAGTTTCCTAAACTGGCGATCGTGATAGTTATATCTGGTATCGGGTATGTATCCGATATGGTTAAGGCATTTAGCTTTTTAAAGTCTATTACCATGCGGTATTTCTTTATCCCTGATGCATCTAGTTTTTTCTCCACAATCCATATTGGTGAGTTGTAAGGACTCTTTGAAGGTTTAATGATCCCCTCTTTCAGAAGTTTTGATATTTGCCCGTTTACTTCGGTCCTAATGTTTATAGGATATGGGTAGGTTTTTGTATATACAGGTTCCTCTGTTGTTGTTCTAATCTCCGCTCTCACATTTGTATCGATAATTTGTTCATCGTTGATTGGTCCGAAAAGTGATAAAAAATTATTAATCATGGGTCTTAATTTTAGTTTTGTTGTTTTATCCAAATGGTTGTCTCTGATTTCAATATTGTTTACTTGGGTTGAAACTCTCTCTTTTAATGGGATGTCAATGCCTGCCCTGTAGAAATGTCAAGATATTTTTTCTCCTGTCTATTATTGCCTCTAATTTTTTTAAAGTACCTACTATCCCCAATTATACCGTCGAATAAGGTTAGGCCAGGTAGAATAAAGAAGTCCACTTGAATACTATTTCCAAATTTTTTGAAAATAGGTGCAGTTATTTTCTGTTTTATTTGTGTATCACCTCCGGCTGATTTAACGGTGAATGGTTTATCCACAGGCTGAGCACCTTTAGCAAGTTCCATTTTTACAAAGTTTTTGTTTGCGCCCGTGTCTATGAGGAACTTTAATATTTTATCATTGTGGCACTGGTATTCTAGGTAAGGTAGGCTAGAGAGGCCTCCTCCATAAAATTTATTTCGTCATTCGCATCTGCGTCTTCGTCCTCGTTGTCGCCGAAATTCCTGATGTATTCTTCGTCTTGATCCTCGTCATTCTCTTGTTGTAGGTGAAACAATCTTTGTTGTCTCTGATTTTGTTCATTGATCTCTGAGTTCTGCTTCCTCCTAAAGCTTGGGTTTTGATTAGGTCGGTTCATATAGTTGATTTTCTTCGACTCATCCACCTTCATTGGTATTGGCGGTTTTGGATACTGCGGCCTTGGTGGTAATTTAGTGTCTTGCTGTGGTTGGCTCATACCGTATCCCATGTTTTTTTGTTGTAGGGATAGTCTTGGAAGCGGTTTCGGTGCTTCTTGATAGCGTTTGTTTTGTGGAAAAATCTGATTACCCGGTATTGTGTCCGTGTTATTTAGATTTCTGTTATGTATTGACAGGTTTCGGAAATTGAGATTTTGGATTTCCAAGCAGGATGAGTATGCTTCAGGTAGTGTTACTGGTCTTTGTATAATGAGCATTCTGAATACTTCGGCTGATAATCCTCTTATAAATACATCTAACGCTCGGTTTCTATACATCTCGGTTAGTACTCTCATTGTATCCTGAAGGTTAAAGAACTGCGTTTCTGAACCAAACAAAAATGTTTCTGTCAGAATGACAACATCAATTTGCTGATGTAGCGTATGCAATAGATACTCCAGATGACTCAACTTGTTGTGCAACCGATTAATATTGATATAGAATAAATTTAGCGAAAAATTTTCAACGTGTAACCAAAAATTTTTAAAACATCAACGTGTAAACAAAAACTTTTATAACTTTGAAAACTCGTAATCTACATACTTCAAATCATGTTAATTAAATTGTGAATATTTTCATAAATTTATTAACAAGTCCGTAAAACTTTTATCCAAAAAAAATGCCAAATTTCGCAGTTACCTTTTCGCTTATGATGAAAATAAAACACATATTAAGCCAAATCACCAACACCATGAAATCTTTTGTTAGGAATTTCCTTGATTACCACAAAAAAGTAAAAAAAAAAATGAAACATTAGAACCTAATCGATCACAAACAAGGTTATCTGTTTTTTTTTCACACGATGACGGTGGATTTATATGCCATAGTCTTACAATAAAGTTGATATGCTTTATTTTACTTCGTATCTCTACGCATAGGTACACACACATACAAATATATAACCAGCGAACCTAATTCCCTATGTCATTCTATATTCTACGCACGAGTACATTAGTGCGAAGCATAAAAAAATTCATATAATTTTCTGGAAAATTGAAACAACCGCATGAAATATGGAAAAATAGCAACAACTACAAAATATAAATAAAATTAGAAATAATATTTCATCAGGTGTGACGGTAATAGCTTTTTCTTTCATTTGTTTTTTTTTCTTGTTACATTTTTAAATTAAAATGGGAATAGCAAGCAAAAAAAAAAAAAACACCCCAGCACAAAAAATGGAAATGGAAAAATCTCACACACAATAAAAGTAGGTATAGTTAAAAAAAACGGCAAAATACATACATACAATGAAAATTGAAAATTATAACCTATAAATTCTCATGGGTCTAATATGAAGGACGAGATTTGTTTGCTTTCTTTTTTGTTGTTGGTGTAGTCTTCAAGCCTAAATTATTGTATTTGTTACCGAAAAGTTTTTTTCCCTTTTTCCGGAATTCACTAAAATTCCGAGAATAAAACATCTGGACCATATGATCTCTAATAGATTATTTTTCTACCTTTTAATCTGTGTATACGTACCATAAAAAAACGATTTAAAGGTTTTTAAGAAAAGGATTTATAGACTTAAATCCGTAAATGATAGATACGTTATGTTATATTGCATGGTAACATATATGCCAGGATGGTTAGGACAATACATACACATACAAACAATATAAATCGTACATTTGATATTGTTTAGTTTAGCTTTGCAAAAAAAAAAAAAAATGATGAAAATTTTTGACTTTTTACTTATCCTTGGGGAAATTATGTTTTCACTGCTACATAAATATTAGGCAACAGACACATGAAACAAACTTTGAGTTAAACTTTAGGAGTAACAAATGGATTATGTATGTATGTACGATGGTATTCAATAAATATGAAAATATTATTTTTGTATCACATCATTGGGGAATACTTTGAGCAAATATATATCTGAGTCAGCTACAATTTGTCTGTCCCTCCACACTTGATGTATTCCCATTTTGTTTACGGGTATAATCCTTTATATTTTCGTGTGATCGGAAAAATGTAACTTAGAGATTATGACAGTGATAACAATCACAACAGAATAAGGTCATCCCAAAAATGATTTACTCTACTTTGGAGGCTTCTAGCTTCAAATGCGGGGGGGGGGGGGGAGGGGGGGGGGAAGGGGGGAGGGTTAATAATAATAAATTTCAATTTATTTATTTTATAAATGTTCTGTAACTCTCTAATCGCATAGGAATAATAAACTGCAGAAAAACTTCGGTTTAAGAGACTAATTGGGGGTTGATTGTTTAGCTTCTTTCCCACTAGTACATAGATCCGAATGTAGAAAATTTTAATAGCTCGTACAGAAGCTTATCCATATATAGTATTTCAAGTAAAATGCAAGCCAATTAGAAAGGAACTTGGCTGTTTCTTAACCGATTATGATGTAATTAATCAGAACTCTAAAATCATATTTAGAAAAAGTTCTGGAATATGACTTATTAGGAAAAAAATCGGTTGTTTCTAAACCGATTGTGATGCATTTCGATAAATATGACAAAAAAACGGTAAGCTATAAATTGTAGGTACGTATACTGGCTTCAAAATTAGCCGGTCCAGAAGTAATTTATTATGTCGTGCATGCAGAATTCTATCATACTCAGAATTTTAAGAAACTGCCATTTTCCACAAATGTATCTAAAATTCATTTTAGAATCCCTGAATTTCATCATAATCGGTAAAGAAATTTTCAAATTCCTTCCTAATTGGACATTTTCCATAACTTAAATGGTTCAACTCGAATAGTTTATTAAATATAAGTTTGGCTGACCCAAATGTCTAAAAGCACAGAGCGGACGGAATATAACTTGACGCAGACATAGTTTTCGAATTGTTAGAGGTGGTTTACGCTCGATCACAGAGATTAACGCGCTAATCACCACTATGTAAAACGCATATGTATAACTTGGTCATTCTTGAATAATTTCGAATAGGAAACTGAGAAATAACGATATGTTAGCATAATCTCGAAAATCTACTAAATATCACGATTCAGATTTATATGTGTAACTCTGCAAGTTTCTAGAACTCAAAGCTAAGCGCAGAACAATACCATACAAAATTCGAATACATTTGAAAATATTTAAAAATTTCGAATAATCCTAGAAATGTCGAAAAACTAAGGAAATCTCCCTTTCAGACAAATTCGAATTACCTCTATATTATATGAATTTCGATTGATCTCAAACAATTTCAATGATACCGAAAAATCTGAATATTAATTAATAATTTCGGAAAGGCTACTAAAATCTAGAAAACCCACGAAAATTTCGTGGCAAGTTAGAATTAAGCTCAACAAAACGATATGCAATAAGAATGAAACCCTCAAATAGTATCATATAATTTCGTAAATATTAAATTATCATATTTTTCGAATAGGCTTTCAGATACTCGAGTAGCGTCGAACCATCAAATGCACCTGCCAATCTCAAAAATACTCGAATAATCTCGAAATTCTCAAATAGCCTGACTGCTTCGAAACACTAAATCACCAGTTACGCCTTGAACGTTAGGCAACCCATTTCCATGCTACACTTCAATAATCTCGAAAAAATTTAAAAAGATGAAATATGAGACAAGGCAATATGAAACAGGAGAGCCTGCCGAAAACAACTAAAAAAAACAAAACCATCACTAATTAAAAATTAAATTTGAAATTTGCTATTTCATTATATTTCAAACTAGGGGCTATAGCCCGTCCTAGGACGGATAAAATGTATATACATATAATATACACAACACACAATATTTGGAAATAAATGTTTCACTATTGCATCACAAACGCGATGTACTGTGGTGCGTACTGTCCTCTTTTTAACGCCATGCATGGTTTTCACACTATGATACTGACATCCATTGCCAAGCCAATGAAGCCAATTATAGTAAAATTTGTTATATTTGGGTCAGCGCTTTACTTTTTGTGGTTTTATGTCTAAAAATATATTCTGCTTGATATTCAGCCCCTTTTGTGTATATAATTAAACCTAGAGCATGCAATTCCGGAATTCAGAATTCCGGTATATCGGAATACCGGCCCATATTTTGGTTTCGATTATTCGGTTATTGGAAACACAAATTCCGAAATTAACTCCACATTCATTTAAGTAATTTCAACATCATTTTATGTAATTAGTTCTAGCCTTTCTTGTTCTAAAAAAAACTACTCCTATATACGTAGAAATTTCTTTAACGGCACTATTGAAGGGACCCAGAAAAGTTAATGAATATATGGAGGTGGTTAGTTTAAAGAATAAAATAATCTAATAATTTGAAAATTCAACGTCTGGCTAAAAACAGAACTTTCTTCAATTTTAACAAAAAAGTATGATATGTATACGTAATATTTCAGAAACTGACAAGGATCAAAATAGAGAAGTGGCTACTTTTGGAAATTTTACACTATTTCTCATTTATGTTCACCATGACACGACACTTAAAAAACGGATTACGAAACAATAAATGCTCTTTCCTGATAATTACCATAAGCATTTACATATTTAATTTTATCCGCCTCTGAAATACACCTGCCAAATACATACATATACCGTGAATTCGGACTTAAACAGGCAAATTCAAAAACTTTCTCGTCGCCCAATTCCAGTTATAAATTTAATTAGAGGAATTGAAGCTCGGACGGCGATGATTTAATTGATGAATTAAATAATCTGGTCCCTTGGTCCAGAATGCTGAATTGATGGAATTTATTAAATCTTCAATATTTTTAGAATTTATATATTTTATAAACATATTAAAATTTATAATATTTCCAGACGTTGTAGAACTGAAAAAATTTATAGAATTTATTGGATTTATAATATTATGAACTAAAGATTTTATGAGACTTGTGAAATTTAAAGAACTTACTCAATTTTAAAATGTTATCAATTAAATCTTCGAAATTATTCATAAAACTTATTAAATTTATAAAATTTTAAAAATGTGTAGCTGGTATTTGCGAAGAATTTCCAATAAAATAAAATGTCGTTGAAATCACTGGCTGGATGCTGGTATTAATTTATTTTAATTAAATAAATATTTTATTTCAAACACACAATTACAAATGGTTGGGTTTTTATTTATAATTATAAATGTATTTTAATTTTAATTGGTGTTGTGTGTTCGCCAGTTGAAACTTAAGTGAAAGATGATTTACAAAAACTTTATGTCATTTGCTTAGTACTAAATTACAATAAATTAGTACACAAATGGTACTGTTCCTAATTAGTACATAATAATGGTACTGTTCTTAATAACATTAATTATAATTATTCTATTACATTTTTTAGACTTTATAAAATGTCAATTTGTATATGTGGTAGTTTGTTTACAAACAAAATGTAAGTATAAAGTTTTATATAAATAAATTAATTACATACATTAATTATAAATTTAATACAATAAAATTATTCTAATTTTAGGAAATATGGTAATGTTCATTTCAGCATAATTGGTGAGTATTTGTGTGTAGAATAATTTTGTGTGTTGTTTGCGTATAAACATAAACAATCGGTGTTGTACGCAAGCATTGTGATGTCATCATTTTAGTGTATGCCAAAGATTTTATTTTGGTTTGTGTTTTTAATATTGTGTGGTAAATTGTTGTGACGTTAAATTATACAAAATGAGTGATATAAAATTAAATGATGATAAAAGTTCATCAATTTATATAATTTGTATAATTCAAAGAATTTATAAAATTTATAGAATTTGTGGAGTTTATATAATTTATAGATACGATGAAATTCGTAAAATTCATAAAATTTGTAGAATTTATAAACATATTAAAAATTATAATATTTATAGACCTTGTAGAATTTAGCGAATTTATAGAATTTATTAGATTTTTAAAATGTAAACATTTACAGAATTTATAAGAACTAAAGAATTTATGAGATTTGTAGAATTTAAAACACTTACCGAATTTTTAAACTTTATTCATAGAAATTATTGAATTTATAAAATTTATAGAAATAATTGACATGTGGCTTTTCCACTTGAACAACTGAATGCATCAGACTATTTATCGAATGTATATCTCTATTTGATTCACTCATTCGAAGCTCAACTTTAAAGAGTGGGAGTGGCTTTTTCGTACGACTTTGCTTCATGTTGCAGATATTAACAACATCGTGGCCCAGATTAACTAACTCACTTTTCAAATCTTCGATGTTAATTGATGGATGCAAGTTTCGTATGACTACCTGGTAGGTTTTGTCCACTTTCTGTTGGAACGAATGGAATTCGGTATTTCGCTCCTTTATGGCTCTGATCACCAACGGGTACAGTTCGGCAACTTTTAACTGGATTTTAACCTGGTTAATTCCAATTATTTTTATATCGAAGTTGTCTTCAGCCAGTTCCTTTAGCAAGCCAGTTAAAGGATTGATTGTTTCTACGCCTCTCAACAAAGCAAAATCAGGTTACACGTATGTTAAATGATCGTTACAGTACTCGTTCAAAATTCTCAAATAAACATCGAACTCGTACTGTAACAACTCATTTACCGCCCTTGTGACGTAAATAACTATTACACTTCACAAGCATAATGTGGTCCTTTTACTGGTATGTAATTTTCATTTTCAAAAACACTTGCTGCTGCGGCCATATATAGCAGATATTTTCACAACAAAATAAATTAAAGTAGGCGGTTTTTTAGATTTGTTTTTGTATTCGGCTCACGATATTTTTGAAATGCCGGATGATGTTATATATTGCATGAGTATGCGTAAATTTTGCATCGATTTTACGTTTTTTTTATTTTTTGTTCTTATTGATATCCACACATACCAGCAATATTTTTTGTTCGGCATTTTCGTTTCCGTAACCCGACTTCTATACAATTTTTTACTTACTCCTGCCGCTAAAGATGTTTTCACATCAAAAAGTAATATTGTATGGGTTAATAATTTGGATTCCATAAACAATAAAGTGGAAGTGAAATAATCATTATAAAACTATTATTGAGTGTTTTATTTTATTGCATCGGTTTTTCGCCATCAAGGTTTTGACGCCATCTTGTCATACCACACACAATCGTTTTTCGTGGACGTATTTTTGGCTTGTGTATTACGCAGTGGAAAATAGTGAATCAAAATAATCTTTATAAGAACGCAAAACTTAATTTGCGAAGCTTTAACATTTATAGATCGCTTGACTCTTCAGGTTGCCCCGATTGTGGAAGTAGTTGCGGAGTTAACGGAATTATATGTTTGGGCGATGTCGGAGAATAATTTTGTTGTATAGATGACATGCTTTCAAATGAATTTTGATTTATTTGTGTCATTTGAAGCGAACTACCTGGTGGTGGAGTTCGTGGAGTTTTTGTTGTTTTTGAAAATAAATTGGTCTCGGACATTGCAATGTGTAATGCAATGTTGAAATCACATAAATATTTGTTTTAAAAGTCGATTACACTGTTTAAAATTAAAAAAAAAAAATGTGCAGTTTTCTGGCTAGAGTAGTATAAGATTGTTGCCCAGTTTCAATGACAGCGATTGCGGCAGATTTTAATTTGTCGCTGATGTCCTTTCCATCCATTTTTTTAAAAACATAGAATTTGGTAATGTTATACAAAATTTCACTTTAACACCACTGTACGTAAGATAAAAATTTTAAATTGACCTCAAAATATGACGAAATACCACGTAAACAAAACATAAAAAAAACGAATTTTTATTGTTAACCACACACTCACAAATGACAAATTACATTTTGTTTTCCCTTCTTCTTTAAGTTTGCTTCAACTTTTCTTTATGCTATCTTCGTGCTCTTGTTTATACGTGTGGTAAATGCCCAATCGCTTGAGCGTGTGTACACGTCATTTTTTTTACAGAGATCGGGGTATGACTCGTTGTTATTTAAAAGTGTAGAGAGTAAATGTGAACCATTAAAAATCTGTTTATTTGCAATATTTTGAGGTAAGTTTAAAATTTTTATCTTACGCACATTGGTGTCAAATTGAAATTGTGTATAACATTACCAAATTCTATGTTTTTGAAAAAATGGATGGAAAGGACATCAGCGACAAAGTAAAATCTGCCGCAACCGCTATCATTGAAACTGGGCAACAATCTTATACTACTCTAGCCAGAAAACTGCACATATTTTTTTTTAATTTTAAACAGTGTAATCGACTTTTAAAACAAATATTTATGTGATTTCAATAGGCGCGCAAGTTTTTTGGCCAACGACTGTATAGTGTTATGAAAATTATGAATCCAGATCAAACTTGGGAAAGCTACATGAAAGTTAGAAATTTGTACAAACAATCGTTGAGAAAGGAACAATCTGAATACTTCATCTACAAGTCTAAAAATACGACACAATGGTGTATCCAATTTAACAATAAAACATTCACCAATAAACAAGAATTAGCATAAGCGCTAAATGAGACATTTGTGTCCAGCGTGATAGATATTCAACAAAACATCCCCGAGATAAAGGATTGGAATTTTTCACAGGATGATAATAATTTTGAAAAACTCAGCTTTCAAGAAATAACTCGCCAGTGGTGCGATTCTGGCTCAATGATAAAATGATATGATAAATTTGAATCGGTGTAAACAAAGCAAAAAAGCAAAATTCATTGTTTTTCGTATTATGCCTACTTTGAAATTTAAAAGTTTGAATTTTATCAAGAAGTAAAGTAAAGGCAAACTAATTAGTCATTATGTTAGGTTTACAGCGACACAGGACACTAATATTGTATGAAGTATTCTACAAGTATTTTTCACTATAAGCTGCAATTGCTATATTTATACCATTCAATAGTTGATCGGTAATTTCAGACATTGCTAATATATTATACCGAAAACGATAAATATAGAGACATACAAAACATCAGCACCTAAAGTTGATAAATTCTTAATAAAGTTATTTGTCTGATATCCTTATGGTAGTGCGTATAGGTATACATATACACGCCGCACGTTCTCTTTGCTTCTCTCAATGCAAAGAATTTTTTGTTGTTTTATTTATTAATGTTTATTATAACTTAAGGTTGTTTATGACATTTATTTTTGATTCGTCCAGTTCATTCTGCTTCTTAGCTATTTTCTGCATTAAATAAAGCTTCTTTTTTTGTATTCCATTTGGTACTCTAACTTCCTTTGGCTGTTGTTCAGCAAGAAAAGTTGAAGACAGTGTAGAGGCGGCTTTAGATGAGTTGGGCTGATGAATTGGCTCTTAAGCCGTTGACACTACGGTCGCTGAGATAGGTAGCTCGTCAATAATTGACAAATTTACTTATAAATAAAAACTGTTCCTAAATAATTGAAGGAATTTCCATGTTGCCTGATTTACCCCAACCATTTCCGAGTCACCAACAATCGCCTGAATTGGTATCAGCGAGGTTATCCTTTTCTCATATTCAGAGAGCTCTTTTATATTGGTATATGGTATGTACACCTGTTTTATTTTTTGCTGAATTTATTATGGCGTTCCGCTCTTTAACATATGATCTACATATTATATTAAAAATATTTATAAATTAATGTTAGACGATGAAGCGATATAACACACTAATTTTGTACCTTTGGTCCTGCCAATATTTGCGCCATTTCTCGCCGGTTTTGTTCGCACCATTCATGGAATTAAGCCTAAGGGCCAAATTCGTTAATAGATCACTCTTAACTTAGAATAAACTCTGTATGATCCTCTAAAAATTGGAGCAAATTGAAATTTTTGTTCCTTGTTTGGCGCTCTTAATTTGGATGACGTGAATCCATAATCAATTATTATTATACATATGTGTTATTATTAATTGCGAAACCGGTTCAGTGATAAAATGATATGATATATTTGATTCAGCAGAATTCATTGTTTTCTGTTTTTTTTTTCCGCTGGCGCTACATCCCATAGAGGGATTTGGCCGCTTCATATTGAAGTTTCGTATTCATATTTTTAACGGTAATGAGTGATTAATTCATTGATCCTACATTAACCAGCCGTGACTTTTTCATCACCCGCCGGGAATCGAACCCGGGACCTCAGGGGCTTAAAGCAAGCATGCTAACAACTGTGTCACCGGGGCGGTTTTCTGTTGCCTACTTTGAAATTTAAAAGTTTGAATTTTAAAGTACAGCTAACCCCCGCTTCACACGGTTTCGCTATAGCACAGTTATCCAAATGCGCAAATTCTCGGATAACACGATTCGTTTAACACGGTTTTCGCTTTAACACGATCGTGAAAGTCACTCGTTTAACACGATTTCAATTTTAACATAAAATCCTCAATCAATTACCGTTAACGTACATACTAACAAAATTTCGGTGAATAACCGAGTTTTATTTAATTCTGCTGTCTATTTTACGAATGAAATGTAAAATGAATGTGTTGGCGATAAAAAGTAAAAAAAATAATTTGAACGCACAATACCAAAACCAATGTGTACAACTACAACTATATAGTTTCATGTTTCACATTAAACTTATACAAACTGCATTCCTAATTTAGTTTTAGAGTTTTAGTTCTAAACGTACACAAACTGCATTTCTATTTTAGTGGGAATATAAAATTTAAACTGGTGAGAATTTAATTTATAATTTGTCCGTAAATAAAACTTAATAATTTTTAATGAACATTTTGTTGTTTAGACATTTAAATTGTCGATTTTTTTTATAATTGTGGCAAAAGATACAAACCATACAAACTCGAATCAACGGATAAAAAAACTAAGTGCAACGTGTTTAAGAGAAAGACAATTTCTTTGGGCGAGAAAGTGGTTATTTTAGATCGGCTAAAAAAAGGAGAGGGTACAACCGCTGTTGCTAAAGCGTTAGGTTACAATGAAGCAACTATAAGGACAATAAAAAAAAAACGAAAAAATCATCCGAAAAAGCGTTAAAACTACATCATCAATCAGTTCAAAAAAAAAAACTCTCGTACGCGAGACGCAAATATGGAAATCATGGAAAAAGCATTAATGATTTGGATTGAGGACAACACACAAAAGAAGATGGCATTAGATGGTAATGTTATATGACAGAAAGCTGTGAAAATATACAATGAATTAAAGAAGCAAGCTTCAAGTCAACCGTCCACCTCTACAGCAGACGTTCCAGAATTTTTAGGCAGTAAGGGGTGGTTTGAGCGATTTAAAAAGCGTTTCTCTTTGCATAATGTTAAACTTCAAGGAGAAGTTGCTTCGGCAGATAAGGTTGCCGCTGACAAATTTCCCGCAGAGCTAGCGCAAATTATCCAAGAAAATGGCTATATAGCAGACCAAGTTTTTAACGCGGACGATACAGGTCTTTGTTGGAAAAAAAATGCCAAATCGTACGTATATTGCGGAAAACGAAAAAGTGGCTCATGGATTCAAAGCAGCTAAAGACAGGCTCATACTGCTGTTTTGTAGTAATGCGTTGGGTGATTTAATGACAAAGCCATTGCTTATTTATAGATCATTGAGCCCTAGAGCCTTGAAAAGAATTGACAAAACCAAACTACCTGTATATTGGCGAGCCAACAGAAAAGCTTGGATGACAGCTAATCTGTTTAGAGATTGGTTTTTTGATTGCTTCGCTCCAGAGGTGGAACGATATTTATAAAAAAAAAACCTTACTTTTAAGATGTTACTTCTTTTAGACAACGCTCCTGGACACCCTCAGGATTTAAACACTACGTCGCTCATTCAGCCGTTGGATCAGGGGGCAATTTCAACCTTCAAGGCCTACTATATCAGAAGAACTTTTCAGCATATTTTGGATTTAATGGACAGTTTCTCAGGTATGGAAGCAATTTAGCATTTTGAATTGTGTGGAAATCATTTCTTTGGCAGCTAATGAATTAAAATCATCCACTTTCACACTTGGTTTCCAACAACCGTTTAAACCAATATGGCCGGAAATTGCTTCTAAGGACGTTGAAATTCCAGCAGTGAATGAAGAATATCAACAAATCGTTGACCTGTCACATGCTGTAGGAGGAGAAGGATTTGAGGACTTAACAATTGACGATATTCACGAGCTGGTAACACAAGAAAATGATTTGACTGAACAATACCCCTTATTGGGTATAGTTGATGAAAAGACACTTGTTGAATCAACTGATTTCGAAAGCGACTCAAGCGAACCGCCAACTCCAAATTTTACATTGACAGCAATTAAAACAATATTCGAGCTTGCTGAAAAATTAAAAAATCAAATTTTAGAGAATAACCCATCCATGGAGCGGAGTTTAAAGTTTGAACAGCAATTGGACAATTCTTTAGCACCGTACAAGGAAATTCAGAAAGAACTGGACAGCAAAACAAGGCAGCCTCTGATTACCGAATTTTTAAAAATCCGTAAAAGAAAACAAAATGACGACCTCCAAAGTTGCTCCAGTGAAGAAAATCTTAATTTTAAAAGGACACATACTCAGGCTACCATCACACAGTTCCTTCGCAGAGATAGGGTCGAAAATGAAAATGACGAAAGTAGTAGTGTGAGCGATTGGGGTGAAATGTGCCAATTTTTAACCACACTACATAAATTCCTAAAACATTTCTATAAAAAATTTGAATTCTTTAAAGTTTTTTATTTTAATTTTTATTTAATTTAATTTAATTTTTATGAATTAAGCGATATACATATGTACTTTTTAAAAAATAAAAAACTTATAGTATAAAATCATTGTTTTAATATTTTTTGAAGAATTTAGCTATATCTGAGAACCAAACCACATTAATTATATGGATTCTGAGTATCGCTTAACACGATTTCACATTACACGGCATTTATATGGAACCAAACTACCGTGTTAAGCGGGGGTTATTTGTAAAGGCAAAGGTCTCCGAGGATGGTTTTTAGTCTTGGTATTTACGTCAGAGCTCTATCAAAACCAACCTAATCAGCGAAATAATTACAAAAGTTTGGTTTGATTGGATTAGAGGGCGAATTTAATAGAACTAAGGTAACAAAACCTTTCTCGTAAACCAACCTTTTAACTATGCGTACATTTTATCTGATATTTTTTTCTTGTGTTGCCGTTAGATTTGTACTGGACATTCGATCTAAATTAGGCAACCTGATACTTTGGAATTTTTTGTTCAAATAACTTATTATATTAAAAATTTGCAAATTCCGAAAAAAGGGTCTCGATATTCTTTTAAAGAATAGGTAACGGTCGTTATCGGAATCTATTCAACTGATGGGGTTGTTAAAAAATCGCAATACTCTTTTAATGAATTTTCATTGAGCAAAATCTTTCTTTATAGTTGGTGAAAGTATTTCAGGGGTACCTCACTTATTTCTCTCCAATAATTAAAATATGTTAAGACTTTTTAAATTGCCTAGAGTAAATTTTCCGTTGATTTCGATTTTGCAGTTATTCAATTACACAAATTATTTAGATTCTAAAAAGTTACTGAGAGATTTACCGTTCAGCATCTCAACGAGTTAAAAAATAAACATTTGTACATCACTTTTCTTAAGGAATAATTTATTTGGAAACTAATTAAATAATTCTACATATTTTAGTAACAATTTTTGTGCGTACAAATTTTATCATCGGTGACAAAAATTTTCATCGGCAAAAACCAGTCTGATAAATTTATTGAATTTGTTTCAAATTCATAATAAATTTATCATTCGTCGCTTACTTGAAATCGAAAAACACAGTGTATAGCAATGATATAATTTTATCAGATTTCATTATCATCGAACCTGGGCCCTGATTCTCTAAAAAATAAGATATTGGGTAAACGTGTAAACTTGCAAAAAGCGAAGCTTACTTTAATGAGATTGCAATTTTTCGATTTGGCTACTTCTTCAAATAAAATCAAAAATTGCAAACTCATTAAAGTAAGCTTCGATTTTTGCAAGTTTACACGTTTACACATTATCTTATTTTTTAGAGAATCAGGGCCCAGGATCGCATTCTAATGCAATAAGGCATGCATAATTTTGTTTTATATAATCAAAAAAAATTAAAACGGATGACTAGATGGGAATGAAAAGATTTTTTATCATTTCAAATTATCACTGAGCCAGAATCGCACCCCAGGAGATATCAAAAATAATAAGTAAAATAAAATCTCATTGTGGAGTTGATGGCATAAACAGAATTGTCATACTGGATGCGATGAAGAATCATTTATTCTCTGAACATTTTACAGAGTTAGTTAATCGAAGTCTAAAGGAAGGAGTAGTACCTTACCCTTCATGAAAAATATCAACAGTTGTTCCAATATCTCGGTGTCGTCATTGATGAAAACTTAAGTTTTAACCAGCATTTGGATTACTTAGCTAAAAAGATGAATAAAAAATTAGGACTTTTCACCAAAATTAAAGACAAGCTACGAATTGTAGCTCCCCATGTAGATTATTGCTCATCTGTTCTATTTATCATGAATCAAACACAATTAACACGTCTGTGAAAAATACAGAATCGATTTATAAGAAGCAGTTTAAACGCGGATAATAGAATACATATAAAAGACATGCTAGAAAACCTAAGCTGGAAATTAATCAGCCAGAGAATACAATTAAGGGGGATCTTCCTAAATATTTAGATAGTTTGCTGTCTACCAACAGAGAAGTCCATTATTATAATACCAGGAATACTCATTTTAGATTACCAAGGTACGGTAAATCATTTTCTCAACGATCGCTAGGGTATAATGGTGTAAAGTTATATAATTTTTTCAGCAACTATTGCAATCTTAATGGCCTTCAAGAGCTAGAGTACGGCCAGTTTATTCCACTATTACACATATTCATTAAAGAAAAAAGTAATATTTAGTTATTTAGTAAAATATACTAACGTATTTAATTAAATAATTAATTTAGATAAAAATAAGTTTTAAAAAATGTTAATAATGATAAATAAATAAATAAATAAAATAAAATAAAAAGGTTAATATTATTATAATTAAAGGATACATCACTTTG
Organism: Tipula helvola; assembly: GCA_963556165.1. NCBI lineage: Eukaryota > Metazoa > Arthropoda > Insecta > Diptera > Tipulidae > Tipula > Tipula helvola. The sequence continues at coordinate 138,577,809 of OY744481.1, forward strand.
ACAGATTTTTAAAGTAAACAACTTTTAGAGAAATATGAAAATTATTTATTTCAACAGGAACCATACAAATAAATATAAACAGCCAAATTAATTGTTACGCAATCCGTAACAATTCTAAAGTAATATCAATAATAAATTTAAAACAAATTATCCACGGGCTATAAATTTCGGGCCTGCATTTAAGAGTGCTATCATCCAAAAATAAATAAAATAATTTGGTTATTTTCACCAAAAAATTAAGGCAGAAGTCTATTTATGTATATTGTGAATCGGAGTAGGTAGTTTTTTTTATAAAAAATATGTTAACCCTTTAATGCATAGTGTAGCATATCTGCATCATGTTATTCTAATTTGAACTGCATCTACATTTGAGCATATTTTTTGTGTTTTGTTTCGAATATCTGTTGTTCATTTGTTTTTCTATCTCGTTTCACACAATTTTTTGTTTTTTTCTGCGTTTTGAAAATAAAATCGCCATTTAGAATTAGTTAGTCGATGTTTTGCATATAGTTAGTAGTAAACATACATTTACATATGTAATTTTTTTTAAATAAGAATATTGTTTTTGAATATTTATTTTAATTTTGAATGAATTGCCTTATTATTAAGAAGCGTTATAAATGAAAAAATATTTAAATTTTTTACCACAAATCCATAATGATGCAAATAGGCATAATGTCATAAAATCAATTTTCCGGGAAAACTAGCTGCTTCCAACCATTTTTACTTTGAAATCCTTTTCAACCAAACACATCTTTATAAGAAAAAAAGCATTTCAATTAAAAAGAAAAAATCATGCATTAAAGGGTTAAGCTTTGATTAATGTACAGATTAATGCTTAAGCTAGACACATTGCAGTGAATATATGCGGTTAAAATTTATATCCATATGAATGCACGTTTTATTTGTATATACAAAAACTACTCGTAATAACAACAACAAAAATTATGGTATATTTTATATAAAGTAAAACCAGGTCATATATTGTATAAACATACGAAATATATATAATCCTTATGTACATATAACGAAACCAGCCAAACAATTTCATCTCAGTGATCATGTATCAAAAGAATTTTTTTTTTACAACAAAAATATGAATAAATGAAAAACAAACTTTATTCTATATTTTTTTATTATTATTATATAATTTAAATTTTTAAAAATTTTATTGTTTTCAATTTAAAAATATTTTATAGTTTTTGTTTTAGTTTATATTTTAAACTATTTTTTGTTTGTTTTTCAATGTACGCTCTACTCTGTGTACTTTTATTATAGTACACACATAGTATTGCAAAAAAAAAAAAAATGTTTTTTTGTGGTATTCATTTGATAAATAAAAAGCTCATTGGAGCTTTTAAATGGAAATTTTCGAGAACAAGCTACCGCTGAGTATTTACGTGAGAATATCTAAAATATAAAGGTATTGTGGGAAAGTGAGCATCAGTCGCAAAACATTGTTTTGCGTGGTATATTTATCGATCGACCTCCAGTGTCTATTTATGTAAAATTATTTTATTAAAAGAAACCATTTCAGTTGGTTCTGTATAATATAATCAGGATACTTTTATTTGCATAACTGATTTGGTATCTTTTTCAAATTAATTTTCAATGAAAACATGTATTGCAATAAAATAAAATAATCATTTCATTTTCTTATATTTATTTGAATGCAATTAAATTTTAATTAGATAAACGAGGTTTTCATTCTCCGTTTTCGCATACAAATATTTGCATTCAACATCTATAGTATATATGTATGTATGTGTACTTGTTCCTGCTTTTCTGTATTAATTTAGAATTCAAATATAAAACATTTATTAGTTTTATTCACATAACAATTTTATACATAAGCATATTAGGTAAATACTGAATAGACTTTTATTTAGGGCAAATCCTTATACGAGTATATCGTCATCGAGATTTCGGTGTGCTATATAAAATTTATTCTCCAAATTAGTTAGAACTTAAAATAGATAAAAAAAAATATTTACGACGAAATGTAAAGCACAGCAATTTCTCCAAAATTATTATACGATCTGATCACGTACAGAGTAAAACAAATGCAAGCACGACGTTTTTTTTTTTTTAAATATATTTTTATTCCAATTTCCACTAAACTGTTCTATTACTATAGTGGAAATTCAGTGTTGGAATTATGTAAATTATGCAAGTGTGTCATCAAAAGCCAGAAGCAAAACTAAAATAAAAATGTTTTTGGTTAGTGTTACACTCTACGAACGAATATACTCTTATATACCAAAATTGTCGTATTATGCTGCTTTAGAAGAGTAAAACAAAATTGGATTTTTGTTTGGGGTTAAATTACTTCAAATTTAGATTTTATTTAATTCAATGGAATTAAACTATATGCTATATATAACGAACACAAACGATATACTTACAGTATTTAAACTAGTTTTGTGTTTGATATGACTTTTGAACTAAAGGCACATGTTTATTGTAATATGCGATATATAAGGGTAAATTTATATCACGCAATACACATTTATTTATGATATTTGTATGTTGGGTAAATTGTATTGAATAACTTATAAGCATTGAATGTATATATATAGAGTAGACAAAATAAATATATTTAAGAGGTCTAGCATATATAATGTAGAATTCCAAATGACTGTCAACATATTTTTTATGTATCTCAAATATATGTATACCCACCAACCAAAGTATTATGCTTGAATTATTAGTGAACGTATGAATATTTAATGTTATATGTATTTCCAGATATTTGTTATACAACAATGGAATGCTAATTGTATTAGTTTATATTCAAGGAACAAATCGAAACAGTTTTGTAAAATTCATGTTTAAGCTTGACCTATAAATATTATTTCGAATAATTTGTTATGTAATTTATAATATTGTATCATGGATGCCCTAGACAATGGATTGGGCACAGGAATATAATTTAAATTTCAGTTTACTGGTAGGATTGGTGTTTAAATTTTAATCTAATCTGACAAACCCGGTTCAAAACTTACAAACAGAGCTACTAAAACCACCATGGCAACTTAAAATGGAACAATTATGTTACGTTGAAAAAATGAATGTTCCTTAAAAAATGAAAGGGACCTTGTTCTATTTCATACTAACCAAAAAAGCTGATCAAGAAATGCGTAAACTGGGCGAGCAGGTACCAGGCTTCCAGAGACTGTTAAATACCCAAACCCTCAAAATGGGAGATGTTGCCATCATACAAAGTGCGGATACATTTATGCTGGAAGGCGAGACTAGAGCGGGTGACGACATATTGGATTGTTTGAATCAGCAGGGAGATGTAAATGAAATCGGGCTGGCCAAGAAGATAAGAAACACCGCCAAGGAATGGAAAGAACTAAGCGTCTTCTCAAACACGATCAACACAATAAGGCTGCGTAAATTATTGGAATGTTGTTTTATTGGCAGCGGAGTGAGTGTCATCATTTGCGCAGGTAGGGAAAGAAACGTTGAACATTTGGACGTCGAAAAGAGAGATGACAACCGTAACCTAGACGCTCCACAGTAGGAGGAGGCTGAGGAATTTAGAGAAGGCAGGCAGCGGAAAGGTAAATGGAAAAATAGAAAGGAAACTGTGATGGTTAAAGCGGAAGGACAGACGTTTGCTGACTTACTGAAAACTGTGAAGGCTGGCGTCGATATCAAAAAAGTAGGGGTGGAAATAACTTCTATCAGAAAGTCAAAGGTAGGCTATCTTATGATCCAAGTGAGGAGTGGTGAAAATAAGGCCAACATTTTGAAAAAGGCAATTGCCGGAAAGGTAGTTGGAGTAACATCGGTGCACCAGAAGGATATGGCAGTGATGCGTATATGAGACCTAGAGGAAGGAACGGTCGTTTCCGATGTAAAGCAGGATGTCAAGGCGGTTTTAGGAGGTGTGAATACCGATGAGATATTTGTCACATTAATTCGGCCAGCGTACTCGAACACGAAGAATGCAACAGTTAAATTGCCCAAACAGTGGGCAAAGCGGCTGGCAAATAGAAGGCGCATCAGGATGGGATGGGTATCTTGCCGGATACAGATGCGCATTGAGGATCGCCATTGCTATAAATGCTGGGGGAGTGGGCATACAGTAAAGAATTGCAGGGCGCTGGATCGTAGTACCCTCTGCTTCAACTGCGAGAAGGAGGGCCACAAGAGAAAGGACTGTAAAGAGTCGCAGAGTAGCACTGATGTTGGGATTAAAAGTTCGGATGGGGCAAGCTCGCCTGTAAATACACTAGCTTCAAATACAGGAGAGTTAGCCACACATCGCAGTAGACCAGCTCAGGACCTCCTGGTCACTACCGCTAATAAAAGGCAGATAGATGTGATATTGGTGAGCATACCAAACCGGGGGATACTACAAGGAGGAAATTGGAAGCTAGACCTGGAGGGTGATGCTGCGCTAATGGTAATGTCAAGGAGCATGGCAACTACTAAATCCGGTGCTGGGGAAGGAGTTGCTTGGGTGGAACTACAGGATATTGTCCTCATGAGCTGCTACTTTTCTCCCAATAGATCAGTAGAGGAGTTTGCTCTAAGGCTATGAACTCAGTTTGATAATTCGGAACCAGACCAAGGATGTGATCTTGTTTTATCCGCGCCTAAGCTGAATCAAAATTTCTATGGCAATCTTCTGTTAAATTTGAGAACGTCATTTAATTTGGCGCACAATACCAATCAGCCCACCCAAAATTCATCACATCCCTCAGGGGCAGCCGAAGTCGTTAACCAATCCAACGAAGGCAGGTACTTTTCCAATCTAGAAACTAATAATAGCGAGACTAAAGATCATCTACGGAGTGGGACTTCCTCCCCTTTTGCGTCCAAGTCGAGTTAATATCCGTCATAATTCACCTTATGATTTTTCCGATTCTGAGGAGGAAGATCACCGAAGCAGACGTTCCGATAATCCTCGCATTAGAGTACTATATCCACTTTCGTCCACGCCACATAAATCATTGCCGTCGGGTGTAATAAATAATTCCGACATGGCGGCAATGGTATCGAGTATTGAATCCTTGCTACATACGATTAAAGGTCAATTGGCGGGATCAAATATACCCTTCGAGGTTCAGGCCTCGCAAAAGTCCAATAGGAGTAATTGTGATCACTCCACAACGGTACCATGGTTGAATTCGTTCACGACTGTCTAAAATCCTTACCAATTGGAATTTAAAAATTTCTGGAACTCACTGGATGGTTTGCCCGTAGAAAGATTTTTGTATAGAGTGGAACACATGGCAATTTGGTACAAACTGCAAATAGAAAATTTGGTAGATGACATTCACTGTTTGTTGGCTGGAGAAGCACTGGACTGGCACTGGTTCTTTTTGGAAAGACACTTTCGTCGAGTGCTCTCTTGGAACCAGATATAGCAAGCATTGATTGATCGTTTTAGTCGATGTCGATCGGATCGAGATATACACCGTGCACTCGAAATGAGGAGGCAGAGATATCCACGGGAAACATTAATTCATGAATTTAAGGATGCCATCCTCCCGATCTGCAAGTTGTTCTAGCTAACAAATATTTTAATTCGATCAGGCAGCTTACGAATGAATACACCCAGTTAGAAGAGCTGTGGTCCTGCGTCAACTATGAGCCGGAGGGACTGATAGGCCCTAAGCCTCGTCATGCCATCCATGAAATTTTCAAACCTTCATTGGTACGCCTTTCGGATCATAACGGTCAAACGAGTACCGAGGAAGGGATATAGGAACCGAACGGGAAGCAGTACTTATTGAGTCTATTGCAACAGAAGTATGCGACCTTAAATACAATACGAGGATGCAAATTTGGCTCCTAATGCATCAGGAAACCGTTGTTTTAATTATCATGCTACAGGACATGAATTTAAATTGTGCCGGGCCCCTATTACTCGAATGAGAGTACTAATTGTGTTCCGTGTCGCACTCAGGACTCGGAAAATCCGCGAAGGAGGGAGCGGTTAGTCTAGACAGCTGTGAACACAGACCCGGAACTTTATGCCAGACAACACCGCCTATAAATTCATCTAATATATCCTACGCCCGATCTGACAATCAATCAGTACAGGTACTGCTCAAATTTCATCGTTCTTGGCAATACTTCAGGTTCCGAAGGAATTTACGTCGTCAACTCTGTTCCAGTATCATTACCTCGGAAAGCGACGAACGACCGTTCGCTGTAATTCGGGTAACCGATCAACCGATTCGTGGTCTGTTGGATACCGGAGCCAACGTAACTCTCTTGGGTCGAAGTTGCGAACAATTTTTAATTAACGCTAATATTTCATTCCGTAATGTCTCGTCATTCATCTCCACGGCTAATGGTTCCAAGGAACGGGTATTGAGTTATGTTTTCGTTAAAGTACAATTCAATAATGTTGAGAAACGTATGCGACTGCATCTGGCTTCAAATTTATTTCAATCCTTATACCTGGGCATTGATTTTTTTCGATTGTTTGGTCTGCAAATTAAAATTAACGAACTAACAGTAGTTTCCGTCATATCAAACCCAGTTTCCAGTGTAATTGTTTCAGTGGCACAATCGACAGTTTTCAGTGTAATTGTTTCAGTAGCACATAATCCTTTATGTGTGGCCAATTGAATTATTGCTACTAGACGAACCACCAACTGTCAACCATTTGCAATCGAATCCAATTACATTGTACTCTTTACAATCGCTAGAAGTACATACAAATACTATAAATACACAGAATTCTTATCAACCACAGAACCCACATTTTTAATTTATCTCGATTTGTTGATTAAATTCCATTTGTTGATGATTAAAAATTGTCACGTTCCTCACGTACAAATAAATTGTACGGAATGAAAATTTGATGAAACAAACGTCATGTGTTTTGTTTTATAGCAAAAGGGGAAATTTGACATTAAACAGAAACATAACCAATAATTGCGAAAAAAATTAAGTATTTAGTAATTATTTATTCGATTGTTTTCTCGTCTCAAAATTTTCTAATAAATTAACCAGCTCTAATGCATAAAGTTGCTTGGTGCACTGGATTATTTTTTTTGATATTAGTTTTTTAACTCCATTCAATTCTCACACTTGGCACACTAACCTCCTTTACTGTTACTTTAGAGCGTTTCGTTCATTTGAAAATTTATTGAATGAGCTTGATGAAAATGATGGTTGAGCCCGACTATAGAGCTTATAAGTGTAAATCAAACTTTGTTGAATAAGCTACAACAGCACGATTGTTCAATGGATTCCCTGCATGCACTATAATTCCACCAACACCTGAAAATAATCAAAATTCGGTGAGCCCGACAATGAAACTTATAAGGGAAATGAAGATTTTGATTCCAGAGGTATTCCAGATTTTCAATTCCAACTATTTGGATGTATTATCTAAGTTCTCTTGCAATTTATAGAATCATCGGTTGTTGATTCGGACGCCGACCCTGAATACTTTCCACCTGATCCTGAAGAATGATTGATGTCTTGCGTAATGGTAAGAAATTTGTGAAATTGAATGTTTGTATAATATGATTAACTTTGCTAATAATCTTAGATGTACTAGGTTGCTCTAAAACATTGACCAGTAAAAGACTTAGGTGCCCTGAAGAATGAAAAAAAAAAAATGTAAGAACGGTAAAATCTCAGAGCGGGGACCAATTTACTGATAGTTTGGGAATAAATCGTAAACGACGGGAAATAAAAATGGGTTGTGGGGAAGCTTGTGCATGACTGAAGAAATGAAGAAATCAATTTGTCAGAGAGAACATACATATTTGACAATTTTTGGCAATTAAGTTCAAAATCTAAAGGCGATATTTTCGGCAATTTAGTGTTTTGGTACCAGTAGAGCGATCAAGAACCACTAATAACAACTCTCGCAGAAAGAATACGTTCATCTACCATTTCCTAAAAGCTTGTAAACTGAAGAGAGTCTGCCAATTATTTTTTACCAGTATATTGGATATAAATAAAACGCGAATTCATTACAATTTCGCACATCTAATAGATCCAAATATTAGTACATAAAAGTCCCCAGCTAAAGGAAGACACAAGAAAAACGAATTGCCACCAAATAAACTGGATGAAGTTGCAAGTCATATCAGTGGATTTGCAACAATGGATTCCGATTATTGTCGTTCTTCATCTACCAAAAAGTATTTGAAACCACATCTTAGTATAAGGAAAATGTACGAATTATATTGCAACGAAATAGAAGACCCTATTAAGTTTTGGGCATACAAGCACATATTTGAGACGAAATTTAATTTGGATTTCTTTGTTCGTAAAAAGGGCTTGTGCAACAAATGTGAAGAGCATGAAAGTTCGTAGGTAATTCTCTTATGCACTGATATCTATCTCTCAGGCTAGAATTTTGGATGTTGCGTGCCAGTTGTTCATGCCATTCCCGTTTCTTTCGTTTACATAGCCGATTAGCAATTCTCCTTTCGGTTATGTAGGCGTTATGGGATTATCTTGTTCTTTGCGATAGATATCGTTGTCGTGTGCGATATTTTTCCCGAATAGCACTAATACAATCATCATCAAACCAGAGATTTTTAGGTCTTCAGGGATTTTGGCCTATGGCGGACTTTGAGGCATTGATTACCGCCGTTTTGATAATGTCCCACTGTTCTTGAACGGAGTCAGGAAATGGTTTATTTTCCAAGATTTCTGATACAGTCACCCCGTAGATGACGTTACGTCCTGGTAACTTGGTTGTTCAATGCGGTAGTGTTTCAACGAGTACCCGAATGTTGCCCAAAAATTTCGAAGAAGCATATTTACCCTAATACGTTTGAGAAAATGAGGGTTAAGCTGTCTGTACAGATGTTAACCAAAAATGTATCAGCTGGAATTAAAACTGCGGTTAAACTCGAAAAATTCGGTAATCAAGAAGTATCAGTCGCTATTGCTACTTTTAAGTTTAGCGAAAAATTCGACAAACTCGTCGATTGCTTAAATTTAAAAACAAAATTAAGCAAAAATAAATTCGCGGGTGCTTTTATGTTAGATAACAAAATAATGGATTTTTAAAGTATATGGTTGATTACATATCAAAGATTAAAGTCGTTAAAAAAACAATGGTCTACTGTTTTGATGGATTAATTCAAACAAATAATGGGATTAACGAATTAGTGCTGCAAATTAAGTCAGAAAATTCTGGAATTGAATATTTACTAACCGCGAGATTAAATCAGGATCCAATCAAAAATTTCTTTTCTCAAATTAGCGCGGCTAATGGACACAACAAGAACCCTTCAATCTATGAATTTAATCATAATATAGCAAAGCTAACCACCATTAAAATTGTAACCAAATTTTTTAATTGTGGCAATTGCGAGGAAGATTGAGACGAATCTTTAAAACTGTTAACTGATGCTGTGGAACTTCTTGAGGAGAAATTAAATTGCATCCATATTGGCATTTCAGAGGCACCTGGAACCAACGAATACTTGTTTGACATGGAAGATGTCTCCGATATAAACGACAATTTCACGGAAGTACCATCGGAATATCTTATTCACCACAAGAACACTTAAGGCACAAACGGATTGTTTTTTTGAAAAATGCAAAGCCCAATTTTATATGTTTGGTAGAATGTTCTATGGAAAATCTCAAATTAAACATTTAAAAGAGCATATTTTGTTAAACTATGCATACATAACACATGCATTAAATTTCCAGATTTTTATAATGATCAACACCACTTGCTTCGAACATAATAAATCTACTTCAAATTTTATGATTTTGTTGTTAATAAAAAAACACTGCAGTTGGTTAGCCAAAAAATACATTAAGCGAAATTATGAAAATACTAGGAATCCCAACTAGCGAATATTCTTGCAGGGAAAATAAAATTTACAATCTTATTTAAACTTCATGTATTGTATTTATTATTTTGAATTTTTGTATGCTAACTTTATTTTGTGAAATTATAAAAATTAAAAAAGCTATGACCTCTCAGATAATAAACTCCAGCTATTTGAAACAATAACCAGCTTCATCGAGTTTGTGTTGTACATTCTACTTGAACTCTAATTTGTAACTCCATTTGAATTGTGAAAATTTGTTGTCGCAACAATAATCGCAATCGATTTCACTTTAAATTTCCGAAGACAAGAACCAATTCGTTGACCGTATTCCAGAACTTTTTCCAAAAATCATTTAGAATCTCACTTCAAACTTCATCATAATCAGTTAAGACTTAGACCAGAAGAAAGCACTTCTGCAGCGAACGTTTTCAACACAATATGAATTCGAAAGTGTAAGATTCGTCTTTGACTTAAATAAGAAATGAACCATTTTGATTTTCAAAATCAAACAAGAATTTTACAGTTACGAATTAGTAGGGCTATTGTTGTAAATATTTTCTTTTTATGGTTAGAACGTTTTGATATACTGTTTAATTATGAAGTTAATATTTTGAAAAATTGTAGGAGAATTTAATCCAGTTTCGAACTGGTGAGTCTATGATTATGAAAAAATCAATTCTCTCATCAGGTCATGGTTTTACTGGACTGAATGTATCACAATTTTACATTCTATATATACAGGGTGTTCGGCACATGGACCGACACAATTTTTTGGGGAATTGGTTGGGTCATTAGCTATTTTTCACCCATACGACTCTACGTCCTAAGTGACACGGTAACTGAGATATGAATTTTTTTCGTTTTTTATTTAAATTACCTGAAATTTCGCCTTCAAATCGTCATATTTTTTTGTTTGTGATTGTAATAGCACGAAATAACTTTTATTGTATTCTGCAATGTATTTTTAGTCTAAATAAATCACTATTTGGTACAAATGGCTTCAAGAAAATAAATTATATGAGCTTCGAAAGTCATGAAAATGTGTAAATGTATGAAAAATTTCTACTTCTAAATTCAATATAAAAAAAAATAAACATTATTTTGAACATAGGTTTATTTTAAAAAGTTGTCTAGTTTATACTCTTTCCAACGGTATGCTACATGTTGGAGAAATTATTTATAGTATGGTCAAAATAAGAGATAGAAGTTGTCAGGGTCAAGAAAATTCTTTTTTTTGCTTTATTATGTTTTTATTAAATATGAGTTATAATATTTGTTCGAATTGTTCTCCTCTACTCCTCGAAGTCGCATTTCTCTTTTCATTATTTCAAATGCAGCTGTAATTCGCTCCATTAAAATTTATCGTGAGGGTACCTCTGTTGCATAAACCAATTCCTTTGCACGTCCCCAGACGTAAAAATCGAGCGGTGTCAGGGACGTAGGGTCATATGGGTGAAAACTAGCTAATGACCTAACCAATTCCCCAAAAAATTGTGTCGGTCCATGTGCCGAACACCCTGTATTATTGTATTACTGAAATTGTAACCAGATTGTATATAAGTATAAAGTTGGTAAATAAATAAATTAATTCTAATTCCCAGAAAATTCCCAAAAATGCCTAAAAATTCCCAAAAAATTCCCAGAAAATGCACAAGAATTTCCAAAAATTCCAAAGAAATTCCAAAAATTCCCAAAAAATTTCCGAGAAATTCCAAAAATTCCCAGAAAATGCCCAAAAAATTCCAAAAATTCCCAAAAAATTTCCAAATATTCTCAAAAAATTCCCAAAAAATTCCAATAATTCCCAGAAAAAGCCATAAACTCTCAAAAATTCCCAAGGAATTCCAAAAACTCCCAGAAAATGGCCAAGAAATTCCCAGAAAATTCTGGGTAGTATTTTTTGGTTATTTTTTAATAATTAAAAATCTCCAAAAATAACAAAAATTACCAAAAAAATTCCCAAAAAAGCAACAAAATACCAAAAAATACCACAAAATACGACAAAATTCCCAAAAAAATCCAAAAATGCCCAAGAAATTCCAAAAATTCCCAGAAAATGCCCAAGAATTTCCAAAAATCCACAAAAATGCCCAATAAATTCCAAAAATCCCAGAAAATACCCAAGAATTTCTAAAATTCCCAGAAAATGCCCAATAATTTCCAAAAATTCACAAAAATGCCCAATAAATTCCAAAAATTCCCAGAAAATGCCCAAGAATTTCCAAAAATTCTCAGAAAATACCCAAGAATTTCCAAAAATTTCCAGAAAATGCCCAAGACTTTCTAGAAATTCTCAGAAAATGCCTAAGAAATTCCAAAAATTCCCAGAAAATGCCCAAGAATTTCCAAAAATTCCCAGATAATGCCCAAGACTTTCCAAAAATTCGCAGAAAATGCCGAAGAATTTCGAAAAATTCACATTTTTGAGAATTCTTGAGCATTTTCTGTAAATTTCAAAAATTCCCAGAAAATGCCCAAGAATTTCCAAAAATTCCCAGAAAATGCCCAAGAAATTCCAAAAATTCGCAGAAAATGCCCAAGAAATTCCAAAAATTCGCAGAAAATGCCCAAGAATTTCCAAAAATTGCCAGAAAATGCCCAAGAATTTCCAAAAATTCCCAGATAATGCCCAAGACTTTCCAAAAATTCCCAGAAAATGCCGAAGAATTTCCAAAAATTCCCAGAAAATGCCCAAGAATTTCCAAAAATTCCCAGAAAATGCCGAAGAATTTCGAATAATTCACATTTTTGAGAATTCTTGAGCATTTTCTGTAAATTTCAAAAATTCCCAGAAAATGCCCAAGAATTTCTAAAATTCCCAGAAAATGCCCAAGAATTTCTAAAATTCCCAGAAAATGCCCAAGAATTTCCAAAAATTCACAAAAATGAATTTCATGGGTATTTTTGGAATTTTTTGGGCATTTTCTGGGGGTTTTTGGAATTTCTCGGGAATTTTTGGAATTTCTCGGGAATTTTTTGAGAATTTTTGGAATTTTTTGGCAATTTTTGGAATTTCTTTAGAATTTTCTGGGAATTTTTGGAAATTCTTGGGCATTTTCTAGGAATTTTTTGGGAATTTTTAGGCATTTTTGGGAATTTTCTGGGAATTAGGATTAATTTATTTATTTACCAACTTTATACTTATATACAATTTGGTTACAATTTCAGTAATACAATAATACAGGGTGTTCGGCACATGGACCGACACAATTTTTTTTGGAAATTGGTTGCGTCATTAGCTATTTTTCACCCATACGACCCTACGTCCCTGACACCGCTCGATTTTTACGTCTGGGGACGTGCAAAGGAATTGGTTTATGCAACAGAGGTGCCATCACGAGAAATTTTAATGGAGCGAATTACAGCTGCATTTGAAATAATGAAAAGAGAAATGCGACTTCGCACAATAACATTTGAAATAAGGAAAATGTGTCGTGCATGCATACGGAGTAGAGGAGAACTATTCGAATAAATATTATAACTCATATTTAATAAAAACATAATAAAGATAAAAAGAATTTTCTTGACCCTGACAACTTCTATCTCTTATTTTGACCATACTATAAATAATTTCTCCAACATGTAGCATACCGTTGGAAAGAGTATAAACTAGACAACTTTCTAAAACAAACCTATGTTCAAAATAATGTTTAGAAGTAGAAATTTTTCATACATTTACACATTTTCATGACTTTCGAAGCTCATATAATTTATTTTCTTGAAGCCATTTGTACCAAATAGTGATTTATTTAGACTAAAAATACATTACAGAATACAATAAAAGTTATTTCGTGCTATTACAATCACAAACAAAAAAATATGACGATTTAAAGGCGAGATTCCAGGTAATTTAAATAAAAAACGAAAAAAATTCATATCTCAGTTACCATGTCACTTAGGACGTAGGGTCGTATGGGTGAAAACTAGTTAATGACCTAGTTAATGACCCAACCAATTCCCCAAAAAATGGTGTCGGTCCATGTGCCGAACACCATGTAGAATGTATTAAGCACAGATGGCATTAGCGAACTATATATACTAATTCAGTTAAATTTCCTTACAATTCTTCTTTTTCACATTTTCAACAGCTCTATTCCTGTGTAGGCAAATTATTTTAATTCGCAATTTATTTACTTTAATTTGAGCTAATTAATTAATTCGTATAATACCAAATATGCAACCGGTCCTAACACCATTTTTATGTGTTTTTAACAAATAACACGTAGAAATATATTAATATTAAGAGAAATTATTTAATACCCCATAGATAGACAGGTACCCTTAAATTTTCATTTTTTAATTATGAAATTAATATTTAACTGAAAATTTGTAAGAGAATTTAAGCGCTACGACATTAGGGTCATGACTATCTGTAATGAGCACTTAGGCCAAGTACTAAAATTAAGTCTTTTTTCAAAAAATAAAACATGTTTGTGATGCTAAATTTACAAAAATTAAAGTTATCTTACTTGCCTTTCAAACGGCATGGCATGTATCTACATAAAGCTAAAAAGAAATAAAAAAGAATGAAGATTGTATTCTGGGCCGGAAAATGTAAATGGCCAAAGAAAGATATTTACAGAGTATGATTTTTAGACATCAAATAGTTTTACGGGGTGGATTTATGGCCGTCGAATAGGTTATGTAGATAACTTTAATGTCAACAGCGTACGTCGAGATTATCAGCTAAATTTTTATTTTTATTGTAGGTACTAAATTTAAATTTTAGCTCCTTGTGTAATTCCGTGCACGTTCCGTCGAAATAATCTCCACCTTATTACAGTGACGAAATTCTTACAGTTTGAAGATACCCACTTTTACTTAAAGCTATAGAATTTTTACAATTTGTGAATAGAGGTATCGATACATTTTATAGTACACTAATAAAAATTACATACATATTATTACTAAATTTCTTAATTTGATAGAAATCTATTCGATCGAAATTTCGACAGGTGTATAACTAATTACACAATATTAAAAGTAACTACATAATGTGCCATACACTTCCAAGATTTAATATAATATTATTTAATCGATATCACTCAAACTAACTTATGGTGTGAATAAAAACAGCCATTACCATATTATATAGCCAAACCTAAAACTACATAAAATTTCCTAATTTTGATTTCCTTCAAAAAACACAAAATACTTATGTTTTAGACGGACAAAAGCGTCCAATTTAATATTTTTGATTATATTCAAACTAACGTATGTTTCCAAATATAATAAAAGCGTTGTTATAATAATTATGCGCGATGAATATCATTATGTATACATATACCAGATACCTATATATTTCATTATGTATACAGTATCAACCTTAATGTTTTATTTATTAAAACCGTAATAAATAATTTAAAAAATTGGTATCTATTTTTTGGATATAACGATATATTATACATAGTTTAACATATCCAGTATACACATGTAATACAGTTAAAAATAAATTTAAATTAATTATAGTTTGATTTTTATATAAACAAAATCAAATTTATCGTATAATTTTGTTATGAAAAATTTATCAAATTTCGTTGAGAATAATAAATTTTCTATCATTCTCGTTCTACATAGTTTTATATAAGTATGACGTGTTGTTATTGTTGGTAAAAAAAAAAAAAGTTTGTTGAATAAAATATTTGTTAAATAACACAAATAGAATAAACTAACAGAATAGAAGAACATAAAATTTGTTCAGGAACAAATTTAAAACTTTGATTACACAACAAGTTTAATATTTACACTAATGGAAATATTTATATACTGGGTAATGTAAAGGTATAACAAGGTATAACGTTCCTACCATCCTCTTGGGATTTTATATAAAAAAAGATTAAATTAATGTTATGCGACAAAACTTTAAGATGTTCTTGTTTTTCTAAAAATATACAACGAATTCATTTTTACAATGCCTTACGACAAAATGTAAATTATTTAGGGACTAAATAGGCTGTAAGACATTTTTCGGTTACAAACCATTCCCAGTTTAAAAAACAAAATTTTTGAATTGGTGCAAATTTTTTTTTTGTATAGGTACAGGTAACTGTTTTCGGCATTTAACACATAACGTCATGTGTGATCGTGAGATTGAGGCATCGTTGGGTATTAGTGGGACCAACATACATTTAATATTGCATCAACATTTGGCCATCGAAAACATTTGTTCGCGTTGGATCCCACATAATTTGACAAACGGTCAAAAAAAGACTCGTGTCATTTGGTCATGTCCCAACCGTAATATTGGTGCAACGTAGAACGTTCAATTCTAAATGGTATACAACCAATTGTTTGCCAGAAGTCTTCGGCGAAATAAAGAAAACCAACCGCCGACGATAGATCATTCTCCATCACGACAATGCGAGCTCTTACACATCGGCACAAACAACTGAATATTTGATAGGGCAAAGGTATAGTCCTGATTTATTACCCAATGATTTCTCTTTATTCCCGCAAATCTAAAATAAATTGCGAGGTCAACGTTTTTCGACAGCTAAAGAAACGGTTTGTGCGTTCAAAATGCATGTTTTAGAGGTACCTTAATGGGAGTGGAGAAAGTGCTTCAAAAATTGGTTCAAACGCATGCAAAAGTGTAGGAGAATATTTTGAAAGACAAAAAATTCATTTTTGATAAATAAATATTGGTTTTTGTTCTCTAATCCCGAAATATAAAAGGCAACCTTCATAAACTTCAAACTTTAGAAATATTTTTCATTTAATTCAAAAACGTAAATCCGAAAAAATGTAAAATGCAAAATATTAAAAAGAGTTTTCTCAAAATTCTGATATTTTATCCACTTCCTTGGGTAATTTGTTGAGATAAGAAAATAATGATGTTAAAATACCAGCTTAGCGTGTCTCAATCGACTAAATTTATCAACTTAAATCATTACCTATATTGCGGGACTCTGCTAAAGCTACCAGAACATTTTCAGCCGAAATTAAAAGTCGATAATGCAGATTACGTTATTTATATTCCAGCAGAAAATAAAATTTTTTGTAGTTATCACCCGAAAGTTAATAGGATACTTCGAATGCAATAAAAACCTTTATCAATTGTATCACTTTTATCTTCGAAAACTTTGTCCCCACCTTCTTGCGGAAAATATTGGAAAATCAGAAAAATCCAAAATAATATTTAAAATTGGAATAAAATCACCCTCTATATAGTTTCCTTCTGGATATGGATTATCTTTATGCGAATTGTTAATAGCTTTTGCTGGAAAAATTTCAGTTCAAATTTCCCGTGGAAAATATGGGAAAATTCAATTTTCCAAAAATTTGTAAAATCAGCCTCTACAATGTTATGTCTGGAGTTGGATTGCATTAAGGTGACTTGTTAATAGCTATAGTTGAGAAAAAATCAGTTTAAGTAGAGAATATGGAAAATTTGATAAAGTTTCCAGCCGAAAGCAAAAAATTGATAATGCAGGTTGTGTTATCCTAGCCTGAAATAAAAAATAAAGTCGTTATCAGCCGATAGTATTTAGCCGAAAATTACTATGGGTGCAAAGAGAAATTGAAGCTCTTATAAATATTTTTACGTGGCAAAACCTATCGCTCTACTTTCTCGACAAAAATTGCGGAAATCCGTAAAACTTAAAAAGTGTTTCAAAGGTACAATTTAAAACCAGCCACAAGAATATTATGTCTGGCAATGGACTGCATTCATATGATTTGTCCAAAGCATTCATATGAATTTGTATAAAAATTCAGTTTCCAGTGGAAAATCGGTGGAAAATTTTGTATAAAATAAGCCTCTGTAGAAAGTAAAGTCTGGAGGTGGACTGCGTTATAGTAATCGCTGGAAATAAAAAATCAGTTTCCGGTGAGAAATATGGGAAAATTGCAATTTTCAATTTTTTTAAAAAACTTTTGAAACTAAATAGAGGTAAATTCTAAAAATTCAGCAACTAGAGTATTGTGTCTTGGGATAAATTGCATTGTTGTGGTTTATCAATAGCAATCGTTGGAAAAAAATCACTTCAAGTTCCGTGGGAAATATCGATTTTCCACAAATCATTAGAATATTCGTATAAAATCAGCCTCTAGAGCAGGGGCGTCCAACCCAAATGAGTATTTTTGGCAAATTTTCAAAATAACTAGAGCAATAAAACTGCGATTACAAAAAAAAGCCAACTGGACAACGCGGTCACTATTTATGTATCCATAGCCACAAAATTTATTACTCTGGCGTGAGTGTGAAGACCACCGCAATTTTTATTCCATTTTGAGGCATGCGGCCCGCGGGCCGCATGCTGCCATATGTAACAACTATTGCGGTGATCTTCACATCTATTCCGGAGTGATAAATTCTTTGGCCTTGGATACATAAATAATTACCGCTTTGTCCCGTTGGCATTTTATTCTAATTGCAGTTTTAATGCTCTAGTTATTTTGAAAATTTGTCAAAAATGCTCATTTGGCTTGGACGCCCCTGCTCTAGAGTGTTATATTTGAATATGGGTTACATTAATGTGATTTGTAAAAAGCTGTCGCAGGAGGAAAGAGTTCGTTCAAATTTCCCTTAGGAAATTTGGGAAAATTCAATTTTTCCAAAAATGTTAGAAACTAATCAGAGGCCAATTTTATACAAAGTTTTATTGATTTTTGGAAAATCGAAATTTGAAATTTTATAGCGATAGCAATTGACAAATCAGATCAATGCAATTCATCTCCAAACATAACACTCTATAGATCTAGCGGCTAATTTATACAAAATTTCTAAAGATTTTTGGAAAATCGAATTTCCACAGATTTTCCTCGAGAAACTTGTATTGATTTGTTTTCCAGCTATTGCTATTGATCAATCACATAATGCAGTCTATCTCAAGACATAACACTCTACTAGCTGATTTTGTATCAATTTTCGATATTTACCACGTATAACTGTTGGGCGAATTCGTCAGTGATACTAAAGGTAACTTTTTCTAAACAGAATTGGCCGAGACCGACTATAATTTTTATTTTGGACTGGGATAACACAATCAACATTATCGACGTTTAATATTCGGCTTACTTTAACCATAGACATTCATACTAGATTTCTCATTTCATAGTAACTAAAGGAAAAAAACAAAAACTTCTGATAATTCCAATGTATCGTTGTGTTGTGTATTTTATAAGGCAATGATTTTAGAATGCGTTGCAAATATAATACGTATATGCAATACATCGATAAAATTTGAATGGAAAATTTTTATTTTTATTTTGTGTTTTTAGTCAAATGAGAGATCTATTATGAATGTCTATGCTTTAACAGTATGGTTTTGCAGGAATCTTATTGATCTAAAGTAAGGTTAAGTTGGCAAACTAAATCGAAAAGAATTAAAAAGAAGGTGCCTGTTAAAGCTAGAAGAAAGTTTTCAGAAAAAGTAACAAAATGCAGGTAATGCTGATAGTGTCTTGGCTATCTCAGCCGAAAGTTACCAGTCGACATACTTTAGCCGAAAAAAATTGTCAAAAAAAAACTGTAAGCCGGTATTTTCAGGTTAGCGATTTTATTGCTGGATATACCATAATTATGGTTTGTCACTGCCTACTATAGGAATTTTATGTTAATTTTGAGAGAACCTTTAAATTGCCTTGTTTGGAAACGGATTCGGTTCCACCGAGTCCTTATTTGTTATGACAAGGTCTTCAGCAACTAAAATTTTCTCTTTAATATCAGTTTGTTTGTCAATCATTTTTGTAGTGGTTAGTAAGCTATAGTTTCTTGCAAACTATAGTTGGTTGAATTAATATTTTTTTTTTTCGATTCTAATAATTAAGAGTTTTAAAACCGTACTCAATGCAGGTAATAATCGTTTTGGCGATAACAGTACAAAACTTGTCAATTCCTATATACAGATTTCTGATTCTATTTAATATCGTTAGGTCAAACACGAAAGATTTTGTAAATAATGTAAATATTTTGCAAGGCTATATTTTTCAAATTGCAAAATAAATAGTCAACCACCAAATGGGCGCTGCTGCCTTATATAGACTAATCGAATTACAAATTCGACCAATTCGGGGTTTTGCTACTGACGATATCACTTAGAAATAAAAAGGGGAAAATATGGCAGCTCTAGGTTGGCATAATATGACCGACCAAAACTGATATTATTAATAATTCGCTTTGTTTAGGATTGATTGATAGTAATACTCCCGGGCGATACCGGGCCCCCGTAAACTCTTTACATATAACAAAATCGAGTAAAAGGAAAGGTATGTTAGAACCTAACAAAGAATCAACCCGGTGCCACAGTTCTAGACACAAGAAAACACAATTTCAGGTTCAGTTCCTGGAAAGTTGTTTCAGGTTCTTCAAAAAGTGCCTTAATTTAAAGTCTGTATTAATCCTTTATAATAACGATTCTAATATTAATTAAATATAAATTTAATTCTTTGAAATAAATTATAAATTAATATTTATGTACTACAAATAAATTAACATTAATAGCATAACAATAATTAAACCAACTACCACCCCGCCCGTCGCGCTATCGCCTTAGCCAATGTCAGCTTGGTCGAGTTTCTCAGATGTTTCTGAATTAAAATCATTTTAACGTTTATTTAATAATTTATTAATCTATTTATAAATACCAATATCAACATAAATACGAATACTAACACTAAAACTGGCATTAACATTCATACCAATATTAACATTAACGCAAATACCAACACAGTTACCAACACCAATACCAATATCCGCATCGATACCAATACTAACATTAGCTGCATTTCTTGATGCATAGTGATCCGGATCAGATCAAAATTAATATGTGAAGCAATAAAACATCTGCTCCAACATTGATTTTGGATCACAAATGGTGATCTAAAAATTAATTCAGCTATTAAAATGTAGTTGGACAATATTTTGTAAAGCGACAAAGAATAAGATGAATACAGTACGAGTATGAAGAGGAAGATTCAAAACAAAACGAGACAGAAAATTGAAATTTGATGTTTGTTTGTTTTACGCATTTTGGTGTCGTTTCATGAGGCATGATCTGATCTGGATCAGATCAAACGTCAAGAAATGCGGCTATTATGATATTTATGATTCGATTACATCGAAAAATTAATTTCATAAAATTTAATTTAATATACCCTAATTTACTTGACCATTAATTCACCTTAAATAAATTAAATTCAATTCGGAATTTAAATTGAAAAAGACTGCAAATTAATCACTAACTAAACAACCTGAAATTCGAGATGCATATGAGCTAGCAATGAGTACCTAGATGAATGGCACTTGAAGATTCATAAAGAACCTGCTTTAATTGTTCACCGAAACATTCATTGTAAGCTAAAGTGATTATTCTATTGTGTTTTAGTGTATTTTCTGTTCATATTTCAATACTGGAGTGCATTGGGTAACTTTTTTTAATTATGTACAATTGGTATTATTATTATTATTAAGGTGGTTTGGCGTCTATTGGAAGGGGCTCCGTAAACTTCCAGTAGGCGCAGGTGTACGTACTGCCTCCTCGTGGCAACCACCGGTAACTGTAACCATTAGGCTGAATGTGGCCTTTGGTGACAGGCTAAAGTACGACGCTAAAGGAGAAAACCTTGACAAAAAATCCCTAATCTAAGGTGGAACAGCATATGCCGATGGATGAATGGCTGATAGGTTAATCAGTCTATATATGCGGACTCTGGATACCAGGCACCCTCCAGTTTTATTTAGCCTTCCTGTAGTAAACCTGGGTGACCTACAGGCGACTTTTTTATTCCCAGCAACTCGCAAGAGTTAAATCAAAACGGTAGACGAGGCACGGGAAGGAATACACGGGAGTGGGTCTGCCCTCTCAAAGTCCTTGAGTCCCAATGCTACCGCTTTTCTAACAGAAGTAAATGTTATTACATCTAGGAGGGAGAGCAATGAGCCCAGATAGTATGTAACGCGTGTAGAAGTACTTCCTACAGTAAACATTTAGGAGGGAGAGCAATGAGCCCAGATAATATGTATCGCGTGTAGAAGTACTTCCAACAGTAAACATCTAGGAGGGAGAGCAATGAGCCCAGATAGTATGTCCCAGCAACTCGCAAGAGTAAAATCAAAACGGTAGACGAGGCATGGATAGGAATATACTGAAGTGGGTCTGCCCTCTCGATGTCCTTGAGTCCCAATGCTACCGCTCTTCTAGCAGAAGTAAATGTTATTACATCTAGGAGGGAGAGCAATGAGCCCAGATAGTATGTATCACACACCGGTCGGCAGTATTATCAGGTTCTTTAACGGCCTGAATATTGGCTGGACGGATAATTAAAACATCTAGGAGGGAGAGCAATGAGCCCAGATAGTATGTATCACGTACCGTTAGGCAGTATTATCAGGTTCATTAAGAGCTTGAATATTGACTGGACGGATAATTAAGTAGGGCTTAATGCACAAAAGATCTTTTAGGTCGCAGTGCGGGGTGGCTTGAGCCCCCACATGGCCCTCAAGTAATAATAATAATGTACAATTGGTACTATTGATTATTATTATTAATGTTTTTTTTTCAAACCACTTATTCAGTTTGATATTTGATTTAAAATTGTTTTACAATTTTCTTAGTTTTATTTATTTTCTTAAGGTAAATTTTAGTTTTTTTATATGTTGTCGTTGACAAAAGATCTCGATTTGCTGAGTGTTTTGCAAGTAAAATTTGGTGTTGATGACTCCATTATGCTGTAACTAGAAAACCGACAATTACAATTTAAACCCCTCAATCATTGAATTTTTTTTGTGGGATCGTATACTTGTGTTGTTGTTAACACATTGTAAATCCTTACATTGTGAATCTATGCCCACAGCAGTTGACAGGCAGACTTAAAATCAACGCGTGAGATCGGTTCTCTGTTACACAGGATGGCGTCCAAAAAATAGCAGACGGAAGAAAACTGTTAACCGAATAGTTTAGGATTTACAGTAATCGATGGCTCGTCCAGTATTGATTTATTGAAACAATGTACTGTTTGTATTTTTGGTTTTTTACTTATTATTGTAATACATTTACTGTATGTTTATTGTTTTCGATCTTATGGTAGCTCGAAAAAATTTGATCTTTTTTTTGTTATATAATTTTGGCTTAAATTAATTTCCCTTATTTTCTAATTATAAATTGGAAAATATTATACCTATCATATGTGATCGTCTAATTTTTTTTTTGTATGATATATTTTATTCGAAGAAGTTTGGTTGTTGTTTATTTCGTTAAGTAAACCGATAGTCGTGTTAAAATCTATTATCTATTATTAACTATTAAAAACTGTTTAACAGGTAAATTTATAGTATTGAGCAATATTTTAAAATTTACTTAAAAAATTAGTCAAAATCTCCGAACTATATTTATTGTGTTTGGCAGTACTATTATTGTACAAAATAACAGTTATTTTAAATATTGTTATTTAAGTAAGAGTAATTTTAAATTCACGAATTTCCAGTGTCACGTGGGAATTTACGAATTTCCATTCTCACGTGGTTTTTTCAAATTTTAATGGAATTCGATTTTGAAAACTGCCGGTTACATTAGAAGGAATTGTATAAGAATTTTTAAATTTCGTGACATTTATTCTTTTTCTAATATAAGACTACTATATGCTAGAATTCTTAAAATTTCAAATATTGTTAATAGGTGTTAATCTATTTTTAGTTAAATCCTAAATCCAAAAATTGCAAATATTAATTTTTTAAAATAATTTAAATAAATGAATAACTATTTCTAAATTATATTCTAAATATTAAATTTGTCGTTAGTTTTAAGTATTGTGGTGCAAGTTTTTTTAAATATTGAAATTCTTAACTACTAAATTCCCAAATTTTTTAATTCCTTAAATTCATTATCCCCGAATTTTGTTTATCTTTTTAAATAAAAGTATTACAAATTACTTTGTGATTTTAAAAAAAAATGGTTAGACCTACACATTGTACCGTTTTTTATCTCAAACGTAACTATTCTAGTTTTCAATGCACAAAACATTAAATGGAAAGATAAACAAACATAGATTTACTGTGCTCCACCATTACTATTATTAGTTTTATTTATTTATTAAAAACTTTTATTCGCACTGTGTTTATTTATATTTTCCTTTTATTTTTTATGATTAAATTTTCCATTTTCTTTTAATGTAAAAACATTTTAAGACGAACTGATAAAATAGAAAAGTTAAACCCAGTAAATATAAAGGTGATTCCATATATAGATATATACAGTGTTGCTGTTATTGCTTTTCATTCTAGCTACAATGCTATAAAATATCGTTCTGAAATCTTTCAATTGAAAAAGTTTTCAAATAAATTTAAATGAAATTTGAAGACGAGAAGTAAACATAAAAAAATTGTATTACGTTCATTTGAGCTTTTATAAAAGTTAGCACTATTTACAAGTTTTTGTAGTGGAATTATTCAAGAATTATATATTATAAAATATTTTTGTATTCTATATACTTATAATATCAACAGTTATTAAATGATGTTGCGTTAAATATTGAATGAGGTTGGGGAAGGGATTGAAAGAAGAAATGTTTGGTTTAAAAAAGAAGTCGTAATTATGATGAGTTTCCTAGTGGATTTTTTCTAGTGGTTTTTCTTTGTCGGGTTCGATATATTTACTTTTAATATTTGCAAATTAATTGAGATTCAGTTGATTCTTTTGTGCAGATGGAAAAATATTTGCTTTTCTGATAAAATAATTCTGTTGCAGATAAATAAGCGACATATAATATTATAATGTTGATGAGATATTGGGTTAGATAAATAGATACTCGATACCCTAGCAATTCGCAACTCGGTAAGTATGGTGGATTTGCTAATCGAAATTTGCTTGCGTAATACATATAATATGCTCGATTATTTTAGTAAAGCAAAAATATATTTATTTAACAAAACCTCAAATGAATCAAAAGGAAAAAAATACGAAAACGATTGTGATAATTCTACTAGGTACAGAAAATATTTACTTTAGTGAACGATTATTTAAATATGAACGGAACCCTAATACGAAACGGAAACCAAATTATACTCAGGGGGAATAATTGAATCGTTTAGTATTAAAAGGGCTCAAGTCCACTTTTTGTCAAAATTAGTATTATGACGGTTTTATATCACAGACATGTATATACGTTTTATGACAAGACGGCATTACCATATGGTTAATGAAACGGCACCTACCTTGCAAAAAAAATCATTTATTCTAGAAAGGGCACATGAAATTTTTGACTATCGGCAGCTTTGGTTGAATACTTTTTATATCTATGATGTGAAGAGGAAATGTAGCGAAATGAACCTTTATCACTAAGGAATAGCAAAAAAGGGTCAAATGAAATATGCTCTATGACCAGTGATTTCGTAGAAAAATATTTACCACTAGAAACTACCGAACTCCATATTTTTTCTGATGCATGCCTTGGTCAAAATCGTAATAACACGGTGTTACGATTTGTAATGGCTTTTTGTATTGAAAAAACCTGACCAAAATCTATATTTCCCCGTTCGAGGCCAAAATTTTCTACCTTGTGATCGTGTGTTTGAAGTAATCTAGAGCAATTGAAAGAAAATGGACAGAATTTATTTGCCAGAGGAATATGGGGTCCTGAATCCTGATCAACCGATCAAGTACACTACAAAAAATCAATACTTATATTTTATCAAATATGATCAAATACTAAACTTTAAGGATTGGAGGCCTACTTTTTTCAAAAAGCAGGTAATTGCTGTTCAATTAAAACTCAGAAAAGCAGAAATTTGGAAGCCCGGGAATTTATTGATAGTTTGAAAAGTTTTACGTTTAAACTTCTACGGTTTAATACTACTGAATTTATGAAGAAGGTAAGATTACCTTCTCAAAGAGCGTTTGATACTGTAAACGTAATAAATATTAAAAAAATATGTGACCTGCAAAAAGTCATAAAGTACATACCTGCTCTCCGGTTGTAGGCGCTCTCCGGTTGAAGGCACCCCCTGCATAACTTTTGACAGAATATGAAAATGGCTGGTCTGACTGTTGTCGTACTTATATTTTGACAGTACGCAGTTTTCTAGGTAATATCGAAGTTAATGGACGAGCTTGTTCATTTGCTGCGATCACATTAAAAGAAAAGTTCGTAAAAATCAACGCAATTGTAATTTTTCAATGTTTTTAAAGTGCGATAAATCAAAGTGAATAATCTCAAACAGGTGAGTGTTATCGATATTTCAACAGTATTTTCGTTGTGATTTGGAATGCCACATCGATTTATATCAAAATCACATGACGCATCACATTTTTTTGGTTACTCCGAGAATGGTCGTGATTTCCGGTTGTGGGCACCCACTTTTTTGCTGCGAGCAGCCCCCCCCCCCCCAAAGAAGAGTGACGAAAGAAGGCAACCCATCGGCCAAACGCTTTAAAAAAAGGAACTCTCCATCATCTGATGATTATATCGATTTTGCATCATCTGTTTGAAGCCTCTGCCATCGAAGTTGAATGAAGTTGAATAATTTTTTTAAAAGCCTTTTTTTGATATGTTTGCCACTGAAGACCTTTAAAATTAATAAACCTCAATATTCTTTCAAATTAGGTGCATTTCCCTTGTGCCCATAACCGGTTACTATTTTTAATGTTTTTAATGTTTAAAATGGAGTTTAAACTTATTTATGACAGTCTAAACGCGGAAGAGTTCGAAGTGGAATATGTAGTGAGAGGTATGTAGAGTTCTTCGGCGGGGATCGAGAAAAAATTAATGGAAACGGTCCAACGAGAAGTTCAAAATCCTCTGCTGAAACCAAAAGTATCACACGTGAAAACTGAGCCTGAACAAGAATTAAACGCTATCAGCCAACATAGACAGTAGTTTTGGATAACGAGTTGGACCAGGTAGAGAATGGTTCATTCATTGACAAGAAGAAAGTTCTTGTTCGAATCTTGCACTGGCGAGACAGAGCACAGCGATTGATTGGCTTTTTCCCAAATTTG
This sequence comes from Tipula helvola, assembly GCA_963556165.1. Taxonomy (NCBI): domain Eukaryota; kingdom Metazoa; phylum Arthropoda; class Insecta; order Diptera; family Tipulidae; genus Tipula; species Tipula helvola. Next base: position 138,604,531 of record OY744481.1, read on the forward strand.
GCAGCTGGAACGGTTGTACTTAACTCTCTCGAAAGGCTTGTCGGGGATAGTAGTCGAGATATACGAAAGCTTGAAAGTGCATCTGAGGCATCGATAAAAGTGCGACAGGAACCATTTACCTCTGGCACTGGTCAAAATACTAGTTCGGAACGTGAACCAAAGAGTACAATTGTAGAAGAGCAAAGGTCTGAAGCAGGCTTGGAAACATTATTGGAAAGGCGGTTTTCTCAAAAACTTGAGGAGATGTAAAACGCAACAGCGAAACGATACAAATGAGAGTGATGGTGATTCGAAAGGAAGTTCGGAAGTTTTCAACCAAACACATAATAGTACTAAGTTCAAAATTAAATAATTATCACAGGAAACGCATGGATCCCACCAGATGGAAAATTTCATTCTCCGGACGTGAAAGTAAGCGAGACGAAGAGATCTCTTCATGAGACTCGAAGAGCATGCTTATCAGGATGACGTTCCAAGGCATAAATTGGTCACTTTGATGAGAAACTCTGTAACGGATAAAGCTGACAAGTGGTATTTTAACTTTATTCGATCAAACAAAAGCGCAATTTGGAGGCAAATGAAGGAGTCCCTACTAGATCGCTTCAGCAGTAAAGAATGAGAACGGGAAACGCACAGATACATCCGTAGCCGAATCCAATATCCGAAGGAGGCGTTTAACGACTTCTTAACTGATATTGAAACTGCAAATTATCGTCTAATAGAGCCAATATCCAATGAAGGCCTCTTAGAAATCTTGTTGGATAACATGAATCCAGCCTTGGAAAATACTACTCAACACATGGTGATCAATAATACAGCATCATTGAGGAAAATCTGTGATAACTTCGAGAAGTGGTGGAACACCTCTGGATTTGATCCTCGCCATCTAATTGAGATACGAACCAGGCGTCCACCGCCAATCGCGCAACTCTCGGTGCAAGTAGGAGCATCAACCAGCACAACGTGTAAAAATCTAAAGGACAACGTTGAATCTGATAATGAAGAAAACTATACGTTTCCACTGGACGTCTATGCGATGACTAGGCAACAGTTCGTTGTGTGCTGGAATTGCAAAGATCTCGGGCACAAATTTACAAACTGTAAAATGGATATCACAATTTTTGTGAGGGATGTAGATTAGCCGGTATGAAAAGCACACAAACTAGGGGATCTCGTTCGGAAAAATTTGCGAGCCCCAAATCAACAAACAACCCAAATTCGACGAATCTCTAGACACTAACAAAAAAGCAAACTTTCTACCAGCTACAACCAATCAAGTCTCATCCAATAATCGACGCAGGCGCATTCAACAATATTGGTAAACCCAAAAAGCGTACAACCACCTTTGTTCCATTTCCACAATAACGTGGACGAGTGAAATTCGGTTTATTAGGTAGCGGTGCGAGCGTTAGTATTTTGGGTAAAGGCAGTGAAGAATTTTTAAGTTATCTGGAAGTTCCACTGAAAACTCTAAATACATTCATACAAACAGTAGATGATTCCGCTAACGTCGTAATTGGACATGTTTATCTACCGGTCCCATCTTAGTAAAACAGAGTTAATAAAATGTTGTGCGGTACCGACACTACAGTCCGAAATCTATCTAGGAGTGGACTTCTGGAGAAAATTCAATGTTGCTCCCGATGTAATCAGTGAATTGACAGGAGACCTCACAGATGTCAAGGAAAATGAGCAATCAGACCAACATAAACTGAGCGCTAAACACAAAAAGGATTTAGAGGAAATTATAAATAGTTTTCCTTCTTTCAGTAAGAATGGGTTGGGTAGAACGAATCTGGTGGAACACCATATAGATGTAGGAAACTGTGTCCCTATAAAACAAAGGCACTATCCGGTATGACCTATTAAACAAGATTTAATTTTTCAGGAAATAGATCGGATGATTTCCTTTGGTGTAATAGAAGAGAGCACAAGTTCGTGGAGTACACCTGTTGTTCTGGTAGCCAAAGCAAATGGCAAATCTCGACTCTGCTTAGATTCACGGAAGATAAATCCCATTCCCAATATTCGGCTTGTTTATTTTACGGATTTGGGAGCTGGACAATCGGATATAGATTTCACTTTGGCTGGGTCGGTTCTCAATCCATGCTCACCGATCAGAAATCCCAGATACCTCGTTTCCTTGAACACGAAACGATTTTTTTCGCGGTTTATTGTCAACTCTGCTTTGGACAATTAATCAGATACGGTTTTTAGGATTCCCAAATGCTCGTCGATACCTGATGAGATGTTCAAAAGATCGTCTAACTAAACAAAAACGCTATCTCGAAGCTTGTGGGGTATCACTCGATTCATCAGTCTGCACATGGTTTGGGGTGCGTTACACACCCCAAACAGCATGACGCAGGACTGATAGAGAGGACGGCCTGGGACTGTAAATGCTGTTATCTCTTTCGTGCTCTCAGAAAGAGGTATCTGCCAAAACGCGTCTTTAAGATCGAGGCTTGTAATAAATTTCGTTTCTTGGAGTCTGCCGAGCAACCCGTCTATGATGTGAAGTGGATACGCATCCTTTTTCGTTACACCAATTTGCTAAAAAAAGGAGTGAAATTTAAATGGATTTCTAATGCACCAGTACTACATAATCCTAATTTTTCACAGATATTTTTCATTCGCTGCGACGCCAGCACACAAGGTACTGGGGGAGTGGTTTTCCAAAAAGACGACGAGGGAAATGAAAAGCCTATATCATTTATGTCACAAAAGGTAAATGCCGCCCAACGCAACTACACCGTAACCGAACTGGAGTGCCTGGCAGCCGTCGTAAGCGTCAATAAATTTCAACCCTACATTAAAGGCTACAGATTTACGATTATCACGGACCACGCCAACCTCAAGTGGCTCATGTCTCAGAAAGGACTAAGTGGACGTTTAGCGCGATGGAGCTTAAAATTGCAAGGCTTTGCTTTTAACATCGTCCATCAAAAAGGTAGCGAGAATATTGTTCCTGACGCCTTATCGAGAATGTATTGTGATACTACGGTTGAATTGAAAGAAGATGCCAAACTATACAAGATGATGAGCTGTTTGATGGAATCGCAATACAAGACCAATCTTACAGGACAAAAATTCAACTGGAACCAGAGCTTTACCCGAACTTACTGGTAAAGAGTGGTAAAATTTATATTAGGATTGAACCTAAATCAAACATCCCTTTAATAGATCTTCCTTGTTGGAAAACTTGGATTCCAGATGAACTTCGCGAGAGTTTGATTAAGTAGGAGCATGACGTACAAAGTGGAGCACACGGCGGAATTCGCAAAACATTAGAGCGCTTAAGAAGATTGCATTACTGGCCTAAAATGGATGTACAAGTACATAAATACGTAACCAAATTCGAAATATGTAAACAAACTAAATCTTCAAATCAATGTTTACGTCCACCTCTGGGAAAGCAGGTTTTATCGGAGAGGCCATGGCAGAAAATCTACATGGATTTGTTGGAGCCCTATCCAATAACAGCAAGCGGCAAAACCACAATTCTGATCATTTTGGATAATCTGACGAAATTCGTGCTGCTAAAACCAATGATTAAAGCAACAGCTCCGAAAATCGTGGAATATTTGCGCAATGAATTGTACCCTTTGTTCAGCGTGCCAGAAACCATTCACAGCGATAATGGTGAGTAATTTGTGGGGAAAGAATTTGCGGCATTAACCAAAGAGTACGGTACACAGCATATAAAGACGGCTTATTATTCACCACAAAGCCACGCTTCAGAAAGAGAAACAGATCAATCGTGGCCGCATTGAGAGCTTATGTGAGGGACAAACATTCAAGTTGGGACAAATTTTTGCCAGAGATTGGAAGTGCGCTCAGAAATTCAGTTCATAAATTAACGAAATATTCGCCACACTTCCTAATGTTCGGTTATCACAAAATCTTACATGCAAAAGATTATAAAATGTTACGTAACACTGAATCACTTAGTGAAAACGTGTTAGACTGGATAAATACCCCTGACAGATTGGCAATCGTACATGAAGATGTCAAGAATAATATCATCAAAGCTTATAATAAATATTCTAGCCAATATAACCTTCGAACTAGGCGGAGAACCTTACAATTAAGGTATACACAATTAACACAATAATTTCACGAAAGCCGTATTGACTATCCGAAATTAGTTTATTAATTTCAAGATATTAAACAATATATTGATTGACGTATTTCTCAAAGACTTTAGCGACGGCTGAAATAATTGATATTGGCCGGTAGTTTGAAGGGTTAGTTTTGTCACAACCCCGTTTCAACACGGGTTGCACCATTATATTCTTCCAGGCGTTCGGGTAGTCGCCTCGCTTATATGAAAGTAGGATAATTTAGATAATATTGGAGCCAATTCACTGGCAAACTCCTTCAATATTTGAACTGGAATTCCATCAGATCCGGTGGCCTTGTTTGCATTCATTGTCTTCAGATTAATAAAGACAATTTCCTCCGAGATGGCGACGGGGCTCATTTTAGAACCACAATATGGAATTAATGGAGGTAAATTAAATTTTGATTTATTATTCGGCTCAAATCTTTCGGCTAATTTTAACTGGGTAAATATTTAGAGATATGCATGTGATATAAATTGACAACTCTTTCTGGTAAATCAACCGTTGCATTAAGGAGTAATCATTGAGTGAGAGGTTTAAAAATTTCAAAATTTGGTTCTCAATAGGATTTACAGCAGCGAAATTAGTTAAAAGTCCAATCAATTCAATTCATTTAAATCTCAAACTATTATTAAGAATTCAAAGACTGAATGAAACGAAAATATTTTGCAACACCTTGTAGCACACTTATAAAATACTAACTTTAAACGTTTTTATACATAAACGAATGAATGGTTTTATTAAAATACCATAATCCCAAAAATACTCTACACTGTATTATACATAACAATAAAGCTCTTTACATATATAAAATAGTTGATATACAAAATTTAAAATATAATGCTGTAATTTAACCCCATTACCATATATAAATCGTTCCCATAGCATAAAGAATATTCTATTCGTTTGGAATTTACTATTATAAATGTAGCATAACCAAATTCTTCTTATTTTATTATTTTTATTTTTTTTATTTTTCAAGAAATTCCCCAATGAATGGTAAAAAGAATGCATTTTCATTATTCAAGAATTTTCATGTGTTTAATAAATTTTTAAAACTCAATTAAAATAAATTTACACCGTCACACATATACATACTATAAATAATACTATTATGTATATGTGTAGTACACTTGTCACCTTAAATTTGTTACTCATTTTAAAAATTCTACAAAAAATAAAATTTACTGTATGTGAAAGAATCACACATATATAAGATTTATGAAGAAATTAAGAAAAATTCTGATTTATTAAGTTGTAAATTATATTACAACAACAGCAAAAAGAAATGTCAACCATAACACGACTGAGTGAAAAATGCTCATATTTTATGTATAGAAAACGCAAATATGATTTATGATGATTCCTATATTTTGATGTGTCTTGCATTTTATATTTATATATTTAATATAATCTGGATCATAACATATTATAGTAAACAAAACGTATAAATAACAGTCGCATATGAAAACGGGATAAATAAAATAAAACTAAAATCCAGAAGAAAATGTAAATTTATATGAAATGCATATATGTATGTACAGAGGGTATAAAAATAGTGCTCTAAGACGGCGATCAGTAGCACACCCTGCTTTTGTTGTTTAAAAAATACAACAAAACAATACGATATCTAAATCCTTAATAATAAATCAATTTTCAATCACAAGTGACACTTTGTCTCTCGTTCGAATATAAATAATATTCTGAATATTGTAATGAAGATAAATTTATATTTCACAGCGTTATATACATATATACATATTAATCCATATATCAATTTTTTTTATATCATATACACAACAAGACATTCGACTAATGAAGTCATAATAATTATTTATTAACAAAACATATTCAAAAGTTTTAATGGATCTCAAGCACAACTTGCTGCATGTAAATGGCTTTATTTAGTTGGTTTGTATACCCATATGTGCTTTGAAACTAACTGCATTACATGGGCAATTCTTTTATAATGTATATTACTAATTCTTATTTAATGTGTTTAAGCCACGCTTAACCAACATTTTGTACTGTATAATGTAAATTATACACCTGTATAATCAACCACTTGTTTCATTTAATTTTATGTACTCGTGTACTTACATTATGTATAATCGTAATCGATTTAAAATCGTTAATTGATAGAAGACGTTTTCACTTACCTGAAAAGATAAAAAAAAAAATAATAAAATTAGATTACATTTAGTGTCAAGAAGATTTTCTTTTAGTATTAATAAAAAATTATGGTTGAAATAAGGTGGAATATACTTTTGTAACCTTTCTGAACATATTATGATGTTGTTGTTATTCTTCTTAGTCTTATTTTATACAAAAATAAAAACACATTTGCACGGCGTTTTACCTTACACCTTAGGTTACGTAACCATCACGGTTTTGAGTTATGATGTTCAATTAATGTGTACAACACATACTCGTAAATAGGATTATGCCTTTAAGAAATGTATGCTACATACATAAAATACATAATATAAAATAAACGATTTTAACATCGTGTGTGCTGAGTAAATCGTTTTAGAGTATACACATGCGTTTGAGTCCTCGAGCTAAATGTAAATTAATTTGTTCATGAAAAAAAAAAAAAAATACTGCCTCCTTTTAAAAATTTGACGAATCGTAAAATACGTGACATTTTATTAAATTGATTTTTATTTGTTAGGTTTAAAATACATAAGGCACCATAGACATGGGTGATTTTATTTTTATCCGGAGGGATACTTTAGTTGTATCCAATTATATGAAATTCGCACCGCGAAACCTTATAAAAAATTTGAAAACATCCAAAAGGATCGAACTACATTTTGTTTACATCATTTGGTGTAAGAGAACATCGACCATTTAAACACCATTTACTGTGGGGATTTTTTATAGAAGGTATATTTTACGATTCGTTTGACTCCTTTCAGCGTTAAAAATTAACACCGTTTTGAGACTGCCGAACGAATTATTCGGGAGAGATTATTTTCGAGATTTTTTTTTTTAGTTTTTTAAAGAACCCCCCCGACAGAAATAGAAACTTAAAACTGAAAATATATTAATTCAGATCAGGTGTCATTCAGTTATTTTTATTATACACAGTTGAACATTTTAGTGATATGCGATGCTGATAGGGCACATTACTTTATGCTACAAGCCTTCACAGAAAAAATAAAAAACATTAACCCTCGTCAGGCGGTATAGGTACAATTGTACCTTTTCCATTTTTAAATATTAATAAATCTTCTTGTAGAAGCCGGAGAGGGTTAAAGTTTCATGAGATCTCTACATTTTTTTACTGGATCATACAGACCTAATTTTAGAAAAATATGCGCACCCTCTTCAGAGATAGGGGGTCGAGTAGTTTTTTATATCGTAACAAGCGGCAAAGGTACAATTGTACCTTCATACCTTTTGTATGAATATACTGAAATAAAAAAAATGAGTACGACTTTTTTAAATGTTTTAATTTTATTTATTATAAAAAAAAAATTAAAAATATTTTAGTTACATTATATAAAAGAAAATAAGGATTGTTTTTATTGTTTTCATTAATTTTCTTTACAAGTTTCGCACGGTGTATTTACTTTGCGTGTTCATCGCAAACGGGTTTCAAACTAACTCCACATGATTTTCTAGCTTTGCGTTGTTTCCTCTTTAGCTAACTACCTAAGATAGGGAAGGCTCCACGGCTACAATGAGGTACTAGAAGGCCAGCTACTGCCCATTTCTATTGCACCTCGACCAAAATAGTTTCTCATCAAAATTTGCTGTGCACTATACGAGCTTCGATTGAAAACTTACAAGCAGATTGGCAAGATCTTTCAGGAACTTTTTTGTTGATCCTTTATTCTGAACTGTGGGTTGTGTTCTCTATATATGGTAATATATGATCAATTATGTTGTAGAAACATGCAAGGGACCAACATAATGTTCTTCGTTTCACTAACTACTTTCCCAACATTTTACACATTACGTCGACTCCGCCTTTGGTTTTATTATAGTATGTATTATATTATGTGTTATAGGGTTTATTACCTCTGGCTTTACTACTTGTGTCTCCTCGACTACTCCCGTCATATGCATGGATGATGAAGCACGACTGATTTATGTTTTTTTGGCACGTATGAACATAGTGTTAGGTATATGTACAACATGATTATATGCAAAATTGGTCGAATAGGCCCTTTCTTTAGAAGGTTGCATGTTGTTTGGTAAACACTTTCTATTTTTTCTAGCTGTATCAATTAGTGACATACTCAAGGAGATTAATACTTTTACTAGTTTCATGAAGAAGTCGTTAGTCTCATTTATTCCAGAGCCGTTATACGAGCTAACAAGGTCCAATACTGTGCCGTTCACCAACGTTTACTTGTCAAGGACTATCCGATGGTTTACCAGTGTAAATCTGACCTTGTAATATTTTCAATATCTAATTGTTCTCGACTGAAGTACAGCATTTGGTACGTAGTTTTCGTCATTAGTTATATAATTAGTATGGTTGTTCCTCATATTGAGAATCTGATTCTTTAAGAATCCGTCTTAATTTATCGAACGTGATGCCTATAACAAATATGTAATATTACTACAGTAACCTGCGCCTGCGCCTTTCTGGATTTTAACGGATACTAGGACCACTTTCACTATCATTCATTATGATTAGTAGAACAATTTATAATATTATGTCAATTTACTAAAACAACTTCTGTACCTTGCCGAAAAAAAAATGTTTCCGTTGAATGTGAGAATATTTATACCTTTTATTTTATAAATCCTTAAAAATCAATAGTACTTTTGCCCAGTGTCGATCGAGTGAAAACAATTAAAATTGGTTTGTGGCCTCTATTAAGACTGTATCTGTTCCATATAAATTAATTACACAATATACCAATACATTTACGAACATCGAATGGTACTAAATTATGGTAATAGGCGCCTTAATGAATAGGTTCTCATGCAAATCGTCCAAATCTACACTACTCCAAAAAATTAAAGGAACACTAATTTTTTTCAATTTTTTTAGTGTTTTTTGAAGAGCTGTATCTTAGTAAAATACGGTAGTACAGAGATGAAAACAAAAGCATTTTAAAGCTTCAAATCTCTAGTTTTGAGACTTTTGAACGGAAAATTTTTGTGAGATACCGTTATCACGCAATCATAAGAAAGAGCGCGAAGAATAAAAATTCGATTTTTTTTTTTGTAAGGTGCCATGGGCTCGGGAAATTTGTTTTAAGTTAAACCAATGCAAAGGTCGGTTAGCCTGTTAATTAGGCGTAAATTTAATTTCATTCTGGTCTCTCTATGTCAACTTTTTGCTGAGATATCTTACTTTGAATCAAAAAAGATCCTTTTGCCTTTGATCATCGATATCTCAGCAACCAATGACTGCAAAGTAAACTTTAGGGCAGCCTTAAAAACTTCAGTAAATTTCCTACAAGACCCTTTAATGATTAGTGGAGAACAAATTTTTTTTTCACCCTCAATACTGATTTGAAAAAAGCACAAAAAAACGACTTTTTAGGTTGTCTTAATAAATCTACCGTTACTTTTCCGTTATTGATGAAAAGACTAATGTTGCCAGGTCATTTTACAGTTTAATGTACTCCTAATAGACCTGTATTATTTTCAAATTGATCCATCCAACCGTTTTTTCGGACAGATTGATCAAAGTTTTACAAAACAATTAAAGGAACAAGTATTCATCAAAATAAAAAAACGACTTTTTTCACATTTTGCGTTAGTTACTTGTTAACCCTTAATGATCGTACGATTTTTTTTGTAATACTCGCCGATAAAATACGATAGAAAATTAAATAAAGTTCTGCAATATGACCAATAATTATGGAACTTGGCCATTTCTCATCCGATTTTAGTGAAATTTGGTATGTACGATGGAAATGGTATTCTAAAGTGATTTTTGGATAAAGTTCTGGGATATGGCCAACTAGGATGGAACTTTGCCATTTTTAAACCGATGTTGATGAAATTTGGTATGCACGATGGAAATGGGATTCTAAAATGATTTTTGGATAAAGTTCTGGAAAATGGCCAACTAGGAAGGAACTTGGCCATTTCTTATCCGATTTTGATGAAATTTGGTATAAGCAATGGAAATGGTATTCTAAACTGATTTTTAGATGAAATTCTGGAAAATGGCCAACTAGGAAGGAACTTGGCCATTTCTTATCCGATTTTGATTAAATTTGGTATAAGCAATGGAAATGGTATTCTAAACTGACTTTTGAATAAAGTGCTGGAATATGGCCATCTAGGATGGAACTTGGCCATTTCTCATCCGATTTTGATGAAGTTTAGCATGTACGATGGAAATGGGATTCTAAAATGATTTTTGGATGAAGTTCTGGTATATGGCCAACTAGGAAGGAAATTGGCCATTTCTTATCCGATATTGATGAAATTAGCACGTGCCTTAGAAATGGGATTCTAAACTGATTTTTGGATAAAGTTCCAGAATTTGGCCAATTGTCATTAAACTTGGAAGTATTGTATCCTATTTTTATGAATTTCAGCATTCACGATGAAAATGAGATTCTTGAATTATTAATAAAATAAATCATTAAATACATGGAATAATGATTTTAGTTTTGCACTTTAAAGCACATATCGAATTTCTTCTATTCGTTTAAGGAATAGGCAAGCGCCTTCCAACTTTAACATATAACTTTAACCAAAAATAATTTTAGAGTTTTATTTCTATAGTACATGCTGAATTTGTTTAAAATCGGATAAAAAATGGCCAAGTTCCATCCTAATAGGGCTTATTCCAGAATTTCATCTAAACATTATTTTAAAACCCAATTTTCATTACACATGCTGAATTTCATCAAAATCTTATAAGAGACGGCCAAGTTCCATCCTAATACGGCTTATTCCAGAATTTCATCTAAACATAATTTAAATACCCAATTTTCATTACACATGCTGAATTTCATCAAAATCTTATAAAAAATGGCCAAGTTCCATCCTAATACGGCTTATACCAGAACATTAGCTAAAATTCATTATAGAATCCCATTTCCATCGCGAACACCAAATTTCATCAAAATCGGTTAAGAAATAGCCAAGTTCCATCCCAGTTGGCCATATTCCAGAACTTTATCCAAAAATCAGTTTAGAATCCCATTTCCATCGTGCATACCAAATTTAATCAAAATCGGTTAAGAAATGGCAAAGTTCCATCCTAGTTGGCCATATCCCAGAACTTTACCCAAAAATCACTTTAGAATACCATTTCCATCGTACATACCAAATTTCACTAAAATCGGATGAGAAATGGCCAAGTTCCATAATTATTGGTCATATTGCAGAACTTTATTTAATTTTCTATCGTATTTTATCGGCGAGTATTACAAAAAAAATCGTACGATCGTTAAGGGTTAACAAGTAACTAACGCAAAATGTGAAAAAAGTCGTTTTTTTATTTTGATGAATACTTGTTCCTTTAATTGTTTTGTAAAACTTTGATCAATCTGTCCGAAAAAACGGTTGGATGGATCAATTTGAAAATAATACAGGTCTATTAGGAGTACATTAAACTGTAAAATGACCTGGCAACATTAGTCTTTTCATCAATAACGGAAAAGTAACGGTAGATTTATTAAGACAACCTAAAAAGTCGTTTTTTTGTGCTTTTTTCAAATCAGTATTGAGGGTGAAAAAAAAATTTGTTCTCCACTAATCATTAAAGGGTCTTGTAGGAAATTTACTGAAGTTTTTAAGGCTGCCCTAAAGTTTACTTTGCAGTCATTGGTTGCTGAGATATCGATGATCAAAGGCAAAAGGATCTTTTTTGATTCAAAGTAAGATATCTCAGCAAAAAGTTGACATAGAGAGACCAGAATGAAATTAAATTTACGCCTAATTAACAGGCTAACCGACCTTTGCATTGGTTTAACTTAAAACAAATTTCCCGAGCCCATGGCACCTTACAAAAAAAAAAAATCGAATTTTTATTCTTCGCGCTCTTTCTTATGATTGCGTGATAACGGTATCTCACAAAAATTTTCCGTTCAAAAGTCTCAAAACTAGAGATTTGAAGCTTTAAAATGCTTTTGTTTTCATCTCTGTACTACCGTATTTTACTAAGATACAGCTCTTCAAAAAACACTAAAAAAATTGAAAAAAATTAGTGTTCCTTTAATTTTTTGGAGTAGTGTATATTGACAGATTATTGAAATAATTGCAAAAATACATGAAACATCACAAAACATGATCTAAATAATGTGAAAATACTATATGTTATCTATTTATCGTACAAAATTATGCTTACAGTGAGGATTTTCATATAAAATATATGAAAGTACAATTGTACCTCTGCCGCCGTTTAGCGTTGTAAAATTATGCCGCCGGACGAGGGTTAACAAGCATAAGAAAAACAATTTCTGATTTTGCTTAAAGTTCATGACTGATTTTCAGCCTCCCAATTTAATTATGTGAAACAGACATAATAAAATTGGTTGAAATGTTTTTATCGAGTCAGTAAAATCTTTATTTAATTAAATTGAAAAATTGGAAAAAACATCTAAATTAAATTTGGAATTTCCACCTAATTATTGTGTTGTTTTATAGAAATATTAATTATTAAAATAACAAATGTTTTGTTAAATACTTTTGTAAACTCTAGGTCAGTAAATATATTATGTGCACCAATTAAATAAGATTTGGCAGGGCAGCAAATTTAAGTGATTGATTGGTATAATTCACAATTAGAAATTTATTTATTTATTTTACATTTATTAACGATCTAAGCACATAGGCTATTTTATCGTTTTAAAAACAGTTGTAAAAAAAAGAAGAAAAATGTCATACAATAATACAAATTATATAAAATAAAAATAAAAACTCAATATAAATAAAAGTTATGAGATATTAATTAGAGTAATATTTAATGTTTAATTTAAATTAAGTGGATGAACCATTAATATATTCAAGTGATATCTTTTTGAATAGATTTAGAGACTTTATGTCCCTAATTAATTTGGGAATTTTATATTATTCACCAGGTCATTAAGAAATAGACTAAACAGGGGAGGTTCAAAAATACTACCCTGAAGAACTCTAGAAACCACAGCCATATAATCAGACAATGAGCCATTAAATTTTACTCGTTGTTTTCTTACTGACAAGACAGTTGTTAAAAATTGTTACCATACCATAAGTTTTTTAATAAGTAAAACATGGTCATGGCAGTCAAAAGCCTTTCTGAAGTCTAGAAGCACCAGAAGAGAAAATCGGATGTTTATGAAATCCTGATTAATGCACATTAATAAAATATGGTTAACAAATGTCTGTATTTGGTCTTTTAAAATTGTTTAAAAAACCTTGGATATTATAGGAGTAACCGATATTGGCCTTAAGACATTACAGCTTTTGACATTCTTTGTTTTTGCCAAAGGTGTAACCAGGGCAGTTTTCCAAGCACTAGGAAAAACCGATTTAGTAATACAGTGATTTATTATTATTTTTATTGGAGTAATTGCCAATGGCAAAAGAAGTTTAATAAAAGCAGGGTGCAATTGATCGTCCTACATTGCATTCGAAGTAATTTTATAAATGGCTTAACTGATATGATCGTCATCAATTACGTTAAATTGCAATACACTTTCACTACTGTCATAATATAAAACAAAACTTATATCAGGCATGGGTAAAGATACCGAATTCTTAAGAACAGTTGTAAAATGTGGAGATTTATGTCGTCAACTGAAAATATACAATTTACATCGCTTTTCTTACTTCCAATTCCAATATCATTCAGCGAATTCCATAGTCGTTTTATTGTCATCTTAGGTGCACCGAAATAATAATCAATTTTAGCTTTACGTATTAAACAGGTTACTTTATTGCGAGTAAATCGGTACCAGCTTAGTGAAATTGGGTTTGGAGACTTTTTATATTTGGCAAACCATCTCTCACGAGTCTTGATAGCATTGAATATTGCCATATTTAGCCAGAGTACGATTGAGTTGAGATTTATAACTTTTTTAAGCGGAACACAATCATTATATTATATTGTTTGTTCATAAAATGGTTAAATAACAAAACCTATTGTCGTTAGAGTTGGTCATACAATTTAGCATATCCCAATTTAGCTCGTTGTACCGAGATATATGTAATTAAGTTAAAATCAATATTGTTGTATAGTTTGGAATTAGGGTAAATTCTAATTTAGCTTTCGGAATTTTAAAAAAATAATCCATACAAACAGGGTCGTGATCAGATATACATGGAAAGTCTTTTCGAAACGTTTTAAGTATTTGATTTTTGTTCATTTTATGAATTATAATTTGATCCAGTATATTGTTACCATGGGTTGCCTTAAAAGGAACGGAATATAAACTCGCAGAGAATAAAAAGTCCGAGAATTTATTAGGAGTATTCATGCGATAATTAATATCGCCACACACAATAAAATGTTGAAATTTACTCGAAATATTGCCAAAACCCAGCTGTAACTGCAAGATATAATCAGCCCGCACCAGGAAAGGATTACAGCAAACAACAATTCCTAGTTTTGTTGATCTTGACAGTAACTACGTTAACAAAAAATCTACTTTACCAGAAGTAAAACTGTCCACTAAAGTTACAGTTAAATTGACTTTATATTATAACGCTACCCTTCTCCAACCTGGTATGGACACAGTTGTGTTCGAAATATTATTGTTTAACAATGATTCCGATATACCTAAAAAATCAAAGTTATATTTGTTCCCCACCAACCTGACTTCATCAATATGACAATATAAATTACGAGTATTAACATGTACAACTTTAATCCGAACAGACTGTGATAATTCATTGCTAATCAAGGCAAGTTTAGTCGTTGTAATTAATTAAGGAAGAACACTACTGTGAGATTTTCAAAAAATCGATTTTTTTTTTGCCTTTAAAAAATCCTTTAGACTCTCAAAAATATGATACAAATTCGTTTATAGCTAAAAAAATTTTTTTTTAGAAGGTTTTCAAGCATTTTCCTGGTCGGTCGTTGACGCTCGAAGAAGAAGGACGTGTTTTTGTCGTCTTCTTCGAGAAAATTTTAATTAAATTAATTTTAAGTTTATTTTATTTTCTAATGTAGTGTAAAGTGTTTAAATATATAATTTATATATAATATATTTTAATTTAATTTATTTAAGTAAAAATGTGTATATAAAGTGAATAATAGTGAAAATTTAAATATGGATAGAATGCAATCCATCGGGATGCATTCAACAGGCATTGTTTTATATTTATTTTCATATTTATAGCGAAACAAGTCAAATTTTGGCTTTCTCGCTTAATAATGCATGTCTTAAATTTGTGTAGTTGGTGCATAAAATTTGAATGGTCAAATACATTATCTCGTATTTAGATTTAATTAAAATCGAATAAATAAATGTACGCATTAAATTTCTGTTTCTGTACATGAATATACAAGTTTTCGGTTTCTCTCTTTCCTCTTACGAGATTATGTATGTGTTGTATTTTTGTTTTATGTGTAAACGACACAAACACATGTATTCTTTATTTATATCATTGGTTCTATAGTGTTCGATTGTTTATATTTGTTTCTGAATTGTATTCACAGTCGTGTATGTGTAGTGTACGATGTTATTTTCGGAAATATATACATTAATATATAATATAGTGAAGCCTATTATGTGTGTATATAATATAGAGAAGGCATGTACCAAAACACACTATGTACACATCGATACTTTCCCTGCTGCGCACGTGAAGGATTATATGAAAATGTTTGTTTTCTCTATGTGCGTTGGTGGTTTTAGTTTTGTACTGTAATACGATTTTATTATTTTTACTTGGCGTTGTTGTATTCTTTGTGTTTATAGTGCTCTTTATATACAATGAACTACACAACGCAAAATTTTCATGTATTCAATTCAAATAAGATTCTTATACTACGTATAATCGAGTAATTCTGAGTTGAATTGGAAATTTAATTAGAATTAAAAGTTTCTTGTATTCGATTCTAATGGGATTTGTTTACTTTGTATTATCGAGTAAATTTGAGTTGAACCAGAAACTATCGTATGTAATACAGTGAGGTCTCGTTATAGTGAATACTGATTTAAGGAAATTGTAATTTCGCAATGAAATTTTATTCGCCAAAGTGATAAGTGTTTATGTGAAAATATATGGTTAATAAGGAAATAAAATAATAAAACTTTACATATGTAAATACACGACTAAATTAAATAATTAAATACATTTCTCCGGTCCCTTTGGCTGCGCTGTTTCGAGATTTCACTGTTCATATAAAATTTTTGTTTATTTAAGCATGATTATTTTTTAATACGGGGTATTATAAGTAGCATTACATTTTTTAGATTATAAATTGTAATAAATTAATTTCAATTAAATTAAAATATTAAAATTTCAATAAATTTATAAATAAAAAAACTAATATAAATATTATATTCTGATTGAACTGAAAATGAAGTATTTGAAGATGCATTATTTTGGACCCTAGGAATGGGAACAACGTTAATTATATAAATAAGTGAAAGTGCGTGACGCTAAATACATTGAACTTAATCGATTTTATGGAATTTAGGTGGTTCTTACACATAAACGATAATATTATTTATAATTATGGTATTTAGGGTATAACTTTTTCGGGAAATACGAATATTTGTGTTCGGAGGGAATGCCCCGGGTATTATATATTTTTGGTGGAAGTAAGATACAAAATCAGTTTTGATTAAGTTAATATACGTTTTTCGGAACTCTCGATATTGGATAAAACCCGAAAAGGTATGCCCTAGGTAAAATGATGAAATTTTTAAGAATATAATTTTTAATTTTCTTTTAGTTAGTTTTATTTATTGTCTGTATAGCGAGTGAATGAAAGCGGGTTCTTGATTTAGAAAACTAATAGATAAGATGTAGTTTAGAAATTGTGTTGTCCTGTGCTAACTATTTTATTATATTATTACTAACAAATTTACTAACTATCGATCGCTTAGGTGTCTGTAACCGGCTCGAGTCTGTCCCAACTAACATTCCTATCCTATCCTTCGGTTTTTGTTATATGTAACCGGGTGTACAGTGGGCCCGGCGTAATCCGGGAGTCCCTGCTATAATGCTTGGTTGTACATTCTAATCAAAATCAATCAATCTTCCGATGTTGCGTGATGTTTCTGCCATGATGAGATGAGTTGATTTTGCAGCTTGTGGTTGATGAAAATTGCAAAAATGTGCAGATGAGGTATTTGATGGTCGGGATATCCATTTAGTTTAGTATTTCCAGAACTCCTTGGATCATGTCGGGTTCATCTAATATAATTATGTTTCCATAATAATTATCAAGTTACAACAATTCTTTGTAGAATTATACTTATGTTCACGAGCGTGTAGTTGGACACGATTTAATATTTGATTTGAATTTTCAGAAATATTGGTGACCATGGTGATGAATTTAATTATTTACTTGTACTATAGTAGATTCAAAAGCTAAATAGTAGGATTTTAAGCTCTGATTTAATAATGTTAATTTAAATTCTAATAGTAGTATTTAATGATAATTAACTAATTTCGATCTTAATTTTCAGAAGTATTCGTGGAAACCCAACACAGATTCCAAGAATGCTTTAGAAAGCTTTAGAAATTCTGTTGTTTTGATTTTGATCCTCGTAAATTTCAGAACTTCAGTTCTGAATTCATACTTTAGATAATAATTGGTGTCTTACAATTTTAATTTTGGGTACTGGTGATATTAATTGTAATTTATTACAGAACAGTCATCACAGATCAAACTTCTATACTTTAAGTGGTTTAAGTGGTGGGTTCACAAAAATGCTTCATTTAAAATAATAGTTTTGAGTTAAACGGTAGTTTTAGGATTGGATTGGCTACATTGGGATTCCAGGATGAAGAAACCAGGCGCAGCACCCTATTTATTAATATAAGTGTGAAGAATATGACTAATAACTTAATTTTCAGAATATAACATAGTTCCAGAATTAATCATTTATAAGGATCAAACCGAATCCCGTTTTTCAGAATAAAGTGACAGCCTGATTCAACTCTCCAGGGTCAACAAGACGTTAATAAGCTTGTAGTTAGAAATTGTGATGTCTTGTGCTAACTATTTTATTTTATTATTATATTTATTACTAATAATTTACTAACTATCGACTGCATAGGTGGCTGAAACCGGGTCGAGTCTCTAATACTAACATTCCTTTCCTATCCCTCGGTTTTGTTTTATGTAAAGGGTGTACGGTGGATCCGGCGTATCCGGGAATCTTGCTGAGGCTTGGTCGTACATCCGTATCAATCAATCAATCAAAAAAGAAGGTTTTCAAGCATTTTCCTGAGAGCTCTTATTGAGAAGTTATTGATACCAAAAACTTTAAACGCGTTTTTCTCGAAACCGTGTTTTGTAAATCTGCACGCAGCAGAACTCAATCAATTTTTGTTCAATCGACTTGAAATTTAACTGTAGCTTCTTAAATAGATTTAAAATCGAAGTACATAAGTTTTTTTTGATTCATTAAAAATTAAAAAAGATATACAACTTTTTATACGAAAATTATAGTCGAAAAATGAAACTTTTTCTTCAAACTTGTCTCTATTGTTTGTTTTTTTGAATTTTTGAATTTCCTCAGGTACTTCGATGCTAAAACTAATAGGAGTATATTTCATGAAAATATTTTATTTTTTGTTCCAGGAACAAATTTAGGACACTTCTACTGCGTGCAGTGGAGCGACTCGAGTCAAAATCACTTCTACTAAAGCTACTGCTGCGCCGCCATTTTGTATTTTTTTTTACATAACAATTTTGTTTTGTTTACTTAAGTATATGCCAAATATAGCCTAAAATTTTTTTTTCTCTAAACCCAACCCATGTTACTGGACCATTCTAATGACTGTACGTATAAATGTGGGTAGTCTCACTCGGCTGGGAGGTTCGTGTCATTAGAATTTATTCTTTATTTTTGGTCCAACAAATCATTACGTACACAAGAAAAAAAAAAACCAAAAATGATCACAAAAGCCACTTCCATCACAAACATCACCAATAAATAAAATAATTTTACTCCATTTTAAATACCTATATTTCTATGAAATAAAATCTTGAATCCAATAATTCGATAAACTATATATATTTATATTATTTTCTTTATCAAAAAAACTACTACTAAAAAAAATGTTCATTTATTAAGAGCAAAACAAAAATAACCATTTACGAAATTCCAACACAACAAAAAAAAAATATAAGAAAGTAAATTATTTAAGCAAAATCACTCACCAGACCAACATTCCCGAAGAGTACTCTTGGCAGCTGTTCTTGTGGCTGAAAGAAAACTTTAACCGGATACGGATGTACCCTAAATATATGGTTCACTTTTGTTTTTATAATTTTTCTTTTCTTCTTAATAAAGAACTTATAACTTAATTTTAAACTTTTTTTTTTTTACAAATATAACCGTATTTTCTTAATTTTCACTAAACATAATATTATACTCTAGATTAGGTGCAACCCTGCACTCAATAACACTATTCTAAATTTGCATAAATACAATACACATACATATTGTAATATTACACAAATTGTATTAATTTCACGTTTATAATAAATAATAATAAACAAAATGAGATAATCCACTAATCCTATGGTTGGTAAGTTGATAACGGCAATCAAAGTGTTCCTTTCCCGGTCCTTTGCTAAACTATATATGCAATTTCGTGCCTACAGTTTGTTACTATACAGCTATTTTTGCTTTAACTGTCACGGCTTTGCTTTATGTCTCTACCGTGTAACTTTCTTTTTTTGGTAACTTACTGTTACTCTGAGAAATTTTTATAGAGAGGCCCTAGTATTGCCCTTCGGGATCAACACTCAATTTAAGTGATTGCACTGGTGGTTCTGTATGTTAGAAAAAAAAAAAATTGAAATACACACATCGGTTTTGAACACATGGAGGATTTTTGGTTGACCACCATAGCAACAAAATTATCTTACCAATCTTAATCTGCTAGCAAATTTTAATTTATAAATCCCAATTTCATTTTTTATGGCACTAACAAAATATTTAAAATTTAACTTATGATGGGCGATGTTTAGTACATGGCCTCTCAATTTGAATAACCATATAATATTTATTCCAAAATACAAATGTTACATACAAAATGTAAAACAAGATTTTCCCCTGCTGTGAATTTCTATTTTATGAGCCCCCAAAATTTAAATGTATCTATGTAATTGCTTGCAATGTGCATATATTAAAAACCAATTGGATGAGATTTAATTATCGAACCATAATACATAGATATAGCGTAATTATTGCATTCGCCTTATATACAATAATTATTACAATCACAAGCTTAAGACACAGATAATTTGATATATACACAACAGCTTGCCATTCAATGAACCGGTAGTAAAAAAAAAAAAAAAATATAATCAACCAACATTAAGGTGATTGACCAAAAACGACAATACGTACATTGGTTATGGTTTTTTTTTTATTCTTACATCGTTACACTTGTGGCTTCCACATCAATGCAGCCGTAACACCCATTCCTCAAAAAAAAATACCAAACTAAGCACTTGAAAATGGTAGGTCACAGTGGTGTTCTCCCTTAATAAAGAATTTAAAGAAAAAAATTAATCTATTTGTATTCCTTAAATTCATTAAAGTCAGGTTATTTAATGTTTTGAGTCTTTTAAATTATTTAAATTTTTTCAAATTTTAAATTCTTCACATGTTTAAAATTCTTTAAATTTTGTACAATCTTTAAACTAATGTTGATAATTGTTTTCTATTTTTAAAATTTTTTGAATTTTTTAAATTTTTTCATTTCATTAAATCCTTCGGATTTCTTTATAGCCTTTAAATTGCTAAAATCAATTAATTTTTTGTTTAAATTCTTTTAATTTTGTAACGTTTAATTTTCGTAAACTGTTTTTTTAAATTATTTAATTTTCTAAATTTTTTGTTTCATTAATTCTTTAAATTCTATAATTTAAATTATCTGAATTCGTGAAATTATTTAAATTCTTATATTCGGAAAATGTTTAAGAATAAATTTTTTAAATTCTTTAAATTGTATACACAATTTTTTAATTGTTTAAGTTATCTAAATCCATAAATTCATTAAATTCTTTAAATTGATTCATTACTTTAAATTCTTTTAGTTTTACATTTAATTTTTCTTTCACATTCTCTAAATTTAAAAAATTTTGGAAACTATTGAAGTTCTTTAAATTCCTTTTAAATTAACAATTCTTTAAATTCTTAAATTTTTTAAATTGTTTAATATTTTTAAATTATTCTCATTAAATTTTTTAAATTCTATATATTCTAAACATTCTTACGATTGTTTAAATACCTAAAATTTCCTTAAATTCATTAATACATTAAATATTTAGGACCCTTATATTTTCATTCAAATTTATTAAGTTTTTTGTTAATTATTCGAAATTCTCTAATTCTTCAAAATTTTAATTATTTTTTTTATTTTATTTATTTTATATTTATTAACGATCTAAGCACATAGGCCTTTTTACCGTTTTAAAACAGTTGTAAAAAAAATAAATTAGAAATAAAATGTTTTAATTTAGAAGTTTTAAGCCTTTCCCTTGTAAAATTCTTCAAATTTTGTTTTAAATTCCTTATATTCTAATTTTTTAAATTCTTTATATTCATTGGTTTTCAAATTTTTTAAGACTTTCAAATTTTTTAAAATTTTTAAATCCTTCAGGTTAAATTTTATATACTGTTAAAATTTTTAAGGTTCTTT
The DNA here is from genome assembly GCA_963556165.1 of Tipula helvola. Taxonomy (NCBI): domain Eukaryota; kingdom Metazoa; phylum Arthropoda; class Insecta; order Diptera; family Tipulidae; genus Tipula; species Tipula helvola. The sequence goes on from OY744481.1 coordinate 138,626,415, forward strand.
AAATTTTCAAAATTCTTCTAATTTGCAGAATTTAAATAGTCTTTAATTCCATATTATTCGCTCTATACTCTTTAAATTTTTTAATTCTTTTATTATTTAAAATTTTAACTTAATCTTTTAAATTCTTTTATTTTTGATGATGTAGTATAGTATTCTGGTTTTTCCAAAAAACTACTTTAGCTTTATATATTTTTGTAAATGTGAATTATTAATCTTAGCAATATGTTTTTTCGTTGCTTTTGCTGAAGCTCAAAAAGATGTATCAGAAGGCGAAATAATCAAGAAAGGGAATTGTGATTAGGCACGTGAACGAAGAAACATTCAATTTAAAATAATAAATTAATTAAATTGAATACGATACAGTTCTTTTATTAAAAGGTTACGAAGTTAATGGTTTTAATATTTTAAACAACACGCGATATGGTAAAAAATGCCATATTTCAAAACACGATTTTTCAAAAGGCGGTACCTGCTAGTTTCAGGTATAATATCCACAGTACGAACAATAATAAATTTGGCCAAAATGGTGAATTATTTTTAAAACACTTTCTATTGTTTATCGCGCTTTGTACCATATCGTGATTTGAAATATCGCGTTTTGAAATATCGCGTTTCGTACTTTATCCCATTTCGTCATATCGCGTTTTGAAATATCGCGGTTCGAGCGGATCCCGAAAATACGACAATAAGAATTATCAAAATTTATTTTTCCATCTCTAAATTAATCAAATCTTTAAATCTTAAAACTAAATTTTCTAAATCCTCCAAATATTTATATTAAAAATTAAAAATTCTTTAAAATTTATAATTTATTAAATTGTTCAAATTCTCTAAATTTTCTAAATTCTTTCAAATTTAATTTTTTTTTTAATTCTAAAAATTTTCATTTTTTTAAATTCTCTAAATTTTAAACAATCTTCAATTCCTTTACTTACGAGTTCTTTATACCCTTTAAACCCATTACATTGTTTCATTTAATTAAATTTCTAAATTTAAATTTTTCATTTGAAAATTCTTAAGTATCTTCAAATTTTATACAATCTTCTTCAAAAATTCTTTGTAGAAAGAAAAATTTTAGAAAAAATTGAAAGGTAAGAATTTAATGAATTTACAATATTTAAAAATGTAAAAGTTTAAAGAATTTAAAGAAAAGAAGTAATCTATTTGTACATATTCCCAAAATTATTTAAATTAAGATTATTTAATGTTTCAAGTTCTTTAAAATGTTTAAATTCTTTCTAGTTTTTAAATTCTTAACCAGTTTAAAATTCTTTAAATTATAAAATTTTGTATACTCTTAAAATTTTTAAGATTCTTTAATTCATTATAGCCCGAATGTATAGGCATAACTATTGCTAGGAACGATTTTGCATAGGAACGATTTTCGCGAATCATGTCTCAAAATTTCGATATGGATTTCGATTTTATTTTGTTGTTTTCAATATTATGTACCAATGTTTATATTTATAGATTTTGATTACTACAAATGTTGTTACATTATATAACAAATCTTTTACTGATGTTTATAAATATGTATATACTAAAACTGTTACTATAAGAAGAGTTATAGTTGTAGTAACGACTAGAAATACACATTTAAAAATATTTGATTCAAATTTATTTTCTGGAAATAATAATGTACATACTATTTTATGCTCTACATATTGAGAAGCGATATAGTGAAGTGATGAGATGCACAAGCATAGCGTAGCGTTTTTACTGAAATTTTGCGTGCGGTCAATGATTTAAACCGTTGCACCCAGATACAAAGTAATCACATATTTTGGTCAATATTGTCGTTTGAGCGCTGATACCACTCAAGGTTTCCTATAGTTTAATAAAACAATTAGAGTTACAGAAATAGTTTTAGATATATGTATGTATCTTTCTAAAACTCATTTAATTTATTAAACGATATAAGTTGCATCCTCTATCAAAAATTTCACCAAATCTACATTAAAAACCTAATTTACCTTGTACTTACAATTAAAAACCAAATATTGCACCAAGATTAAAAGACAAATCCATGATTTACTTTTCTCTCTAAAAGCTTACTTCTTTTACTTTTTTTACTTTTATTTGTAAACCACGTTATTAATATCTGACATCTAACTTTGTTTTCTTCTCGCACGAAAAAGATATTTTTGTCGCATGCGCATTAAGTTTCGGTTCAAGTTATGCCAAATATCGTAGTAATTTAAATAAAATTTATTTTGAAAGTCTTTGACCCTTATGCCAAAATAAGATTTAAATTACGTTGAAAGCGCTTCGATTTTGAGTACATACATTATATCATAAAATTTTATTTGCGGCACTCAAGATTTCTGATAAGGTGTTAAATTTGGGATCCGCTCGAAACGCGATATTTCAAAACGCAATATGGTACAAAAAACGATATTTTAAAACGCGATATGGTACACAACGCGATATGGTACAAAATGCGATATTTCAAAACGTTAGTACTCACTATAACAGATTGATCCCATTAGAATTCATTTTCGGCAAATAATGTTCCTCAGGACGGTTAAAATCTATCTTAAATAAATTAAACCATTAATTTAAGTGTCTCTAGGCAAATACCAGAATGCGTATTGACCTAAAATGTTCATAACAGATGCCAATTTAATTCCTTGGAAATTAAGACCAAGTATACGTAGTCCCAAATGGGCTATACGTAATCGTATATGCGCCAGTAATACCAATGGCAACCTATTTATGACCTTAAAAATTGTGTCGTGGATAGTGAACATCATTATCAGTTGATTTCACAGAATTCTATTCCGCCACTCAAAGTTCCTGAGAACCGCAATATACACACATATGCGCCTATTGCATCAATCACAACATGCGGATGGTCTTAAATTTTTTGCCCAAGATAGTACTGTTCACTATAACAGGTTGATCCTTTTAAAATTTATTTTCAGCACAGAATTTTCCTCAGGACGATTATGATTTGTCCCAAATAATTTAGGCTATTAATTTAAACGCTTTTAGCGAAATTCCCAATATCCGTATTGACCTACAATGTTTAACACAGAAACTGAACATCGTGCCAATTTAATTCCATGGGAATTTCGACCAAGTACACAAGGCCCTTGAGAATCGTAAATCAAAATCTGTATCAGCGAAAATGGTCACAATATGTTGTCTAATATAATGGGATCACAACATATTAACGGCCTCAGAAATTCAGTTATGGATAGTTGACATCATGATAAGTTGATTTTAAAGCATTTTATTACCGTCACTCAACATTACTGAGAATCAGTAATTAAATTAAATTCTTTATAGCAGCAATCATATGTAAGTTGTGGACTGATAAAAAAATTGTATCAGTGCTAATGGACGTCGTTGTAAGTAATTTGATTTCATAAGAATGTTTGTGTCAAAGAAAGTTCCTGAGAATAATTAACTATAATTCGTAGCTAGAATTATTTTATGTACGACTACACTTTTTTTATTTACAATTTGTGTTGCTTAGTGTTGGAAAACTATCGATAGTTTCGATAGTAAAATAAAAAACAATTGATAGACAACTATCTAAACAAATTAAAAGACTATCGATATACTATCAATACTATTGGATAATAAATTTATAAAGCTTTATTTAATTACACAAAGGTTGCCTACAACCAAAAAAAAATAATAGCCAACAGAGGTAAATTAAAAAAAAAATCACAATTAGTAATTATACTCGGAAAGTTCCCCAGTTTTCAACTTTAATAAAAAATTTTAAAGCAGCCAATCGTTTTTATGTAAGAAAGTCAGCATATTCACATTTTTGGCTTTAAGACGGGATCGTCGATCACTAATAATTTGCCGAACAAATAAAAGGAATCACAATTAGAAAAACGTAACAAATAGTGCGTTTTTTTATTCGCTATCCGGAGCTGCTATAGAGAGCCGTCATATAAAAGTTGTTCCCGACAGCGAATGTTATATGGCGGCTTCCGATAGCAGCTCCGGATAGCGAATAAAAAAACGTACTAATCGCATAATAGCAAAACTCTCTTGTACTTGTTGGATACAAAAATCAATATATCGATAGTACATAAAAAGTATCGATTATTTTCGATAGTATTGTTTTGTTGCACAACATTATATATAGTTTGTGCAGCTCTGAAATTATATTTTTATTATAATATCATAAATTTATTTGTTAATACTTCGAATTTTTTAAACGGTAGAAGAATAAAGATTGATGATTATTCTGGATTGAAACCGAGCGTCGGTATAATCTATCTGAGATCGAGCTCAATAAAATTGTATTTAAAATTAAATTATACACACATTTTTAAATTTTTTAAAAACACTTGTTAAATATTTCGCAAAATTACAAAAGGTTTAAAAAATCACTCGATCGATTTTGGCTTGTTAGGCCATCATCAGGAGTATCTACTAAACAGTTTAGTAGATACTCCTGATGATGGGCTAACAAGCCGAAATCGATCGAGTGATTTTTTAAACTTTTTGTAATTTTGCGAAATATTTAACAAGTGTTTTTAAAAAATTTAAAAATGTGTGTATTAAATGTGTTTCGCCAAGTGCCTACGGCATAAAGTGTAAAAGTATGATATTAAATTATATTATTTAAGAATAAGTAGTGTATATAAAATTCTGTCTAAAACAATTATTATAAACTAAATAAAAATAGTTCTAAATAAATTGTACCACAATTAAAATTCCAGCTACAAATCATAATTCTAATAATCGCCAAAATTTTTCACATACCATAAGGTGACCAACTATTTTTTGTTCAAAAAGAGTACACCTTGCAAGTATTTCATAGGTGAAAAAAAATATAATATATAATTTTATAAATAATTTTTCACATTTCTTGTAAGAAATTTAAGCTTTAATCAGCCATTTTAAGGCCGCCATTTTTTTTTAGAAGAATGTATTTTCCCAAACCAGCTAATTTACAATTTTTAAAAGTGGGTTTGTATATACATATATGAAAAATGTCTTTCAGTTTTGAAGAAGCGGAAAAATGCGAATGTCAAAAAAAATGTAACAAATTTGTTTATTAATTAATAAGCAGCTTAAAACAACATTTACAAATTACAATGAATCGTATTATCATAATCATAACAATCGATTTTGATGGTTGATTAAAAATGTAAAAATCTATAAAATCGTAAATTATTCCAAATTAGATCCGAAAAGCAACTTATAGGAAACAATTTCATTTTTATTTTTCACCACATTATGATGTACATGAATGGGTCGTTTTATTCTATATGAATGAAAAGCATCACCCACATAGTATGATCCATTAAATATGGGTTAAAATTTTATATTGTGTCATCAAATTGCAGCTTTATGAAACTATCCAAAACACGATTTTTTTTTGTTATAGATAATGAAACAATTTATTATAAAATTCAGTATACATAATATTGTTTAATATAAACAATCAAGACGACACAAAAACCAACTAATTTTTCAAATGAATACAACAAACTGATAACAATGAGTTGAATTAATTAAATGAAGCCGGAACCCCTAAATTGGCTATATTAGTTTATCCAATATAATAATTATAAAGCAACAACAAAAAAGAATAAAGCGTTGATCTGTTATATACAACCGTACATATATGTATGATAAAAATCTTTCCTCATAGACAAATTGAAATACCAAACCCTGAGATTTTCTGATATGTTGTAGAAAAATGTTCGTATCCATGAAGATAATTAATTTTTATTATTTTGTTGTTGTTTTTTATTATTTTGTTGTTCATCGTGTACCTGATTCTCAGAACTAGAATCCTTAGTTTATTTTTGTAAAGAGAATTTTAAAATTAAAATAAAGTTATATTTGGATTCTCCTGCTAACCTCATAAAACGTAATTTAATTAATTTTAATTTTTTTATATCAGCAACCTCAGAATGTTTGTGTGCGTGTGTATGTGTTGTCATGTAATCCGGATTTTTATTATTTTCTTGAATCCCATCTTATAAATTTTCAAAAATCAACTCTATAATTTTAATATTTTCAATCTGTTTTTTTGTAACAACAAGAAAAATTCTAGCTAATTTAAATATCATGTACAACAGCCTAAAACAATAAAAAATAATTTCCTTTGTACGATAATCAAAATTCTATTCATATAACATACTTGAACATATTTACATATATTGGAGTTTTTTTAAAAGCTTTTTTTCATTCTACACCTACATGAGAATTAATTGTTTTTAATGAAAATATTGTTTTTTTTCTTTTGTAACCGTTAATATTTTAAGAGCGTCATGGAAAAGTTCAATCACTTTACACTTTAAGCGTAATAATAATAAAATCAAATAATTAAAATTGACATTATTACCTTAGCGGAATTAAGAGGAATTTTTATTTCGTTTCGTAACATGTTACAATTTCTTAATTTTTTCAACCTCGTTAATGCTATTATATGAGTATGTGTCTTATCTGCCGTTGTAGTAAAAAAATAATGCGACAACAAATAAACTGACACACACATATATACCGCCGACATTGACGCCACCATAACCATCTCCACCACGTTTGATTACAGTTTAACACACATTCATATGCAAATATATATTCCATATACATGCCTTATATGTGGAAACAGGCGAAAATTAAACATAAAAATTGAAAGCTTTCGTTTTTTTTTTGTTTCATTAAAAGATTTTCCAAGCAAAGTAGAAAAATAATGTTAAAAGGGTTTTCAAGATATTTACTGAGGAAATTTTTTTTTGTTGCTTTCACTTGTTAAATTGAAAATTTTTCGCCTGAAAAAAAGAAACATTTAAGGTAATTTTATAAGATTTTTCTATTTTTTTTTATTTAATGTGGAAATAACAGCAAAAACACTTTATTTTAAATGAAAATGAAGCAAAAAAAAAAAATTTAAATTAGAACGATTTGAACATAGAAACGATAACAATCATACATTTACAATATTTTCGAAAAATAATTTTCGTTTTTGCAAATTACATTTACATGAAATGAATGTTCATGGTTTGAATTTTCATTTTTTTTTTTTTGTTTTTTTGGAAATGTTTAGAAAATGTGATTGTGTCAATTTTCGAGGATGTCTCCAAAGGTTTTTTTTTGTTTGGGTGAAGATTCATACAATATGTTTAATGTGGTTTCGTGTTTATAATGTTCCAATTAATTTTAATATCTTTTGTATATACAATCGTGATGACATGAACCTTTACGATAAGCAACTATATGTTGTATGTTTTACGCTACTGGCTAAAATGTGTTTAATACAATTTTAGTCCACGTGTCATGGTTAATAAGTTTTTCACTATGAATTCAAAAGTAATTACGCCAGTCAAAAAAAATAACAACCCTTGATGACATGTGTCAGATTCTCTTAAACATATATAATAAGCTAAAATGGGATATGTTTTTTTTAATTTTGTTTTTGTTTCAATTTAGAAGTCTACGAGTATATGCTAGAAAATGGGTGGAGGTCAAAACTCATAATAAGCTCATACGTGTTGGTATAATTAATAAAAGGTAAAAGTAAAAAAAAAGTACATATATACATTTTCGAAGAAGAGAGATAAAATACTACTCCTGATGGCACGTAACAGAAGTATAAACAAATTCACCGATATACTGTTGGATAGATAGACCGAAAAAAATTAAATAGACTGACGTACTATAAGAGACGTAAACCTACAGGCAGACCTACGGATAGACCAACAGATACGCCGAGAGAGTATAGGCACAGAATACCCAGAAGCGACATAACGCGGTTTTTATATGGAGAAAAGTGGACTCATTTTTTTGACCTTGGTTTATAGAAGGTAAGATTTTCGGTGTTAAATTATCGTTCAGTGGCTGAAAATTCAAAATTAACATGTAAAATATAAGGTAAGCGCAAAAATTTCTTGGTCCACGTAATGTCGGTTCTGGTTGTTTATTATTCTGTGGTATAGGTGTATGGCATGTGGGCACATACGACCTATTTAATTTACATCCAGTTCACGGATAAAAAAAATAAATAAATAAATGCACGGCACTGTTATTTTAAACTTTCAGTTTATTTATAAAAAAAATGAATAAAAGTTTTTCCGAATTATATAAGCGGATTATAATTTAAATAAATTCGATTAATATTTATATTTTGAATATTTATTTAATATTAGAATTTTTATTATTATTAAAATTTTCTTTTTACAATTTTGTAATAAAAAAATATATTATTTTTTTTCACACACTCTTTCGGATAGAAAGATCAAAACGTTAATGATGAAAAAAAACTTTTTTATCCAAGAAACAAAAATCAAAAACTTGTTGTTGTATATTTTGTTCACTCTATTATATTAATATCTACTATTAACCGCATACACATGCGAAACAGGGACGACTATATACCTTGATAATCATTTGTTTAGACATAATGAAACGAAAATGCCGGAAGCACTACGTAGATCAAAATGCTAAATTTAAAAGCAAGAAACTAAAGGCGAAAAATATTGTTGCACAATATTTTCCGTAGATGTCATTAGTAATAACTTTTAAACAGAATTTTAACGTCGAAAATGTAATTATTTTCCGAAGATGACGAATTTTAATTAAATGCCTTGTGAATAATATGAAAATGTAATACGTTGAAAATGAATATCATTTTCCGAAAATAACGTATATTGGAATGAAAATTAAAATACACAATGTGGTATTTAACAAACATAATTAATATATAAGAAACGAATTTCCTAGGCTAAACTGTAAGGAAAATTCGTTTTGTACCAAATATTTATAAAAACCATAAGGTTGTTGTTGTTGCGGTTTGAAATACTTATGTATTCCAAATCTCGCAAAATAAAATAATGCACATTTCTATTCTACAGTGGAAACCAGTGTAGTAGAAATGTGTGTAATAGAAAAATAAACAAGAATAAACAAACTTTCATGTGGTATTGACTACGTACGTATCACACACATTAATAATATAATTATTGTAAATGAAATTGCTATTCTACAGTGGAAATCCCAGAGTAGTAGCAATTCAAAATAAAATTGTACGTTGAAATTGTTTGTTTATAATATTGTAGTGAGGGTTCAAATATTTCGGTTGAATATTTAGAATCGGTCGCTACAGGACTCCCCTCCAGTTTGATTCACGGTTTTTTTTAAACAAAAAAAAAAATCGAGAATCCTAAACTAAGAAATGCACTGCTTTATGAATGTGGGATATATCAGTATGAGCACCCGAATCGCGAATACCAAAAGCAGGCTTTAAACGATCAATTGAAATATTACAATTTTTGTCTTTAATTAGAACAATGAAATGTTTTCGAAAACGCCTTAAAACTTTATAAGGCCCTTCGTATGGAGGTGAAAGCCCAATTCTAACTTTATCCGATCTCACGAAAACAAAATCACAGTTGTCCAATGATTTTGGAACAAAGATGTTATCTTGTACAGATTGTCGTGTCGGTGTGGGTATTAAGTTTTTCATCGCTTCACGAAGTTGGTCGATCACTATATCACTACTGGGCAATGGTGAAGCCATGGTGGGCTTGGCCATAAACCATCTCAGCTGGAGAACATTTCAAATCTTCTTTCACTGTAGCACGGATTCCTAATAAAATAATTGGAATTTCCGAACTCCAATTAATGGTATTGCCTCTTGCCATGAGCGCGGCCTTAAGTTGCCTATGAAAACGCTCAACCATGCCATTTGCTTGCGGGTGGTATGCTGTCGTATGAATCCTGTGGACGCCTAATAGCTTGGTTAATTCGCTAAAAAGTTTGGATTCGAATTGTGATCCTTGGTCAGTGGTAATCTGAGAAGGAACACCGAAACGACTTATGTAATTATTTACAAAAGTGGTTGCAATGGTGGCAGCTGTCATGTTGGTCATGCAGTATGCCTCTGGCCAACGAGTGAATCGATCGACACATGTAAGAATATAAGAACAACCATTAGATATCGGGAGCGGACCTACGATATCTAAATGAATATGCTCAAATCGGCCTTGCGGAACATTAAATTGTCCGTGTGGAGAAACAATGTGCCTTTGTATTTTGGCACGTTGGCATGATAAACAAGAACTAGCCCAATGGTTTATATCTTTGTTTATGCTCGGCCAAAAATAACGTTCCGAAATCAATTTACGTGTTGCTCGGATACCTGGATGTGATAAATTGTGCAAAGTGTCGAAAACTAAACGACGTAATGGTTCTGCTATGTACGGGCGATTTTTGCCTGTAGATATTTCGCAGTAAATTTCAAAACCTGGCAAAGCAAAAAGTTCGATTTTAAATAACGAGTTAGCTTTACGACCAGAACCAGAAAGTAAATTCTGGAGTTCTGAGTCGGATTGCTGTGCCTTAATTATATCACTATAATCAAATGATTTTTCAACAACGGCTGTTTCACTGGTTCTTGATAAAGTATCAGCGACAACATTGTCTGAAACAGGAACATGTCGGATATCCGATGTAAATTGACTTATAAAATCCAGATGGCGAGATTGCCTCGGATTCCTCTCCGTCTTAGACTGTAGAGCTTTAGTCAATGGCTTATGATCGGTAAAAACAATAAAGTCTCTACCCTCGACATAATATCTAAAATGTTTAATTGCAAGATAGATTGCGAGTAATTCCCGATCAAAAGCTGAGTACTTACGTTCAGCACTCGACAATTTTTTAGAATAAAATCCCAACGGTTCCCATTTAGACTTGCTATTTTTACTAAGCTGTTGCAGGACGGCGCCAACGGCGGAGTCGGATGCATCAGTCGTTATACTAATTTTAGCATCCTCACACGAATGTGCCAGAAGCGTAACATTCATCAATTCACTATTAAGCCGTGAAAATGCCAGTTGACATTCCTCAGGCCATGAAAAATTTTTGGGACTTTTTGGTAACTTATTTAGTACTGCCAAATGTCCATGAATTGGAGCAAGAATTTCAGCTAATTTTGGTATAAATCGGTGATAATAATTTATCATACCGACATACCGCTGAATATGTTTAATTGTAGTTGGTACCGGGAATTCCCTGATGGCTACAATTCGATCTTCGGAAGGTCGAATCCCATCAGGTTTGATTGTGTGGCTTAAAAATTCTAACGAGGACACACCAAAAACACACTTGGATGTTTTGATGTGTACATCAAACTCAACCAATCTTTGGAACAATTGTTCCAAATGAAGTTTGTGTATATCCTCGGTTTCTGAAGCGACTAAGATGTCGTCGATATAAACAAAAACGAAGTCAAGTCCGCAGACTACTTCGTTAATAAAACGCTGAAACGTTTGTGCGGCATTACGTAAGCCAAACGGCATTCTCATGAACTCAAAGAGTCCAAAAGGGGTTGTAATAGCCGTTTTAAAAATATCTTCAGATGCCACGGGAATAATATGATAAGCTCTGACTAGGTCGATTTTTGAAAAAATTGTTTTACCACGCAAATGCATTGAAAAATTTTGTATATGTGGAATCGGATATCTATCCGGTGTTGTTACCGCATTTAATCTGCGATAATCTCCACATGGTCTCCAATCGAGATCCTTTTTTTTTAACCATATGTAAGGGACAAGAAGCTGGGGATGCCGATGGGCGACAAATTCCCAATTCCAACATATGCTGGAATTCCGTAAAAGCTGCCTTGTGCCTATTAGGATCTAACCTACGCGGTCGCGCCATTGGTAAAGGACCTGTTGTTACAATATGATGCACAACATTATGACGGACCGGAATATTGTAATCTGGCAACGCTGTAAGAGAAGGAAAACGACTCAACAGCGTTCCATAACCATTGTCAACAGAAAAATGCAGTGGGGTTGGAGTTTCAACCTGCGTAATCAATGCACTGACTGACAATAGGCTTTTCGAATCTATTAGACGTTTCCTTTTTAGATCGACTAGCAGACCGAATTTACTTAAAAAATCAGCGCCTATAATTGGACGATTCACAGAGGCTATAACAAAAGCATGTGGAAATAATCGATTTAACCCGATATCAAGATTAATTAACCTTGTACCATAGGTACGAATTATTGATCCATTGGCAGCTGATAAAACTAAATCTGTATTATAATTATTCACATTTATATTAAAATAATTCACTGGGATCACTGACAAATCAGCTCCCGTATCAACTAAAAATTTCAATTTGTTTTGATTATCAATTATAAAGAGTCGGCTAGCGCGGTTTAATTCATTTGTAGCTGACTCAACCCTGTTCGACCTTACTCGTTTTTTGAACCACTACCTGACGGCAATTGGTCAATATTAATACCATGAGACTGTGCCGGTTTTAAAATTTTTTCAAATTTACACGGCTGAACACAGGATGTTGCACCTGGTCCATATTTAGCGTGGATCCAGCACCACCCGCGGCCACCATACCATTGGCTACTGCTGGATCTATTACGGTAATTTGCAACGAAATTATTGTCTCTGTAGTTTGAGTTACGTCCACGAAAATTGTCATTTTGCGACGTTGATCTCGAACGATCTGGTTGCCCACTCATCTTATTGATTCGTGTCTCCAATGACTCAAACTTTGCCAACATAGTGGCTTGTAATGATTTTAAAGTTAGTTGTGGCTTATGCCCAGAGGATTGCGGTCCTGAATTAATATTCGAAACTGCTTTTTTAATTATATTTGAATTATTGTTAACGCTAGAAATTTTATAATTGCGATTAACTGCCTCATGGAGCCGATCTGCTATTTCGGCTAATTTGCCGCTTGTCATTGTAGTCGATTGTGAAATTAATGCGACTCGGATCACTTCAGGCAAACGCCTGGTCCATAAAGTTTTTATTATGGTCTCAGAAAACTGATCCTTTGATAGCATCTTAATATGCCTAAGCAATTGAGAAGGTCTCATGTCTCCAATATCTAGTCCACTAAGAAGCTCATTCAGTTGGCTTTCTCTAGATGGGCTTAGACGGTCAATTAAAGTTTCCTTTAATTTTTTGTAAACGTTTTCCTCCGGAGGATTGTTGATAAAATCAGAAACCAACGCACACGTTTCAGGAGACAATGCATTGATTATATGTATGCATTTGGTTTTATCGCTAGTGATGCCCTTGAACTTGAACTGCAGCTCTGCTGTGCTGAACCATATGGCCGGAGTTCCGGTCCAAAATGGCTGCAGCTTAATTTGAACTGTGTCCATTTCCACTGTGCCTACCTGTGGCATTTCTTCATCCGCTAGTGCGGGTGGACCGTTATCAGTCTTGTCATCCTCGTTATCACTCATGACAAACTTGATAATTTTAATTGTATCGAATTGACTACAATTATAGTGGAACCTTCAGACAAATAATTAAAATTTGCAAATCACTAGCGAAACTAATCTTTTCGTTTTATTTTTATTTTTTGAAATATTTTAGAAATTAAATTTAAGAACTAGTATGACAGCACGGCGGAAATGTTTCGAGTAGACACGTGCTGCCTTACTATGAAGCTATTAACTACTTGATTAAATACTGGAAATATATAATTATAAGAAGTACCGGTCAACACCAGTTACTTAAAAAAAATAAATTCAACTTGGGAAAACAATTGAAGAAGATAGTATTTAATTTTCAAAAAAAAAAAAAAATTAATAATAAAAAATACGGAAAAATAATACGTAGGTACACCCTATTGTATTCCAAAAAAAAAAAAAATAGATGCCTAAATACTGACTTTTATGTAAATATATCCGTTAATTGGCAGCATCATGCCATTCTATATAAAAAAATATACAACAACAACTGTTTGAAAAAGCCGCTATCAAATTCAGCGTGGTCTCTAACCGTAAGCAACAAAATGGAGTGTGAAAAAATTTTTTACAATAAATTACAAATGTTTAAATGATTCTACGTTAAATATTTAAAGAAAAGAAAATTTGTTAGTATTTATGTTATAAGATATAAATTATTCTTTAATTGTTTTGAGAAAAACAATTTTTATGTTTTTTTAAGGGTTAAAAATAAAAAAACTCAAAACTTGCGATTATTTTCTGCTATTATGCTGCTACTGTTGTTGTTGATGATGACGCTGCTGGTACTGCTACTGCCCTTGTTGTATATATGTACGTGTCCGTTTTAAAATTGTTGGGTACCGTTGGTAAATTTTTATAATAATTTTTCTGCCATCGACGTCCTCCACGTTGCATGCGCCAATATATGAAAAAAAAAATGGCGTACACAAAATGTACGATTTCACTGTTTATATATAGTGTGTCGGACTTACCCACTGGCCGGTGCGAATTTTCGCACTCGGCCCTAATAATGTATCACGCACGTAAAAATTCACTGCTAAAATGCTTCCACTGGTTCCTTAAACCTTGTTGTACGTTTTCAAAAACGTGTTTTGAAATCCAAAAGCACTGCTTGTATTTTAATGTTTAATTTTTCCGATGCACTTATATTTAAAAATAAACCGATATTTTACGGTACTGCCCTAAAAAGGGTCGTCGGGGTCACCACTTATAGGTGTATGGCATGTGGGCACATACGACCTATTTAATTTACATCCAGTTCACGGATAAAAAAAATAAATAAATAAATGCACGGCACTGTTATTTTAAACTTTCAGTTTATTTATAAAAAAAATGAATAAAAGTTTTTCCGAATTATATAAGCGGATTATAATTTAAATAAATTCGATTAATATTTATATTTTGAATATTTATTTAATATTAGAATTTTTATTATTATTAAAATTTTCTTTTTACAATTTTGTAATAAAAAAATATATTATTTTTTTTCACACACTCTTTCGGATAGAAAGATCAAAACGTTAATGATGAAAAAAAACTTTTTTATCCAAGAAACAAAAATCAAAAACTTGTTGTTGTATATTTTGTTCACTCTATTATATTAATATCTACTATTAACCGCATACACATGCGAAACAGGGACGACTATATACCTTGATAATCATTTGTTTAGACATAATGAAACGAAAATGCCGGAAGCACTACGTAGATCAAAATGCTAAATTTAAAAGCAAGAAACTAAAGGCGAAAAATATTGTTGCACAATATTTTCCGTAGATGTCATTAGTAATAACTTTTAAACAGAATTTTAACGTCGAAAATGTAATTATTTTCCGAAGATGACGAATTTTAATTAAATGACTTGTGAATAATATGAAAATGTAATACGTTGAAAATGAATATCATTTTCCGAAAATAACGTATATTGGAATGAAAATTAAAATACACAATGTGGTATTTAACAAACATAATTAATATATAAGAAACGAATTTCCTAGGCTAAACTGTAAGGAAAATTCGTTTTGTACCAAATATTTATAAAAACCATAAGGTTGTTGTTGTTGCGGTTTGAAATACTTATGTATTCCAAATCTCGCAAAATAAAATAATGCACATTTCTATTCTACAGTGGAAACCAGTGTAGTAGAAATGTGTGTAATAGAAAAATAAACAAGAATAAACAAACTTTCATGTGGTATTGACTACGTACGTATCACACACATTAATAATATAATTATTGTAAATGAAATTGCTATTCTACAGTGGAAATCCCAGAGTAGTAGCAATTCAAAATAAAATTGTACGTTGAAATTGTTTGTTTATAATATTGTAGTGAGGGTTCAAATATTTCGGTTGAATATTTAGAATCGGTCGCTACAAGAGAAAGGCAGACAGAACGTCGATTAGACTTAACTTAATAAATAGACCGACAAAAAGGTGAACCTGAATTAAGATTTTCTAATTTATCCTCTCTTCCTAAACATGTTTCGAAACAAAAGAATTTCCGAATCATTGAAATCTATTGTTGGAATTAGAACTATGGTTGGTATAGATTTTCCAAGTATCTGCACCAAAATTTAAGGTAAGGCTGACAGATAGATCGTCATAGGCAGAGCGGCAAACTATAAAAAACTCGCTTCTATCATTTTTCTCTTTGCGTGCCATAATTATTTCTTTTGGCGTTGGTATCAGTGCGGTGTTGAAAATTTAATTAATAATAAATTTGTGTAGTGATAAAAATCCAAACATTATTATTGTGAACCGATATTATAAATAATTATAAAGCATTATGTAAAACTTTTTATATAACAAAAATCCGTGCTTAGGTACGAAATAAAATTTTTGAAAAAAGAAACAAGCTTGTGTTTCTTTTGATAAAAATAGAGAACGTTCGCATATCCAATATCGGGAAATAAGACATCAAGCTTATTTAGACTGTTGCATTAAAATTAATTTAGCAAACATGGCTAATAGACGTTTGGCATTTAATATTTGATGTTTGCCATTTAAAATTTGATGTTTGCAATTTGACATTTGCAATTTGACATTTAATATTTAATATTTAATATTTAATATTTAATATTTAATATTTAATATTTAATATTTAATATTTAATATTTAATATTTAATATTTAATATTTAATATTTAATATTTAATATTTAATATTTAATATTTAATATTTAATATTTAATATTTAATATTTAATATTTAATATTTAATATTTAATATTTAATATTTAATATTTAATATTTAATATTTAATATTTAATATTTAATATTTAATATTTAATATTTAATATTTAATATTTAATATTTAATATTTAATATTTAATATTTAATATTTAATATTTAATATTTAATATTTAATATTTAATATTTAATATTTAATATTTAATATTTAATATTTAATATTTAATATTTAATATTTAATATTTAATATTTAATATTTAATATTTAATATTTAATATTTAATATTTAATATTTAATATTTAATATTTAATATTTAATATTTAATATTTAATATTTAATATTTAATATTTAATATTTAATATTTAATATTTAATATTTAATATTTAATATTTAATATTTAATATTTAATATTTAATATTTAATATTTAATATTTAATATTTAATATTTAATATTTAATATTTAATATTTAATATTTAATATTTAATATTTAATATTTAATATTTAATATTTAATATTTAATATTTAATATTTAATATTTAATATTTAATATTTAATATTTAATATTTAATATTTAATATTTAATATTTAATATTTAATATTTAATATTTAATATTTAATATTTAATATTTAATATTTAATATTTAATATTTAATATTTAATATTTAATATTTAATATTTAATATTTAATATTTAATATTTAATATTTAATATTTAATATTTAATATTTAATATTTAATATTTAATATTTAATATTTAATATTTAATATTTAATATTTAATATTTAATATTTAATATTTAATATTTAATATTTAATATTTAATATTTAATATTTAATATTTAATATTTAATATTTAATATTTAATATTTAATATTTAATATTTAATATTTAATATTTAATATTTAATATTTAATATTTAATATTTAATATTTAATATTTAATATTTAATATTTAATATTTAATATTTAATATTTAATATTTAATATTTAATATTTAATATTTAATATTTAATATTTAATATTTAATATTTAATATTTAATATTTAATATTTAATATTTAATATTTAATATTTAATATTTAATATTTAATATTTAATATTTAATATTTAATATTTAATATTTAATATTTAATATTTAATATTTAATATTTAATATTTAATATTTAATATTTAATATTTAATATTTAATATTTAATATTTAATATTTAATATTTAATATTTAATATTTAATATTTAATATTTAATATTTAATATTTAATATTTAATATTTAATATTTAATATTTAATATTTAATATTTAATATTTAATATTTAATATTTAATATTTAATATTTAATATTTAATATTTAATATTTAATATTTAATATTTAATATTTAATATTTAATATTTAATATTTAATATTTAATATTTAATATTTAATATTTAATATTTAATATTTAATATTTAATATTTAATATTTAATATTTAATATTTAATATTTAATATTTAATATTTAATATTTAATATTTAATATTTAATATTTAATATTTAATATTTAATATTTAATATTTAATATTTAATATTTAATATTTAATATTTAATATTTAATATTTAATATTTAATATTTAATATTTAATATTTAATATTTAATATGATGATTGATATTTAAAATTTTCTTTTTGTTGTGTTATATTTGATATTTTATATTTAAAATGTGATATTTAGGCTGATTTCGAAACCGATACTTATTTGATATTTATTGACCTATTTGACGCCATCCTTAAATAAGTATGAAAAACCTTTCGAATTGATTTCACGTACTTATTTTGACAGCGGTAACAAAAAATTGTTTGTTGTATAATTTTTTGAATAAAACATATTGATCGCCCCGGTGGTATAGTTGTTGGCATGCTTGCTTTGGGCCCCGGAGGTCCCGGGTTCGATTCCCGGCGGGTGATGAAAAAATCACGGCTGGTTAATGAAAGGATCAATGAATTAATCACACGAAACTTCAATATGAAGCGGCCAAATCCCTCTATGGGATGTAGCGCCAGAGGAAAAAAAAAAAATATTGATATTCGCAGCATAATAAACCAATTCGCTTTCACTTAGGTATATTTAGAGATTAATTTTGAAATAATAATATGTCTAATGAATTTTGCTTACCTAAGTACATATTTGAATAAAATATTAAAAATCTGAAGAAATAAAAAGCAAATTTTCATTTTGTATATATCACACTACCTTGCCAAGTTTTCATACACAAATTCACAAACAATTTAGATTTTATTGTAAGAACGAGATAGAAAATAAGTCACCTCGCCAGCATACTTATTTGAATAAGTTAGGTTCCACAAATAAGTATTCGTTTCGAAAACAGCCTTGATATTTTATCTTTTTATTTTATACTTAACATTTATATTTTAATTTTGTATTTAATATTTAGTATTTTATATTTGTTAATTGATATTTGACATTTAAATTTTAATATTTAATATTTGATAGTTGATATTTTATATTTATTATTTTATATTTGATATTTGACATTTTGTATTTGATATTCGATATACATATGGTGTCTAATATTTGATTGAATTTAAATTTTTGATGTTATATTTGATTATTGATATTTGATATTTGGTTTTTGATGAGTTTTCTTTGATATTTTATATTTAAAATTTCATATTAATATGTTAATTAATTGATATTTTATATTTAAAATTTTATATTTGAAAGTTGATTATTATTATATATGTACTTGAGCCGCCGTTTTTTCCATAATTAAATATATGTTTCAATTTTTCACAATAGATGTAAAACCTTTTTGAAGCCACAACATAATATTTATGTTGGGATATTTTATGTTTGTTATTTTATATTTGATATTTTACATTTGACTTTTTATATTTGATATTCGATAAGAAAATTTGGTATTTGATACTTAAAATTTGATTTTTGATATATGCTTTTCGATATTTGATATTTTATATTGGCTGGCAATAAACCGGCACACAAGAAATTAATATTTGAGATACAAAAAATTGATAAAATGGCACAAATTAATGAGCAACAAACAAATTTTCTGGGCATTATAAAATTAAATTTTTGGAACAAAATATAATAATTTGGTAACATTTGTAATTTTTTTGCCCTATTGGAATGGAACACAAAAAATTATTTTTGGGTATCGAAATAAATATTTTGAGCGTCAAAAATAATAAGCTGACAACAAATTTTCATAAATAAACTAATTAAAAATTATAAAATTGAAATTAGTTTTAAAATATTCTGGAAAATGCAGATTTATTTTTAGAATTGATTCGGAAACCTTGCAGGCACAGATCAAATATTAAATAATTTGTATCGATTAAATTGAATTGTGGTACTCGATTTTTTTTTATTTTTCTATTACTAAAAATTATTTTTTTCTGCTCCAAAATATTATATTTGGTGCCAATTTGTTAATTTTGATGCCAATGTATTTAATTATGTTCTGCAAAAATATTTGTTTGTATTCTCGTATATTGTTCCAAAATATTATTTGTGATGCCAATGTATTATTTTTGACGCTAATGTTTGTATGCCCGTTTAAATTGTCCCTTTTATAATTAAAATTTTATATTTAGTTCGTTTAATTTTTGATGTTTGTTATTTGATATTTTTTATTTTTTATTTTATACTTTACATTTTTATTTTAATTTTGTATTTCTTGTTTAGTATTTTATATTTGATAGTTGATATTATATTTTATATTTGAGGTTTGCTTTTTGATATTTGGTATTTTATATTTAGTATTATATTATTTTTGATATTTGATGTTTTTATTTGATATTTTATATTTCATCATGTCCAAATAAGAGTATTACACCTGCAAGTCGCTAATTGTTTGGAGAGTCTTTAAAGATTTTAATGCTTATTTTGACTTAATTTTTTTTTTTAAATAAAGTCCTTCCCTAAAATTGTAGCAACAATTAAAAAAAAAAATAAAAAATTAAGCCAATTTAACATTAAATCTTGACACGCCCTGGATGGGCATTAATGATTTGTAGATACTTATTACAAACATTATATCTACAAATTATGTTAACGACGATTTAATATTTGATATTTAATTTTTAATATTTGATATTTTATATTTTATACTTGATATTTTATATTTAAAATTTGGTATTTAGTATTATTTTGTTTTTGATATTTTATATTTGTTATTTGAAGTTTACATATACATTTGTTATTTGGTATGTGATATATATGTTGATATGTTATATTTGATATTTTATATTTTATACTTTACATTTATATTTTAATTTTGTATTTCATGTTTAGTCTTTATTTTTGATATATGACATTTAATATTTGTTAGTTGATATTCTATATTTGATGTTTGCTTTTTGATATTTTATATTTTATATTTGTTGTTTTATATTTGATAATTGACATTTGTTATTTTATATTTGATATTCGATATGTGATGTTTGATACTTCAGGTTTGATTTTTAATATTTAATATTTTATATTTGCTTTTTGATAGTTGTTATTTTATAATCTATATTTTATTTTTAAAATTAGATATTTAGCAATATTTTATTTTTGAAGTTTGTTATTTGTAGTTTGGTATTTGATATTTTATATTTTTTATATGGAATGTGGGGTTGCGTGTCCAAAATTTATTGAATAATATCCCAAGAATTATTATATTTAACTAAACTATGAAACCCGTGTAGTGTTTCATATTTATAATATTTTTTAGTTTCACAATAAAATAATTTTATGTTAAAATCCACCACTAATTAATCGCTTGATAAATTTTATTTCCCGAATTATTTTCTTCTGCTCGAAAATCTAGTTACAGAAGATAAATTTTATTTGTACAGAAAAATATTAAATATTTATAATATGGACGATGACCTCTATAAAAAAGGCTAAGCGAACGTGTGTCGCAACGCAATTTCAAATGTATCAATTGAGAGTTTTTGTTTTGTACTGATGAAGGCGAAAGATGTATCGTTTGAGTAAATGACAAAAGAGCGAGAGTGTTTGTGTGTCTATATTTGAGACGTTAAACCAAAAAAATAAGACTGAATTTGTATACCTAAGCAAAATTATATTTGCTGAATGTGACAGTTGTGAATGACGACAATAGATAGTGGTGAATAACTTTCGGCTGTTGTACTAAATGTGTCCAATATATTTATCTAATACAAAGTAGTGAATTGAAGGTACCAGTATATGTGGAATGCATTTATCGCAGATAATAACCCCCAGAATATGCTAGTAAGAAAGATATTCTGTGGCGTCATTACTAAACCGAAAACAGCTATTCAAATACAATTATATTTAAGAGACTATTCACACCAAACGCGAACTGCGAGTTGCGAATAAATTCCAAACACGAATTCGCAAATTCGATTCACACTAAACGCGACCGAATTTATGTCAAAATCAATGCCATACGTATGATCAAATATTTGTAGTGTTTTCAAACCCTGTTTTTTACATTATTTCGTTTTAACAAAGCTTATAGGACATAATTTGATATAAATTATATTATTTTAATCTTTAAAAATCATTTCAATCGCATTTGAAATGATTTATAAAAAAATACTCGTACGAATAAAAATTATGAAGAACACGAGTGGAACGTAATTTTATTTAGTATTTTTTCTCATTTTAAAGGATTGTACATGACAACCTTCATGTACATATCGCAATTCCAGTTCCTAGCTCTTATAGTTTGAAGTAGAGGTTGAACGACGTAGTAATTGCTGATGCCAGATTTAATGATAGGAGGTATAAAAAAAACATAAATATCCGCCAAATTTTGGTAGTTGAAAACGTCTCACGAGGTAAAGTTGCAAAATTTCAGTTTTCTGGTGTATAGAGAAGTTACTTAAAAATGACCAAATAGAAGTTGAATAAAACAGACATCGTTTTTGTCAAATTGGGGCGTAAAATATTTTAAAGTTTAATTAAAATTATGAAATAATTGTTTTTATTTTTTGATTTTATATTTCAATTTTAATTTTTTAGTGGTTACCGTAGTTAATTTATAAACATTTATAAAGTTAAATTAAAAAAAATTAGGAATCCGGTAAATGACATTTATATGTCACCCATGGAAAGCTTAACTTAACTAAAGATTTTAAAGAAGCTTTGTCAAATTGTATCTTTACAAAAAAAAAACTTTAAAAAAAACGAAATTATTCGTCTAAACTCTAAAAATTTAGAACAAGATGTCAAAACTAATTCTTCCCTACGAAAATGTGAAAATTTTTAATTTATGTTTTAATTTCAATTTTCTCATAGAATTATTTTATTTTATTTTTAATTTGGATATTATATTATTACTACTATTGATCCATCGCAGATTGAGGTATGTTAATCAAGTAAAAATATTTGTGAAATAGGTTCCTCAAAACAAATTCATTGAAAAACAAATTAATCCTCAATCCATGAAGGTATTTTAGGTACCTTAATTCCATGAACCAGGGTCGTTTTCGTCTTTGCGCTATAAAATCAACAATTATCAATTAAAAAAATCTTAAATAATTCATGGATTATTTTTAGGCTACCTTATTCATGAAACAATAACTTGTTTACCTAGAAAAAACTAATTTTTTTTTAAATTGCATATCAAGAAACCTTCGGAAAAAATTACAAAAAGTAGTTTTGGCCTAGACGAAAACGACCCTGGTTCATGGATTAAGGGTCAGTTCTACTAAAAACTAAACTATGAATGTATGTCCTGTTCTATATATAATAAATTTTTCAAAGTTACAAGAAATACTCTTGGAATACCCCACAACAAATAATCGATTCGCAAAAATAATAAAAACCGCTCTCATTTCCGTAAATAATAAAATAAAAACTTAATTATTCTTCGGTTGAAATGCAAACAACCTTAAAAAAAATGGATTCGATAAAACATTAATTTTTTTTTTTTTGGCGTTTATAAATTTTCACTGGTTGGCTCTTAACCTTTTGCATTCCACATAAAATTTCATATCCTCTACCAGTAATTTCATGCCATTTTTTATAAACACTAAAAATTAAAAGTATTATTTTAACGCGTTTACATAGATTAGGATATACATATATTTTACTACATATAGTACAATATTTATATTTCTGTTATGTTACAAAAAAAAAAAAAAAAAAAATTGTATTTTTTGTGCTCATGTCACCATATAAGTGCCAGTGGATTTGTGGTTAAACTTAGTGTGTCTCCGTTTAGGTGCCCTTGGAGTAGCCTCTAATCGTGCCGCTTATGATATTTTATATACAAATCTGGTTAAATTGAGTTTTAATTTCTGATTATATAGAAGCGAACATTTTTCATTCGGTATCCTTTCAAATTTCAGTATTTTAAAACGGAATTTTTCAAAATGCAATATGAAAATACGACATAAGGAACACTATGGCATAATTCAAAACGGCATTTGGTACACTACGGCATAATGGTAGAATATGGCATATTTCAAACCCGCATATTACAAAACGACATAGCTCAATACAGCATATGCACATTACGGCACCAGGTATACTATGACATATTTCAAACTCGCATATGATACATTATCGCATATGGTATGTTACGGAATATTTCAGTACGGCGTATGGTACATTATTATATAAGGTGCCGATGGCATATTTCAATATGACATGTGGTACAATATGCTATATTCTAAAACTTGGTTATTTCTTAGCCGATTCTGATGAAATTTGGCAAGTGCAAAACGAATTTTAGATGAAATTCTGGAATATAGCCAAATTTGATAACCAATAATGATGGAACTCGGCTATTTTTTAACTGATGATTATAAAATTCTACAAATGCGATAGAAATGTGATTTTAAAATGTTTTTTTTTCTAAGTTCTGGGATATGGCCAATTTTGATGGAACCTGGATATTTCTTAACCGATTATGATGAAATTCTATAAGTGCGATGAAAATGGGATTCTAAACTAGTCTTAATTATCAACTAATGAAGTTACCTCACAATCACTAAAATTGCCCTTTAACTATTTGAATTTTATTTAGTTTAATATCTATGGTCACAAATCATAATGGCTTAAGGTAAGATAAGCCATTTTACGTATTATCTCAAATTCGAAAACTCCAGATTCGATTTCATATCATATCAATTTTTTGTAATATTACGGTAACTACAAACAACCTTAATAATCATTTATAAAAGCAAAAATTTAAAAATCTCATACGATTTTGAATGACTCTTAATTTTAAATACGTTTCCCTGACAAATGCGTATTTGTCACTTAAACCACAGACACTATGATTTGTGACCACAGCATAATTTTCCTTCACTTAATGAAATTAAATTTATTTTCCCAGCGGAAATACAATTATTGTTCATGAATATATAATCGAGAAGTTTATTTTAATTCATTGAAATTATTTTTGAAGAAACAACATCATAATTTAGCAACATAATTGGCTAATCGAGTATTTATTCAAGGACTTCTTATTATTTTAGTAATGATTTTTTTCGAATCACTAGTATTTAAAAACGAAATTTTGGATATAAGTATTTAAAAAAAAATATTCTAAACGATTACGGTGAAATTCAACATATTCGACGAAAACAGGATTCTTAGATAATATTCTGGAATATGGTCAATTAGCATGGAACTTAGCTGTTTCTTAACTGGTTATTATGAAATTAGACAAGTGCATAAAAATGCATCTTTAAAATGATTTTTAGAGGCAGTCCTGGAATAAGTTTGGAAATCCATTGGTTTAATAGAATTTTCCTCCACTAAACGGGTTTTAATTAAGCCTCCCTTTAAATTTTCCTTCACCTATTGGAATTTTTCTTCAGTTATCAGAATTTTCTTTCGCTCAACCCTTCACTTAACAAAATTAAATTTATTCTTCCAAACGAAATACATTTGTATGTAAATCTTATTTTAATTAAATCTAATTTTAAAATTAAAATTACGTGAATTACCCCTTTAGTTTTTTCGTTCTGTGGTAACGTTTAGACTTTAGAGGTAATTTTTATTAAATAAAATTATTTGCAAATAGATGAAACAAATTTTTTACGAATATGAAACAAGGTAATTAGCTAATTCGCTTATTAATATGCCGATTTTATATTTTATTTTAATTAATTAATTTTAGTTTTTGTTGTTTCTTTACCGAACTAAGGTAGTATATCAAATGTTTTATAGCACTTATATTTTCAGTTAGTAACCGCTTTCCAGTTTTGTGATTATTAAAAAAAACAACTGTCGAATTACAACAGAAACACCCACTGCAAGTAACCTTTATTTATTACCTGAGTATACTTGAGTATGCTATTTTGAAATATGACATCGTGTACCATTTGCCGTTTTTAAATATGTCATAGTGTAACATATACTGCGGTGTATTCCGTAATGAAATATGCCATCTCTACCGGGACCCTTTTCATTCCTAATTAAGGAATTCGGCAATAATTTTAGTATCGTAACTTCTAAAATTTGTAATTCGAATCAATGCTTCCAAAGGATGCTCTTCGACAATAAAAATTAAGAGGGTGGGATGTTGTAACTTCACTTTCGATACGAATTCGATAGATTTTATATCTCATGTTTCAAGAATAAAATTTTACTCTATTTCGGTTTTCAATTATGCTGTTTTTCTTGCTATCTCAGCTTGCTCGAATAAAACAACATGCTATTTCTACTTAAACTCATGATTATTTATCACTCAAATTGTTGTTTAGTGATACTTTATCGATTTGAAAGAAAAGTAAAGTACGCAACAAAAAGAGATCGCAATAGAAAAAGCGTAATCAAAAAGGGAAATAGAGTACAATTTTATTCTTGAAACATGAGACATAAAATCTATCGAATTCGAATCGAAAGTGAAGTTACAACATCCCACCCCAGGTTAAAGCTTTTATAAATAAATGTTAGCCGACATTCCATTTCGCATGTAAAATACGTTAAAATTTCCAAACTTGGTTCTGTTATTTTTATACATTATAGAATAAACACCAGATTGCCAATTTGTACTTTTATTATTAAAAATACCATGAAATGATAAAACGTGTATCTGAGAATCGGCTCCAATACTTACCTATATTTATGCAAAACTACAAATAGATACTGTTGCGTAACCAAGGTTGGTATATAATACGATAAGTCTTTACCGGGTATAGTAAATTAATTAACAAATGATTGTTTTATTTCAATAAAAGCCATATCTTAAATTAGTGTTTTTAAATTCCAAGAGCTTCTTTAATTATCTCATTTATATTTTTTGAATAAGTTTTAGTTATTTTTAGATGTTTAAGGTTTTAAAAGCTAAAGTTGATCTTAATTTTTTTATTACTAATGCGTGATTTGCATTCAACGAAATTTTGAAGTTGAAGATGCTGACTTCATTCCCTTTATTTTGTTTTCTTTACACGTAACAAAAAAATTTAAACAAAAAATGTCGTTAAATGTAATAATTATTTGGTTTTTGTGGTCTTGTGATGGGGGAAATTAATATTTTATCGTGAACTTTTCTTTTAGCAGTGTTTTCCGAAAAAATGTGTAGCAATAATATTAGTAGGTTCAA
Source organism: Tipula helvola (assembly GCA_963556165.1). NCBI lineage: Eukaryota > Metazoa > Arthropoda > Insecta > Diptera > Tipulidae > Tipula > Tipula helvola. The sequence continues at coordinate 138,653,361 of OY744481.1, forward strand.
GCACTTAATTTGATTAATCTCCCCCTTCACTATATTTTATGCTCAAAAGAAAGAAACTACATACTTGCAGTTTAGAAGTAGAAATGTAAGTTTTGACTAATTGAAGTCGAAAATTATAGGTGAAGTGGTTTGTCCACAAACATTAGAGATACTATTCTCCTGCAAATGCTTTCAATGTAATAACTCCAGCGCAATGTGTTGTCAAAAAGTAGCCCTAAGTTGTTTACTGTGTTGGAAAAGCATACATTAATTCCATTTATACAATTTTAGGAAGGATATTTGTGCAATAATTTGAGGAAGATTTTAATATGCATTGGATTTTACTGCTATTTAGATGAAGTTTATTTAAATATGACCAATTGTATGTCATGATTAACCTGCTCTACTGGGGATATCATCAATACATATTGCAAGAGTTATATATTTACAAGGCATCAACAAAAAGATGATATTTACAATTCTTTATTACCGCAGGTAAATAATTTATAAACATCATAAATATAAATGGTCCTAATATAGAATCCTGTGGTGATAATATCATCCGTGACGCTGACAATGAAAATAAAAATTTATCACTGAGTTGATTGACCAACAAATGATGATCGATTCTACCAAATGCTTTACTAAAATCAAGAAATACCAACGTGCAAACCTTTTTGATATCAATTGCTCTGCGGATGTCGTCACTAGTATTTGGCAAGGCAGTAGTAGTACTGTGATTAGATCTGTACGCCGATTAGTAAATAGAGAGCATTTTATTTGATTCTAAAAGAATTAAAATTTGAGTTTGAAGAATTCTATCTAAAACCTTAGAAATGGCAGAAAGCAAACTTATTGGTCGAAATACAGTCATGTCCGAAGTACAAGACTATTTAGGTATGCGTATCACTTTGGAGTGCTTTCATTCTACTGGAAATTTCGAGGAAGTTATTATATACTGTTAAATACATGAAGTATGAAACCGTCAATACACGGCAATAAAAACTTGGTATTTTCACATGATATTTGGTCTATAGCAGCAGAATGCCCTGGTTAAGTCAACACTGTCAATATTTCTAAACCTAAACCCTGCATCACTGAAGCCTGAAAACACGAAATCCTTAGTATTATCAGATTCAGTGTGATGATTTGAGAAATAATAATTTGAGTCATTCGCAGAAAACGTTGCACTCAAATTATTCTGCCTCTTGCAAAGTCCACTCATAGATTTAAGACTCCTCCAGAAAATTTTATATGGTAAGCTTGTATTCAAACTTTTAGCAAAATATTGAACTTTAGCTCTATTAATAACATTATTAGTCTTATTCCTTATAAAGTTCCTCATCTTTTGTCCTTTTCCAGCGATTAAAAATTAAATTCCGCCGCTTCATTAGATTTAGTATGCCAGCATTGAGCCAAGATGGCTTAGATAGCTTAATAGTTAGTGTTTTGATCCAACTGTATAGTTGGTCGATTTCATGCTGAAATGTGAAACAGACATTTATTGATGAAACAGAACTAATCAATTGAAGATCATCTTAAAATAATAAGCTTGTATTTTGCTACTAACATCGTTGATAAATAATAGAAATAGCAAAGGTCCCAGCGTTGAACCCTGTAGGTCTCCAGAGGTAGGGATGATCTTATAGGAACGAACTCCATTAATTTCCACATATATTGAACTCGTTCTGTAAGGTATGATTTAGCCGGAGCCGCAGTGCTTGTAAAATGTGTCGGCTCAATATTCTGACATTTACGCCCAAAACATTCTAATAATCTCATAAATTTGGTTGAAATCGCTACAAATGAAAATGTCATTATATTGTACCGTATATTCTGCAAGAAACGCCAAAATATCGTCGTACATCAATCCTTTGGGGAAATAAACCACTATCACCAATATAACAACCAAATCCAATTTCACTTCAATCAAGGCAAATTCTGATTTAAGAGCGCAATGTTTGTAAATCAATTTCGATTTAATAGTTGACCTAATAAAGACACAAATACTTCCACATCACACAATACCATCTACCTCATGATCCATTACAATATACACATATCCCGGCATTTCTATTGCAGCATCCGGCACATGATCTTTAAGCCAAGTTTGAACAAAACAAGTAATGTTAGAAATACCAATTTTGCTACATTTTAACGGAATTATACAGTAGCAAGACAGAGTAATATAAAGAAATCAGGTTAAGTCTTATATGCATGTATATGGTGGAAAATACGTTAAATCACATATTTTTGGAAGTCATGTTTTAATTTTTAGATTTCGAACAAACAATTTAAGGAACATGATGTTTTTGTTGTTGTTTTTTAAGATATAGGGTGTCAAATATTTAAAAATTGCATGCACTTGGTATTGTATTTATTGCTATAGAAAAAAAAACTAATTATCCGAAAATTATAAAGTTGGGCTCATTTTACAGACAAATAGATAGGGATTATAAAATTATTTTAAAAATGGTACCATCTTTTATTTCTTATTTTTCAAATTGGCCGCCGAAGCATAATTTTTCGATTTTCTCAAAATTGCATATTTTTTTTTTTTGTTTGTTTTATCTTTTACCCCATTTAGTTCTCTAAAGGTCGCTGCACGAGAATGGATATAAATCCGTACAATCTGAATCCGGTCATTCATCCAATGAAATTACCCAAATATTATCATGTGACCGAAAAAAATATTCCCCTATTTCTCCTCTAGAGTTAAAATTATTTCAACATTAAGCAAAATATCCGCAGAAAACCAACATAGCCATACCAAAAAATATATATTACGAGCTATTTTTCCCCAATTTTTTGTTTGTTTGCTTATTTCTGACTTTTCGATTTTTAAAAAAAATTTGTTATTTTGTTATTATTGAAACTAAAAGCAAAGAGAAGTTGATAAGTAAAATAGACGAATTTACGGGAATTTATTAAGCAAAAGGTCAAATAAGTTACTAACTTCGTTCGGATTCAGATTGTACGGATTTACACCCATACTTGTGCAGTGACCTTTAGACATACTAAGAAAAACATCAGCGCAAAATTTCGTTTCTTTTTCTTGCAAAATACGTTTAAGTATGACAGTCTACACATTTTTTATACTTAAACGTGGCTGTCGGAACTTTCTTTTTGAATTTTATCCAATCCCAAGTATAACAAATCTTAACTCGGTTATGAGTTCCATCTTTATTAGTAACCTAGGGTGGGACTTGTTTGTCGGGAATATATTAAAAGGTTGAAAGGGAGATTTTTTTGATTTGACAATAATATTTTTGGTTTTTTTTATTCGACGCAGTAGTTTCGATGGTATTATACATAATTTCGATCTGTTATTATAAGTAAGAAATAATTAAATTTTAAAATTTATAAAAAAAAATTGTGTTTAGAAGAATTTACCCGATTATTGGTAATGTATGTATTATATTCGAGTAAAGATATTTATTAGTTATAATCACGTCGATTATAGAATCCGAGGGAGCGAATCAATCGCGGATCGAAAACTACATATAAAAAAATTGGAAACAATTTTTTATCATAGTTTCATTGAAATTCCTTAGGATATTTGTATATTTCATCAAAAAAAAAATTGTTTTAGAAACGCAATAAAACTATTGCGTTTGTACGGGGAATCAAAAAATGTAAATCACAGTTTTCGATCCGCGATTGATCCGCTCCCGCGGATTCTATAATCGACGTGAATAAATTTTATTTCGTGTACATATTTTTTTTGTTGAAGTTTTTGGTGTTAATAATAGTGTTTGGGTTTCATAATGTCTCTGCGTACCAAGCAACGCAGGTTCCGAGAAGCGCTTGAACGAAAGCTTCCTGATCATTTTAATAACTCAAATAGTTCAACATCAAAACAATCGTCAGCCTTAGTCCGTACGTCGCAAAATGAAAACCGTCTGCTACTAGAAAGGAAATAATATTAACCAGAGTCCTATACAAAATTTTCATGATGCAAGTTCATTGTCAATTTGACATAATGATAATAGTTCAGAGTCAGAAACCTCAATAAATTGTACCGGTAGCAATATTTACAGACTCAAAGAAGATCTGCGGCGAATTGCAATAGACACACAATTTGTGGTACTACCATGATAAAAATATTAATGGTTCTCCATGAATATTTTCCTTGGTTACCAAACAATGTTCGGGCTTTGAGAAATACACCACGTACTT
>OY744481.1:139860690-140035313 GCA_963556165.1 Tipula helvola
GATTTCAATTGCAATTTTAATTTCAATTTCAATTTCAATTTCAATTTCAATTTCAATTTCAATTTCATAATTTCAATTTTAATTTTAATTTTAATTTTAATTTTAATTTTAAATTTAATTTTAATTTTAATTTTAATTTTAATTTTAATTTTAATTTTAATTTTAATTTTAATTTAATTTTAATTTAATTTTAATTTTAATTTTAATTTTAATTTTAATTTTAATTTTAATTTTAATTTTAATTTAATTTTAATTTTAATTTTAATTTTAATTTAATTTTAATTTTAATTTTAATTTTAATTTTAATTTAATTTTAATTTTAATTTTAATTTTAATTTTAATTTTAATTTTAATTTTAATTTTAATTTTAATTTTAATTTTAATTTTAATTTAATTTAATTTTAATTTTAATTTTAATTTTAATTTTAATTTAATTTTAATTTTAATTTAATTTTAATTTAATTTCAATTTCAATTTCAATTTCAATTTCAATTTCAATTTCAATTTCAATTTCAATTCATTTCAATTTCAATTTCAATTTCAATTTCAATTTCAATTTCAATTTCAATTTCAATTTCAATTTCAATTTCAATTTCAATTTCAATTTCAATTTCAATTTCAATTTCAATTTCAATTTCAATTTCAATTTCAATTTCAATTTCAATTTCAATTTCAATTTCAATTTCAATTTCAATTTCAATTTCAATTTCAATTTCAATTTCAATTTCAATTTCAATTTCAATTTCATTTTCAATTTCAATTTCAATTTCAATTTCAATTTCAATTTCAATTTCAATTTCAATTTCAATTTCAATTTCAATTTCAATTTCAATTTCAATTTCAATTTCAATTTCAATATCAATTTCAATATCAATTTCAATTTCAATTTCAATTTCATAATTTACAATTTTAATTTCAATTTCAATTTCAATTTCAATTTCAATTTCAATTTCAATTTCAATTTCAATTTCAATTTCAATTTCAATTTCAATTTCAATTTCAATTTCAATTTCAATTTCAATTTCAATTTCAATTTCAATTTCAATTTCAATTTCAATTTCAATTTCAATTTCAATTTCAATTTCAATTTCAATTTCAATTTCAATTTCAATTTCAGTTTCATAATTTCAATTTCAATTTCAATTTCGATTTCAATTGCAATTTTAATTAAAAATGACCTTAACTTCCAAATGATCTTGCAAATGGAGGTCAAGATCACAACCAAGCTCACCATTAAATTTCTTGTTGAAAATAACCTTAGAATAAACCTTGCTGATTTTTTTTACATCAGAAGTTGAGTGATCAAATATGTTGGTAAACTTGCTTTATTTCTGATATTTAAACCATACGTTACCAGTAGGGTTTCTGAACCGGATATATCCGTAACCGGTATCCGCGGATATTTGTGACTTTAACGGTATAACCGCGGTTATTTTTCAACGGTATCCGGAAATATTGTTTTTTTAAATAATTTCAATGTTTTTTAATTTTAATAAAACAATTAACCAGAAATACAAAAATAAATCTCATTTTCATAAGTTTTATTTATAAATGCGCTCTTTTTTGACAATCTGTTCCTTTCAATAATGTGTTAAAGTATTCAACACAATAAACCTTAATACGATCCTCATTAGTTGTTTAATTTCTCCTCGCTTGCCCCGTTAAACGTGAAACTATGTACTAGGGTATTTTTTTCATTTTTCATGCTCATTTATAGTAACGCAATAATTCAGAAGCACTACCGCATTAAAGCACATACTCATATCTCTTAAAAAAGAATTGAACCATGAATTTGAACTACTCCTGGATATTAAAATTCGCTGGAACTCGGTAACTCTAATGTTATACAGGTTCTTAAAGGTAAATACGGCCATTACTCAAGCTCTAAAAGATTTAAACGCTTACTCCATGATGGAAACATTTGATTTCCAATAATCAGACATCTTGGCCAATCTGTACATCCAATAAAACTGCCTAGGCCGAAAAGATGCCAATATTTTTGCTGGTTAAGGTGTTTTATCTTTTTTAAGAAATAAAATGGAAGCAATTATGAAACTACTCGAGTTACCTAGAACGACAAAGCAGATCATTGCTCATTGCAATGAAACTGCTTTGACTGTTGAATTAGATTCAGAAAATTAAACTATCATTAACTGAAGAATTATTTCTTATATTTCAAATGCAACGACCGTTAAACATGTAACGACATCGAATTTTCCGAGCAGTTTAAAACTAGAATTTAACCGCTTCAAGAAAACTGGTAAGAGAACCCCAAATCTTGATTTATTATTCAAGGCATTAAAAACTGCAAAGCCAACATCGACAGATTCAAAAATAGCATTTTTGGTTTCAGGTGATTTTTGCAACAAAGTTGCGTCCCGTCTTTCCTGCACTTCACTTAATGCATTAACATTTTTAAAATATCATTAGTAAGAGCAATTACTTAAATATTTAAATATGAAATATAAAAAAATATTTAACTTTAACTACTTTTGTTTATTTTTGACGGTTATCCGGTAACCGTCAGATACTTCATAGCCTTCAATTCAATATCCGCGGTTACAAAAAATCCGGATATTTGGAAACCCTATACCAGAAATGGATTTGGCAATACATATATATATAGTTTAAAATTAATAAATTAGCCAGATGACAACTCATCCAGAACAAAAACAGACTTATTGAGATTCTTTGCCAAAAAATTTCCTCTCATTATTAAACAAATTTCCGTACTGGCGAGATCTGAATTATTCAAAATAGCTATTTCATTTCCTAAAATAATCCTTCAATATCCTAAAATTTTGCTTATCTCAACTGAACTCTTAAAATCATATAATTACTCGCATATACAATGTTTCGTACTTTATGTACTTTAATTTTACTATAATAATTTGCTGTTAAGGTGTATTATAAAACAACCTATTATAGCAATTTAAGGGGTGATACTAAAAAATTTGTTTTAATTAAGTTGCCGTCTCTATAAAGCAATTTATTTTATTATTTTGATGATATATTAACAGTTAAGGACTTTTAAATCAAATTACAACTGTACAAACAAGTCAACAACATACATAATACTCGTATATCTTAACGTTATACTTGATTGATTATCAAGTTTTATTATCCCTACCACCCGGTTCTCTAACAAAACAACATTAAGGTCAAATTTGTAATGAAATTTTGATTTATTTCAATGATTTTTATAATCAAAGCTGCCTTAAAATACCACTCACATACATACACATGTATGTATATGAAACATACATAATTATATAGAAAGCAGAAAGCACAACACAGAAAAGTTGAAAGCTGTTTTCCCGTTTTCTGGTATTTTCAATTTTCGTATTTTATAGGTTTTGCTTTCATTTTTTTTTTGTACCATAATATTGTTGTTTGTTTTTTTTTTTAAACAACCATAAAAATAATAAGAAGAAAATCATAAGAAATCATATCATCGTTGATTGTCAAAATCAGTATACATACACACACAGCTCCGTATCTAAGAAGTCAAAAAAAAAAAAAAGCAAACAGTATGGTTTTTAATCAACTTTTTCATGGTCATTTTTAGTTTTTTTGTGGTTTTTCCCATTTAAATTTTTATTTTTAGCCATCTTGGTGGGTTTGTTACTGCTGTTGTGTATTTTTGTTTTTGGTAATATTTTGGTTTTAATTTTTTTTTTTTTTTTTAATTAAGACTACACATTTCGTTTTGAGGAGAGGCTAAGAAAAGGGAAACATCAAAACGTTTCTTTTGTGCTCTGTGTTTATGTGTGATGGAATATGATGTGGAGGATATTGATGACGAGGGTCAGCATTGTTAATATCAATATACATATTACGTGTGTATATATTGATAATTATGGTGGAATATTTACATGTCTTTAGCAGCAGATTATTTTTAGAATTTTCTTTACCATATTTTGTGTGTCGACCGAAATATTTAATAAAAACAAATTATATTAATTCTAAGTAGATGTCCCTGAAGCAATAAAAAAAAATATAGGTCAATCCGACTCCTCAAATGACACTGTTTTCACAATCCGTTAAACGTCACAAAACCAACCATTTACATTTTACAAAAATTGTCCGTTATTGTGAGCTGGGGCTTTCCTTAAAATATGTCACGCGTTTTCTAAAATTGGGGTTTCCAATCCTTCTCCAATATCACAATTTGGCATGGTAATATAAAGCTCATACCGAAGGCTGGTATACTGTTAAAAATCCTTAAGAATTTAAATTACTCAGTTCAGAGAGCATCCACAATACTCAAAATGTATAACAGAAATATATGACAGGAAGAATGTATGAAAAAATGGAAGGACAGACACTGCATTTTTTATTCGAAGGTTTAGAGTCCTGGCGGCCAACATTTTTCGCGCGATAACCATACTTACCCAAAATAACTTAGTTTTAGTGGGACATGTAAAAATTTAATAAAATAAATCAAAAGATGCTATCAAACTTTCCAGGGAAAATCCATTAATGCTGCTTCATATATTTTAAGTTGCCATTACCAATCCTAGTCGATCGTATTATACCTTTTTGGTACTTAAAGTAGGCTTTTTATTTTTAAAATACATTTCAAATCGGTTTAAAGCATCAATCTGTGGAGGAACAGAAAAGAATATAAAAAGATGGTCTTCGATTGATCAACATTAGATTCTTTGAAGTATATTGATGACTCCCATACATCTCATCCAATCTATCTATAAAACAATAAAATAAATTGCCTTGGTCATTTATCTTTTATATAAAAGTATACGTATATACTATATAGATAGACACGCATCGTATATTGCTATCTATTTTTAAAATCTGTGTATCGAATATGGATTTAAGTGATGAGTTTTATTATTGAAGTTATTATATTCACTTGAGAAGTTGAGACAAAAAATTGAATCGATAAAAAGCAGAAATTATTATGTATACGATACAAAAATGGCATACAAGTACCTACATACATGAATGAGTATATGAGATTTTTATATCATATTTCGATGAAATCAGCATGAAAATGACAACAAAATGCTAACCATCAAAATTAGTGGAATGATTTCAATATAACAAAAGAATTCACTTCAAATGTTGAGGTTTTAACATTGGGTATATCTGATGTGTGGAAATAAAAATTTAAATTCTAATTTAAAATAGGGCTGATTATTAAAGCTTTTAATAAAATATTTATGTATATAATGTGCTTTCTATAAGAAAGAGACATGCTTCGCATAGAGTTTATTTTCCTACTAACTTGACGTTTTTGTTCGTGTCAGCAGTCAATTTTCTAGTAAATTAAATTTATTTAACACGAAACTCTCATATACATTTTTTTTTATATGAGGGCCATTTTTATATGTCAGCTCTCGATATATTTTGCTCCAGCGAATTAAAGAACCATACTAATTGACTACCTCGATCACACCCATGTAAAATTTGTATACTAATTCGTATTTCCGCAATGAGATAATTTACTAGGAATTTATAAGATTAGAAAGATTTGTGTTCTTAATGGAAATGAAGAAATGAGGAAGGAAATATTATGAGGATCCAACGCTTTCACAATACACATACATTTGCACCTACGCAATACCCCACCGTCTCATCTCCCGATCATCTATCCGGCTAGCTGTCTGCTTGCTTGTCTATTTTCTAGCTTAAAGATAAACGGATTGTCGAATCGGTCCTCCAACCAAAAAAAAAAAAGAGAAAACCTCCAAATTTGGTAGGACCAGGCAAAATCTTATGTAGGCGGTATGCCACTAAAGCTACTCCTATCCGATCCTTCTAAGTTAGTTCATCACCGATAATAGTAGACTAGAGAACTAACAACCAATAGAAGAAGTAGACAATGTAAGGATGCCCAAATGGGATTAACACATCCAAACTGTATACTTAACAACTTAAAGAATTAGGCAAATTTATTAATTGCAAAAACGAGAGTTGCTCCATCAAGAGAATATTAACAATACCAAGGTTGGAGCTTATTGCAGCGCACCTTTTGTCACGGCTATTGAATTACATATGTTAATAAGGATTATCCCTTTCTATTTTCTTCTTCTTTACTCAACTCAAACTTTAAATGCGTTTTCTCAATATTTTGATTTTTGCAGATATCCTGTTTTTGTTTAATTCAAATTTTTGTTCAACGTTTCGAACAAGATTTTGGATAATTATTTAATTTTTACTGTTTATATAAAATATTTCATGTAAAGCGTGTGACTAAATATTTGTTAGTAAGTTTTGCAATTTTTTGGCCGAATTTTAGCTTGTTTCATTGAAAAAGTGGTTTTATATAGCCTCTGCCAGTAATTGGTAGTATTTTGTATATCCGTTTTTATTTCTCTACCTCTTTCCTTTTGTAGTCCAGGTAATGTCCCGACGTGTCCACCTAAGGGCAGATTGTGGTAATAAATCAGTATTTATTTTACGTCTTACGTTACAGTCACGTACTACTTTAATCTTTGGGATACTTCTTCGTCTTTTTTTATGATATTTGGGAGGTGTGCGGAAGTTGGTTTGTCTATACGTACTACGTGGTCATTTGTTTCAGGTGTTTTGATTATGCGCTCGTCCAATTCTACTGAGAAACAATAAATGCAGATGTAACAAAATAACATGGATGGATATATTAGAGTGATGGTGTATGATACCTAATATGCATAGAAGTCGTCAGCAGCTTAATCACAGAGGCTTTTATAAAAGCATATCGCAGTTTACTCTCCCACAGGGGGGATTTTATAAATCCTCGGCTAATCGTAGTACCTAAAACATATGAGATAAACATATGAGTAATTATCTGTAGACTTGAAACAGTTCAGGAGAAGTACATAGGAACTGAGGGATTGATTCTTTTCACACGAGGAAATTCATTGGCATCACATTTAATCAATGCAAATGAGGTTCAATGGGGCTATTTAATAACGTCTCATAATCACGCAATCAGATAACAGCTATATTATATTACATTTTTGATATTCCAAGCTATATCGCGTTGATATAAGGGTTATCATTTAAATAAGGTAAGGGTTCTATCTAACATCTCTATTGTACCACAATATCTATCAATCTCTAAGGACTGAGATCCAGTGATGAACATTTAAAGATTTTTGATATTAAGAGCTACATATGGATGTAGCACTATAATACATCCATCAATCCATTGCGTTGATACTGGGGTTGTCATTTTACAAAGTTTTTTTTATTATTATTATTATTATTATTATATTATATTTTTATTCAATACAAATAACATTATAAATACATTAACTTACAAACTAAAAGTAACACAAATAAATTGAATAAAAATTAGGTTAGTTCATAGACATATAATGTCTGTTTTGAACTACCTTCATTAAAAAAATTAGTAAAATTAAAATGGTGAAGAGGACCATATACAAAAAATTAAACTATAAAAAAAAAAATTATTAACAAATAAAGCAAATGAATATAATAAAAATAAATAATTAAAAGCAAGGCAATTTGTAAACCAAAATAAAATTAATGAACAAAATTAACATACAAAATATACTAAATAAATTAAATAAATAAATTAAATAAATAACAGTGATATCAACAAAACGTTAAACTAATACATTAAAAAGAAATTCGACACTCTCTTTACTAAATAACCAATCTTTAACAGAAGATAAAAACTTTTTAAAATTCACTTCAGCTCTGATATTGGCAGGTAGTTGATTGAAAATTATTGGAGCTGTAACGAGGAAATATTTGCGAAAATGTGTTGTATGAAATTTCGGAATAATTTTCAAGATCTTATTATTTTTCCTCAAAGCATAGGCATGAAATGACACCGTACGGTTGCCGCAAATAACAAAATATATCTTTAAAACTTTAAAAACGTAAAGATGCCTGAGCGGAAGAATTGAATTCGATGAAAATAAAGGCCAAGATTCCGTGAACTTCCGTTTGAAAAACATAACCCTGATTATATACTTTTGAGCTAGAATGACTGGTTTTATAGTATTAAGGTAGGTGCCACCCCATAAACAAATACCATAACGTAGTCTGGAATCAACTAAGGCATGATAAAAAATTTTGAGAACTGATGGTGGACAGTGATCTCTTAATAGATACATTTTCCTAATAGTATAAATAAGTTGGATAGTTATTGCTTCAACATGTAATTTCCAATTTAAAAAACAATCAACCGTAATTCCCAGGTATTTGATACTATGGACACTTTCAATAGGGAAGCAATGCTGAGAGCAGTTATTAACCCCAGAACAGCGGCTGTCATGAAACAGTAAAAAATTATATTAAAAATTTGGAATGAAATTTCATTTTACTTTTTACTATTGAAATGTTGACGACAGTTAAGACATTTTTTAATGTTTAGCCGAGAAACATTTTGAAAATCATTTCTTTCGGGATGGATTTTCGTTCCAACTCACATCCGTAAATAAGACGAATAGAGGAATTAGCAATTTACAACCTAACATTATAGAAGTTATGAAAGAATATCCAGAATTCGACATTGTTGAAATAACTAAATAAAATGAGTGGTTGATATGCTGAATTCTGTTGAGATGACTAGTCAAGAAGCTGCTTGGTTCTTCTTAGAGAACCAATGTCAAGATCTACAGTAATAGTTCAAAATATCAATACTTGTTGGCCAATCGAGCAACAAAGGGTTAAACAATATTAAAACAAATAAGTGAACTTGTGATGACTCTACTGGCATTGGGAAGGAGGATTGGTATGAAAAATAACAAAAACGGGCAGATGATTTAGAAAATGTTACTTTAGCACAATTTGTTTCTAAAATATACTAAAAGCAATCGTTGAGTTTACGAAAATAGTCACGAATTATTCGTTATAAAAACTATGAATGGCGCAGGACTATCACGAGTACAGAAGGGAAATGGTGACTTTACATTTGCCGTTAAGAAATGAGGATACGGAAATTTTATCAGACGTGAAATTAATTAACATTTATGATGAAAACGAAAATATTATTTTACAAAGACGAAAAGAATTTAGTCTAATATTGATAGCTCCTGAACCTTAATCTTTTGTGACCTGATGAGAAGTGCTAATGAAACACAAAAACGGTAGAGTTACTTTTATAAGTCATCCATCACATTTTATCTGTAGAGAAATTGCCCTTACAAATATTTTTCACTGCGCCAGCTAGCTGGATGCGGAAAAACTTTCGTTGTTTTAAATACTGGACCACTGTTATTTGTTGTATTCTTGCAAAATACCTTTTAGTATGACAATCTACAAATTTATTATAATTAAACGTATTTTACAGGAAAACGAAACCAGATGCTGTCCTGATTTTTTAGGATGTCTAATAGAACAAAATGGAGAAAAAGATAATATTAAAAAATTTAAAAAAAGATGCAATTTTGAGAAAATTGAAAAAAAACTGTTTCGGCGGCCATTTTGAAAAATAACAAATGAAAGATGGTACCATTTTTATAATTATTTTATAATCCCTATTCATTTATCTTTAAAATGAGCCCAATCTTATAATTTTCGAATAACTAGTTTTCTTCCTATAGCAATAAATACAATACCGAGTGCATTGAATTTTTAAATATTTGACACCCTGTACCTTAAAAACAACAACAACAACCAAAATCATATTCCATAAATTGTTCGTTTTACTCAGTGCTTCACATCCAAACCTAAAAATTATAAAATTCAAACATGACTTCCGGTCAGTGCTGTCGCCCTGAAAACTTTAAATAGAGTACGTTTCAAATTTTCAGGAGAGTATTTCTAGTCAGAAGGGAGTACAAAATACAATACGATCAAGCAAATTATACTAAAATTGTTTTTAGTGATTAATTTATTGGTTTAGAGCTCTTTATCTATTTTGCTACTAAAGCGTTAAGCTCAATATGCTGCTCAAGCTAAATAGTTTTTTATTAACTTGGCGACAACTGTACACGAATTTACAGAAGAGTACCGATCGGCGAAATCGTAAGTAGTAAATGTAAAATTTATCTTAAAGCAACTTTAGCTTCGAACCCTTTTCATTTTCAAAAGCGTAATTTTGGCATATGTTCCAATTCAGACATGTCAAATATGCGATTATGTTCGTCATATTCACAAAGCTAATTTTTGAGAATTGGAAGATATTTTGGTACAATTTAAAGAAATGTCATTGCCAGACGATACCACAGTAGGTAGCTAGGGTGACCAGCTTCAAAATTACTAATCTTGAACGAAGCCTAAAAAATTGCCTTAAAAAGACAGAACAGTTATTAAGTCTCGAAATATGTTATGCATTTGATTTAAAAAAAGATGCTATATGAAATTGGTTTGGAGGCGACGACTTGTCACACAACATACACGTGGTGAAATCTCTTCTAGAAAAATTTTAAACCCACTAACATGATTCATACTTTGGGGTGCTACCTACTTACAATTAATTCGTTGATTATCAAATATATTGGTTAAGTCAGACAATAAATTTCAATGGAATTTGTACATAATCAGAGCAGGTCCATTTGAAACAGAGACGAAGTTTCTTAAATAAAACATGAACAGGATTCAATAAATATTGCAAAACACTATAATGACGCTATGGTTGTTAGAAAACAAATTTTGGGAAATTAGATTTGCAAAGAAAAATTAGTTTTTTACTTTCAAACCCACTCCAGACCTTAGTACATTCCCAGGTTCCAACACCAAATGAAGCACGTTTGTCAATGGATTTTTTATTTTGGGTCACCTCATTTGGGGTCGGATATGTTAATTAAAATAAGAGCCAAATTCAAGAAATATTGCGAAACACAACTATAATGATTGATGGCATTTAAAAGAAACATAGTTTCACCAATTTTTCTTTTTTTTTACATAGACAACCAATCCAGGCAGTGTACTATGACTCCAGCTTTAAATGGAACTATGTAGGTGGCACGTTTGTAGAAGGATTTTAATAGAATTAATATCTCAGATTTGAGATGTTTAGTCGAATCTTTAAATAGTTCCTAATATAAAATTTATTAATTCCGGCTCTGGAAAATTCCTTTCCGCGGAAAAATGGATATAGCTTAAATGATAATTTTAAAATGTTATTCAAAATTACTATTGAAAATAGCAGTTAGCTGCATTTCTCAAAAGTAAAATTTTGAATTTAAATTGAAAATCAATCTTAATTAAAACAATTATTAGGTGTAATTCTATAATATATAATTAATTTATTCAAGATACATGTAAATTATAAAAAAATAGTTTTTAACTTGTAAATTAACACTTCATTAGTAAATCATAATTGTTTTGGTCCCATGCATTTTTCAAATTCCACTTTATTGCAGTATAGTGTTAAAAAAATGTTGGTCAAGTTTAAGCATAAATTTTACAAGACTCATCAAATCCTTCCTTTTCTCCTCACTTAATCTAGAATTCTCTTTTTGGCATAAAATGACGTCAAAATTAATTTCAAGTGGAGTACTTTCGATATTTTGCTTGTTCTTCTGGAACTCACGGGTTTATTGATGGACTCGATGGTAAAATTATCATCGAATGATCGTTTGTATGAAATATTTTTAATGTTTCATTGTTGGAATACATGAGAAGGTAAATTTTTGTGCAGCAAGACTATAATTCCAGAAATTAGTATCACACATTTGCATTATTTTTAATTTCATCTTTGGAAATTTAGCGTTTGCTAGTAATCGAATTAATCCAACGGGGCTGTACATTTCCTTATTTTTCAGGTACCTCTCTAAAGTACTATGAACCGCGTCTACTTCTTGCAAGAGCGAGTGTCCTGGTTCAGAGTACTTCTGTTCTATAATCGAAACTGTCTGGTTTTCCTTTAGAAAATTCATTAAGCAAAACGCCAAAATTGAGTTACGATTCTGCGCCACGCAAGAATCACTCCATATGATAATTTTCTCTGTTTGCGGAAAATCAGTAACCACCCCATGCAAAATTTTTACATAAGCACTAGCTAGTTCATTTGCCCCTCTCCCTTGGGTCGTTTCATTCCAAATACTACAATAAGTGGTTTGGTTATCCTTGCAGTATGCAGTTAAATTAAAACACAATAGTTTCCGCTTATAATAAAAGCAATTAACGTTAGCTTTTGGCAATGCAAATACGTTTTGTAGATCAATGACCAAAATCCGAGTATTTGTCTCACTATTAGTTTTGTCTATGTCTTTCTCTGCTTTCGCGCGTATTTTATTTTGTAAATGAAGGGAAAACTCATTTTGTTCATCTTAAGTTACGATTACGTTATTTTCCCCTTTCATCTTATGCTCCTCACATTTATTACATAAATCTTTCTTCGGAACAAAGAAAGCTAGATTGAACTGTGTATCAAAAACATTTTGATAAGCCCAAAATTTTACTGGCTCATCATAATCGTTGCAGTAAAGGTCATACATTTTTCGTAAATTTAGATGTGGCTCTAAATATTTCTTATTCGATGAAGATCGGCTATAGTGGTAAATCCGTTGATATGACTCACAACGTCGTCTAATAGTTTATCGGATAGTTTATGTTTTGTGTGTCTTCCTTTTGCTGGTGATTTCGATGTTGTGGTATTATTATCGACTAGATGGTCGAAATAATAATGAATTCTAGATTTGTTGATATCTAGCGTATTCGTGAAGAAAATCTTGACACACTGTGATTCGTTGACCGGATTTTAAAAAATGATAATGGTACGTATTTTTTCTTCGAGAGTTCACATTTCTAGTACGTTTCCACTCTACCGAAGTTCTATAAACCATCTTACCAAAAAATTCACCTTTTGATTTAGCGTTTAAATTCCAAAAGCTGTCAAGTAAGTTTTGGCGTTCTCTTAGTTCAAATGTATCACAACAACCATATGGACATTTTTCGCCGCAACCTTCTCTTACTTGGCGTTTCCTACGTGTTATGCCAGAATTATCCGTAAACTCTTTCCCGCCTTGACATTTTTTCCCTTATATTTTGCCTCCGATTTTCGAGATGTTTTGATCGTTTTCTAGTTAAAGTTTTAGAGCAACATGGAGAATCTAAAATTGTTTTATTACGATTTATAAATGTATAATTATTAAATGATAGTTTTACTTACCTTCGCGCAATAGATCAACCATTCCTTTATCGTCAACTGATGGAAAGTACTCTGGATCAGCATCGAAATCAATAAATAATGATGACTCTGTAAAATTATTACATTTATTTTTATGTATGTTTATAAAACGAGAGAAAGCCTTACCTCTATCTTCATGATCTGTTTTTTTAGAATCATTAGTTAGATACATTGCCTAATATGTCACTCAATAATGACGTTTTACTTTCAGGACTGTTATCTCGATCTGGTGGTAAGTGACAATTCTCAATATAGTTTATTGGTGGGCTTGCAAAATTATGCTCATTGGCGGAATGT
Source organism: Tipula helvola (assembly GCA_963556165.1). NCBI lineage: Eukaryota > Metazoa > Arthropoda > Insecta > Diptera > Tipulidae > Tipula > Tipula helvola. The sequence goes on from OY744481.1 coordinate 139,874,045, forward strand.
GTTGGCGGAATTATAATACACGGAGAACTACTTTCATTACGTGATTGTTCTTCAATTAATTTTTCTACTGAATGGTAGGCGCTACATTTTTAAAATTTTTAAACATTAATCAGTGAAGCTGTAGTAAAAATATTATTAAATGTACCTGAGTTCTTCATCCGAAAACACTGGTGATGGTGAACTGTTGCGTTCTAATACTGACTTCATTATTAATTAATTGATTCCTGTAATACTAAATTTATTTAAAAGAAAAATATATGCACTTTGCTCCGCAATAATCGATATTTTCACAGCAATTATTTTTCTTCAACTGATTTATGTCTGGAAAGAAATTCCTTTTATATAATAATTCTAGGTACCGTTAGAAATACCACAACGAGAGAGAGAAATAATCCGAAAAAATTACCCGGTTGGATTTAGCCGATCAAGGCTATGGAAATAATATCAATATAACAATTATTTATGGATATAGCGTATTTTGGAAATTGGCGGAATAAAGAATCTAACACTTTTGAGAATATTATAGAGCAATTTTTTTTTTTTATTTACATTATATAGTAATCACTTAGCGTAAAAGAGGGATATAGCGTATTTAAGAAATAAGGGCATGGAGAAATAGTTTGGGATATAGCGTAATTATTACAGATCTTTCTAATACTGACTTCAAAAAAAGGTTGTGACATAGCGTAATATATGGATATGGCGTAATTTTGGAACAAAGTTATATATAAATTTTTTTTTATTTTTCAACTTATGGTGATAGCGTAAAATTTCAAAAACTGAAACTTTACATTTGTGGAGTTAGATTATAAATCTGACTTAGCTTAGAATAAAAACAAAACTTGGGTGGAGTTAGCGTTAAATAGGATATAGCGTAAGAAAAACTGATAAAATGATGTGAACATGTCGGATAGCGGAAAATACAAACATCATTTTCCAAGGAACGGACAAACAGATTAAGATATTAATAGGCGGAACCGAAAACTGGTTCCTTAAAACAAAAGAACCCATTAAAACCTGAAAAATGATAATTTGGTGGTTAGCGTATTCTAATCCTGGACCGACGACAATACTACAAGAAAATCGTTTGATGAATTTTTGCCGGAGAGTGACAGAAACCATTATAAATTAGCTTTAGGACAGGGGAGTACAATATGAAATAGCATAGTACAGAAGTAAGCACTAGGCGAAAGTAGTACAAATACTCCAATGAATCGTACTCAGTTCGACTGCACTGCTGCCGGACACGTATAAAGATATGCAATTTGACGTATTTTTCTCCATAGTGAAAAATTCGTCAAATCAAATTTTAATTTTTAGATTTTTATGTTTCGAATGTGTAGCACTAAGGCCCGATTGTATGAACGCGGATAGAAGATTAATCGGCGGATTAATCGTCGCTTGGATTGTATGAACGACGATAAATACGAAAATTAATCCAAGGATTCTTTTCTATCCACTGTTTTTATCTTCTCTTTTTATTGTCTAAAACAGCGGATAGAAAATGTTGTTTATTTTTTTTGACATAATTTTAATTATATTTGTTTGGTTCGGCGCAGCGGAATATTTTGATTGCTGTTGCGTTTATTGAAAAAAAAATCGGAATGGAATCGAAAAAACGTAAAATTTCAAATGCCCAACTCGAATTTTTTTTTCTATTGTAGAAAAACATAAAAAAATACTTTCGTGTACAATAAGTACACACATAAGAATGTAAATAAACAATAAATTAAATTTGAAACGTCAAAAAAGTGTTGACACTCCAAAATAAACTGCAATAAAAACTGCAATAAACAGAGGATGGAATTTATTTTATCCGTGTTTATACAATCGACGAAAAAAAAAATCGTCGGTTGAAGATTAATCTGTATCGCCGGATTTTTTTTAATCTATCCATGTTCATACAATCGGGCCTTATTAAACAAAACGTTTATGAAAAATAATTTCTTGGTATTGTATTTATTGCTATAGAAAGAAAACTAATTATTTGACAATTATAATATTGGGCTCATTTTAAAGATAAATAAACAGGGATTATAAAATAATTATAAAAATGGTACCATCTTTTATTTGTTATTTTTCAAAATGGCCGCCGAAACAGTTTTTTTCAATTTTCTCAAAATAGTATCTTTTTTTAATTTTTTTTTTTATTATCTTTTTCCCCATTTAGTTCTATTAGACATCCTAAAAAATTAGGACAGCATCTGGTTTCGTTTTCGTGTCAAATGCGTTTAAATATCATTTTGTAGATTGTCATACTAAAACGTATTCTGCAAGAATGCAAAAAATAACGATTTTTTTTTTAAATTAAAATACAAATTTTATTTTATATTTGTTAATTTTTTTATTTTATAAGTTTGCTTTCTTATAGTGAAATTCTTTATTTTATTTATTTTGATTTTTCAAAATCGATTTCGATATGTACATCATCGTCAGTTGACCGCTACTTAAACTTTATTCTAAAAACTTCTTATTTTTCTTTATTTTATAAAGTTTAAGTAGCGGTCAACTGACGATGATATAAGTATATATCGAAATCGATTTTGAAAAATCAAAATAAATAAAATAAAGAATTTCACTATAAGGAAGCAAACTTATAAAATAAAAAAATTAACAAATATAAAATAAAATTTGTATTTTTAATTTTTAAAAAAAAATCATTTAAAGTGAAATAATATACAAAAAACATATTATGTAAATATGGATTTAGAAAAAAAAAAAAAAAATAACGGTGTTCCAGTTATTTGGTATGTTGTAAAATATTAATTGTCGAATTCTTTAAAAACAAAACAAAAACAAATTGGTTTTTGAGAAAATCGAAAAAGAACATTTTGCCGGGATATTTAAAGAAGAAGAAATTAAACAACATACTATTATAATATAAATATTTTTTTAATAACCACTATTAACTTCTTTAAAATGAGCTCAAAATCATAGTTATCGGATAATTATTTTTCTTTTTATGGCCATAAATACAACATCATGATTATCATTTTATCCAAAATTTGACACCCTGTATCTTTAACAACAATAACAACAACAAAACAAACCATTTCCAAATTTTTTTTGTTTAATCAAGGCTATGCATTTAAAACATAAAAATCATAAAATTAAAACATGACTTATGGCTCCATATAGTGAATTTATGATTTCACGTATTTTTCACCATTTATATGTACATATATACTGATTTATTTTTATTTATTTGCTACTAAATGTAACGCACAATTTTGCCAACAGAACTTTAATAAACAGCTCCTTAAACTTTTTTATTAATTTACTTGTACAAATTTAACCTTCTAAGAAAAGTGAAGCATGATTCATAAAGCAATCTTACAAAACTTTACCGTATACACAATATTATTCCGAGAAACATGTTGTTTATTAAGTTTTACGTTACTTGTGTATTTTCTCACACAATTTGTATACTCGTATCCTGTTTTAGAAAATAAAAAAGCAACATTTTATTATCAAAAAATTATTCAGAACTTTTTCTAGCTATTTGTTCATAAATAAGTTAGTTTTAAATTACAAACTTGCGATATGGCCTGTTTTAATGATTATCCAACAATACTGTTTTACATCGGAAATATCTTTAAGAATTAAATCATAGAGGGTTTTGGTTTTTGTGAAACGTACTAATTTATGTACTAAAAACTTTGTTTGATTGACGAGCTTATGGTTAAATTTATTATATCACCAAACTTGTCACATGCATCCCAACGAGATTAACCAATTATACATATGCTCTACTCCACGTGATTTCTCCTTTACATGAATTCTACCGTAGAAAATAAACCGCAGATTATTCATCAAGCGAACTCAATGTTGATATTGTGGTGCAATTGAGTGCCTTAATTACTCCCTAGCCGAAAACGAGATTGGCTAGATCTTCCGTTTCACTGATGGTGAAACTTCACCATTTGAGTGTGACTTTCGAATTCATCCTCGGAATCCAGAATAACCTACCATCATCCTCAATATCCTAAGTTGTCATTTAGATCCATAAACATTTGAGAGAATCGACCGAGGCGACTTAACACAAGTGATATTGCCTCCAGGAGAGGTAGCTCAAACAACAATATAAGACTGAATCAATTCAATCCAACTTTGCATTTTAGCAAACGGTTTCAACTGTGGGTGGGTAATCCTTTCGTTTAATTTGAGGCTAACATTTTAAACTTTATCCGAAGGAATCAAACTGGTTTGCGTATCGAGCAATACCGATTATTACTGGATCAGGTGCTCCAAAAAGGTTTGCTCTTTTGGTAAACCCTTGAACTTTTTGGAATATTTATGGACGATACTTTAAATGTCGAATGATTTTATATGTACTTGTGCGGGAAACTTGAGAACAACTAGAAATTTTTACAATATCCTTGGATTACACAGGGTCACAAAATGAAATCGAGATGAAGCATCTTTGAGCTTAGTTGATCTGTAAGTTTTTGGAGCCGCTGATCACAATCCCGGTGTACATATACCACATCACGTCTAGATCAAGGTCAAATGAATTTCGAACACCTTAATTCGAATGAAATCATTTTTTTAACCCCCGATTCTGAGAGAATAGGAAATTTTACGTCCAGATACGCTTTGACCTTATAGTCAAAAAAACCGCTGGAGCTCATCTATATGTCAAATTCTTCTTTCAAATGGAAATGGGTCTCGGACCAGTTAACCTTCAGATTTTTGGGGTCGCTGATAACTATTCCTGTATCCATATCACCCCATCACGTCTAGATCAAAGTCAAATGAAGATAAACCATCTTAATTCGAGTGATATAATTTTTTTGAGCCCGGATACTGAGAGAACATGAAATTTTACGTCTAGATACGCTTTGACCTTATAGTCAAAGTGACCTCTGGAGGTCATTTGGAGGTCATCTGTAGGTTAAATCCTTCTCTTGAATGTTTCGGCTGATATTTCGGCTATAATACTAACATTCCTTTCCTATATATCCTTTGATCTTGTTATTTGTAAAATTTTCGACTCAAATGAACGCAAAAATTGACACAAACTACTTATTACTGAAATTTATATTTGTGAGAATGGGACTAAATCCAAATGATGTATGATTGGGGCATGGAATCTTTTTAATCGCCATTTTCGAGCCCTGGTACCCTAATTTGTGAACATCTGGAACACCAATTTTTTTCCGATTACTCATTATAACTTCTTTATAGTGGAAAAAGTAAAACATTAACTTTAATGTTTTTTTTTCTCGGAAACTGCGTGTTTAGAATAATCTAAGCAAATTTTCAATATTGTTACCTTGACAATATTTTTATGGAAATGTTATAGTATTGTTTTAACCCCTTTTATTCAATTTGACATGAACGATGTTTGTGTGGTTCAATTCAGTAAGGCAAATTTTAACTAACATCCCGTACACTGGAGAGTTAAAATTTGGCACCCAATTATTTTAACTCGTGGTAAAAATTTTTAACTATCAAAATTGGTGAGACGAGCAATTCCTTAGTGGATCAACTTCTTTAAGCTATAACTTCCCGAAGTTGAGTTCCGAAATTTGAAATGTTTCACGAAACTGAATCTCCAGTGATATTTCAACTTAAAAAATTTGCCTGATTTTGAACTACCCCAAGATTACCCTTCTCATTCAATTTGACACGTGCGATTTCTGTGTGGTTCAGGATCTTTAAGAGCATTTTTACTAACTTCCCCATATAGTGGAAACTAAAAATTTGCACAAAACCTAATCCCGTGGTTCATTTTTACGCGATTGCGTTTTTGTTCAAATTTTAAGGTGTAACTACCGCATAAACTAGAAAGTTGAAATTTGGCATAAAGCCATAAGTCAAAAAAAATGTCGACTAACAAATTTTAGCTGATTCTGGATTACCCTGTGTGCCTATATATATAACTATAAAAGCTGGAAGCTTGAATTTTATAAATATATGGAGATGATATAAAGTGCAGACCAAAGCGGTAAAGGTCAGGTTGCAAAACTATCGGGGTCGGAAGAAGGAGGACCCTAAAGTTCTCAGGTCCGGACTTTCTTAGTTTTCAACCTAGGGGAGCTGGGAACTTCAGCTATCTTATTCTTTCAATTCCAGGATTTTCAAATTTTTCAACTCTTATAGTTTTCACTCTGGCATATAAATTTTCTTATGATTGTGCTCAAATAAAAGAGGTAGTTTCCAAAACTCTTTATAAAAATCTGTTTGTTGGCGTTCATAATGGTGGGTATATTAATTTTTAATTAATTTTGTACACATCATACCGAGGCCTCATTTGAATGAACTAGAAGCGCAAATAACAGTATATTTGTCTTTGCGAGGTGTTGCTGGTCACTTGAATGAACAGCCGATCATCTTTAAGATCTGATTGTCGAATTATCACGCAGGTAGTAACATTTTGAAATACGTCTACAACTTCAATCTTAAATGAAGCTTAATTTTCTGTGTCTGTAAGCACAATAAACAAGTTTTAAATGAAGGAAATTTTAGAGAATGTAGGTCGGTGACCGCCCGATTGCCAGAATTTTCCGTTTCTCGCTTTATCAAAATGATAGACGAGTTCGGGTTTGGCGCGAAGAAGAGGAACGTTTTCACCCTAAGTGTGTCTTACCAGTGCGAAATATTATTGATGGACCTGTGATCGTTTGAGAGCTTAACAGCTACACAGAAAAAAAAACGGAGTTCTCCTGACACCGAATCGGTGTCACAAAGTATCCCACCGATCGGATACAATTTTTTTTATCCTAAATTAGTAATTATTTTGATCGTAATTTACTTTTATCGGATAAACATTTTAACAATAAAAAACCACAAATCACTCTTTAAGGAAGCACGTTTACACACTCGACGGATAGAAAGAATCACGCGTGAAAGAGAAATTGTAAACACATTTTCGGATACTTGTTTTTCAGGATATGGGATAAAATTAAAAGATTTTTGTAGTGCGAAATCACACCGATAAAAGTTATTGTTTTACTTCAATTTTGAATGTTAATTAATTAATTCGTGTAGTTTCTAATATGCAACCGGTTTTTAGACCATTTTTAATAGGTATTACAAATAACCACGTAGAATAGAAGTATATTAGTATTTACGAACAATCACTCAACGAAACTCAACGATAATATGTTCCGAAGATTGTAAGAAAATTTAATCTTCTCATCAGGCCGCGGCGACTAGACTGATTGTATCACAAACACAATTTACATTCTTCATATACAGAAGGACTGTGCAGGTTGTATTAGCGAATTTAACTAATACAGCCAAATTCTCTTACAATTTTACTTTTTCACGACATTCACACAGCATTTTTGTGTCAGCAACGAAAACTCTAAACGGTGTGAATATTTACTCCGATAGAACTAAAATAATCTCTGGGAAGTACCTTTTAAAAAAATCCGCTATTAACAACTTTTGCGTCCAAACGGTGCAAAAGTATACCGTTCGATCCTTTTGGATATTTTAAAATTTGTACCCGATCTTGAGGAGTTAATTTGGTACTATTGGATAAAAAATAAAGTTTTTTTCGGATAAAATACCATTCACACCGCGATATTTTTTTGTGTGTACTCGTTACTTCAACGTGATTTTACAGCCATATGTACTCCCTTTAATACTTCAGCGTGGTAGACTTTTTCATTCTGTGCATAAAAGAGATTATTTCTCGAAAAAAATGACATGAATATCATTAACTATAACTGGGTAATCCGGATTTGAATCTTACTAATTATTGGTCACTAGCGCCAGGGTAACCGACTGCAACCGTAAAATATAGAAAAAACATAGAAAATGAATTGTGACTAACTTTATACTTTATATAACCTAACGCTAACCAAATATTTGCCTGTCGCGTTCAAAAACTATTTAGTTAGTTTTAGTCACTTGAAGGAGGTGTTTGATTTATTTAAAATAGGTGTCTGGGTGGGTTTCACCCACGAAAGTGTTTGTGCTCAATTTGTTTACGAAAATTCGGGTCGAATAAGCCAATGTTAGTAACAATGGATAGCGATGATGACGAAGGTGTTAATGAACAAGCCGATAATAGCGAAATTGAAGATTTAGAAATTATGAGTGAACATAACTCAGAAGCGAATTAAGATGGAGATTCCGATAACAGCGAGTGCGATGAGAATGATAATGTTTTATTGGGGAATGATGGTTCTCTATAGAGAAAAACACCTTATAACACAGCACGAGCAAATCCAGTAAGTATCTTCCAAACTTCAGCAGAGCTCACAAAATTTCCGAGCTTTGTAAGAACCTTGGTTGAAAGTGTTAAATATTCTTTAGGTTCACTAATCATATACAACAACAACCGAAATACAAATACGATAAAAATGCCACTACGACAGATTATACAGAAATAAATGCATTATTTGGGCTATTGTACCTAGCGGGATTACACAAATCGTCGCATGTGCACGTCAAAGATTTATGGGTTATCGATGAAAATTCTTGCATCAACTATAAGCAGTAACTGGTTCGAATTCCTAGTACGATGTATTCGGTTTGACAACGTCGATACTTGTTTGGCACGCCGCCAGCCAGATAAACTTGCCAAGTATAACAAAATTGAACTCATTCATAAGTTCCTAGTTTGTTTTCCATTTTTCAATATTAGCGTTGAAACTTATGTAACCCACACCTACATATCAAGTTCCATAGGTTTAGAGTTTTTGTTTCACTTTTAATTGGAAATCGTATAATAAAATGGAACTCAAGCTTGGGACTCAGTTCCAAAAAAATCAAAATATATTTGAAGTAGTGACACTTGGGTATTCGCACTATATTTCAAATTTTCAACCAGAACTGTTTACAAAACTACAATGTGGGGTGTTTCATAACCGCAGATGAGAATTTAGAAGATCTCCGAGGAAGATGTAGTTTTAGGCAATATATTCCGAGTACGCCTGCCAAATACGGCATTAAAATCTTTTCAGTTGTAGATTCGGTACTATTTTATACTTCATAACTAGAAGTATATTCTGGAAAACAACCGTCAGGTCAATATAATTTGTGCAATAAACCTGATCAAATAGTATTACGATTATGATAGTGGGAACTTCTATATATAAGAATAAAATAAAAGGATTTTACCATCATCATTTTCTATTACGAAAAATAGAGAAATTAATTTAACCATTTTTGATTATCAAAAATCGACCCACATACTATCGTATGTTCCAAAAAAAAAATAAAGGTGTCTTATTACTTTCAACTATGCATCGGACTGGTAAAATAACGGAGACGATTGGAGTAAGGGAGGAGTAGATAACAGGAAGGGAGGAGTAGATAACACAGACCAATTATATGGTACGTATAATGTTACACGAACCTCTAATAGATGGCCAATGATAGTATTTTACAGTCTATTAAACTTGGCAGGAATAAACGGCCGAGTAGTGTTACTTTCGACTAAAGATCCCCAAATTCAGTACAAATCCCGAAAATTGTTTTGGAAATATTTAGGTTTTAGCCTTATTCAGCCACAAATAGACAGAAAAAGCAAATTAACCAATTTGAACGAAAATCTCAAATTCAGCATTAAGTTGACGAAAGTACAAATAGTTGAGCCTCCAACAAAGAAACCCAAAATTGTTACTCTTTAATGGAAGCTCAGAACACCAAAACCGTGTGCTACAAATGCCATAAATTTATTTGCGGAAGTCATCAAATTAAGATATTCACACTTTGTGGAAGTTGTGACGTCGATAATGCTGAATTGCAGTTGTAACGAAATGTAGCCCTAATTCAAAGGTAATTATCACAGAAACATAACCCTGTATCAATAAAAGGAATTAATAAATATTTTGTTGCTTATAATTTCAGCTTTTCGACAAAACTAATTTTAAGTTTTTCGAACAGTGGATGCTTATTATGGTATTTGATTTTTACCAAATGTGATGTTTATTTTATTTTAAATTAAATGATTTAAATTATAATAAACAAATTATTATTTTTGTTTTGTTACATAATGCTTTGCAGGTTAAACATGGTTTTAGTTGAAATTTCAAAATATTTCATTCATTTAGAACAGGTTTAAATACGGGTTGATCTTACTCAGCGCTAGTAACAATGTACGTTCAAATAGCGTTAGTGAGCGAGGGTTAAATATGTATCGGACGTGGTTGAAAGAAAACTTTATTCTGAAAATTATCTTATTGAATATTTTTTCCAATGCATGTGAAGCCTTAAACCACGTTTTTTTTTTGTTTTCATATTTTTAACAATCTATCTCATTATGAGACATTCAGTAAATTTTTCCCCTTTTTACATTGTCATGATCGGAGTACATATATTTATCCATTGAAAAAATCTCACTTACATTACCACTAGTATAAATTGATATAACCCATAAATTTAACTATTATTGATTCGATTAAAATTTTTGTGGCGTTTTAATCTTTCCCTCATTGTGGTAGTGAGAAGCTTGCTGGCCAGATCGTTTGGATGAATTTTCAATCTTGAGTGATACCTGGCACTGGAACCCTTAATTTATTCCCGTATTGTTGGGACCTGTAGATCTCTGTGAATTATATCGTTTGATACGAACCATGCTTCTTAGAAATTTAGACTGGAACCGCTGAAGAATGTTCAAGTTCGAGTCAATACATTTTTGTCAGTTTCATTCCCAATTACTTTCTTTTTGTCCACGTATGTTTACGCCATGTTAGTCGTTTGTCAAGGTGAATACCTAAATATTTGATTTCATCAGTTTGAGGTATATTCTGGTTATTTATTTGTATTGGTGGACGTGTACCTCTTCGCATAGTAAAGGTTACATGATTAGATTTAGCATCATAAACTTTAATTCTCCATTTCATACATACTTGAATAATGTTAATATTTTCCTGCAAAACGTCTGTAGGTTTACTGGGGTTATAATGAGAGTACTACCGTGTCGTTTGCAAATGTTGCGACAGTTACTTGATTACTTGTAGGTATATCTGCGGTTTATAGCAGATATAATATCAGCATAAGCACGCTGCCCTTTGGTACACCAGATTTAATTGGGCGGATATTTGTATACGCATCTTGATGTTTTAATATAAAATATCGGTCCAGTAAATATGATGTTAATATTCTGCAGAAATCATGTGGCAACCATAGCTTAATTTTGTATTGTAATCCCATATGCCACACCTTGTCAAAAGCTTGTGCTACGTCCATGAATAGAGCAGAACGATATCTTTTTTCCTCCAGGGAAAAAAATTACTTCAACTATGCTGTGCACTTGTTCTATTGTTGAGTATTCTGCCCTGAACCCAAACTGATGATCCGAAATCAGGTTCTTCTCCAACAGTAAAGGTTTTAGACGCTTAAGTAGTAATTTTTCAAATAATTTAGACATAATTGGTAGCAAGCTTATAGGTTTGTACGACGTACCTTCTTTTGAAGGCTTGCCTGGTTTTGGTATTAATATTACTTGTTTTAATCTTCCATTGTATTGGGAAATTTCTGTCCTAAGTATAGCGTTGAAGAAGTAGGTTATAAATCGAATACGCTTATCTGGCAACTGTTGCAATATGTTTTCTGTGATAAGGTCATATCCTGGCGCTTTTTTAGGATTTAACTCTCTCTGTATCACAGTTCTTACTTCTTCGGCTTTGTAGCGGACTGTGACTTCTCCACTATTTTTGCTCTGAGAGGTGGAATTCTGTGAGTTTGAGCTTCTTCATACACACTGCAACCTCTATAGTTGGTTGGATGGCTACCATTACAGAGCACGAATTTCACCTCTGTACCCCACGTTTTCTTTTCACATTGATTTGTGAGATGTTCACCTGTACATTTCACACATCTGGGTTTGTGATTGCAATAAGATTTGGTATGCCCGTATCTTTGACAAGTGATGTTTGCCATGTGGCTTTTCAACTTGAACAGCTGAATGGATCATTCTACTTATCGGATGTACACCTTTATTTAATTCACTCATTCGTAGCTCAACTTTAAAGAGTGCGAGTGACTTTTTCGTACCACTTTGCCTCATGTTGCAGATATTAACAACATCGTGGCCCAGATTAACTAACTCACTTTTAAATCTTCAATGTTAATTGATGGATGCAACTTTCGTATGACTACCTAGTAGGTTTTGTCCATTTTCTGTTGGAATGAATGGAATTCTATGTTTCACTCGTTTAGGGCTCTGATCACCAACGGGTAACCTTAACCTGGTTAATTCCAATTATTTTTAAATCGAAGTTGTCTTCAGCCAGTTTCTTTAACAATATTGATTATTTCTACACGTCTCCCAAATATTGGTGGCGCCATTATTTTTTGGGGTTGGAGTGGTTCTTCGACTTTCTTAGGCAAACTATGAAATCTTGTAGATAAAAAGTCTGCAGCTGCAGGTTTCGCTATTTAATTTCATTTATTTGCATTTGGTGTTAGGTGTTACCTAACTCGTGACTCTACCCCTTTTTTTGGCCATGGTCCATTTCGTTATCTTCAGATATATATATGGACGGCGTGGACATAATTGCATTGCGCTTGACTCTTCAGGTTGTCCCGATTGTGGAAGTAGTTGCGGAGTTAGCGGAATAGTATGTTTAGGCGACTTCGGAGAATAATTTTGTTGTATAGATGACATGTTTTCTGATGAATTTTTTTTTCTGGTTAATTTTGACTTACATCTAGGTCATTAACACCTTACAACATTTAATCACTTTTTGTTTTCTCTGCACTTTATAGTTCACGTATAGTTTTCTTTATAAAATTAATATTTTCATTTTATTTCATTTTATTTATTTTAGTTCATGCAAATTAAAGCTAAGTTACACAAAATGTTTTATTCAAATTTTTGTTAACACTGCACTTTTTATTTTTATTATGTTTCATTGCACAATAGAACAAATTTGAGTGTTTACTGTTCAATGGTTGGAACTAAATTGACACCATGTTTGGAACAGTTTTATTATGCAAGATAAATATCGGGATATATGTATGTATATAATTTCACAGTCGTTAGATTTGACCAATTTACAAGTATTCGAATTATGATGAATTTTGTGAAAACTATTGGTGATCCTATCAGTTATTCTTATTGTTTAGATGTTCCAAACAAAATACATTCGCATCTACTAATCGCATTATATACATAAAAACTCCCAACAGTTGTAACAAGTACCAGCTATGGTGTTAATGAAAATTGGTATAATTCTCCGCAATTAATTAAGTATTTGTGTTATGTTTATTTTTTTTCCCCTAAAGTGATTCCAAATGTTAAAGATCAGTAAAAATATATGTTTGATTAGTTAAGCTGAATGTATCTTTATTGAATGATTACACTTGCATTGTACTAAAATTTATTTATAAACAATACATGTACATAGAATTAATTGTTAATGAGATATATGTAATGTTGTTACATAAGGTAAATAAAATGTGTATAGGTTAGGGGAAGGGAGAAATACAGACATTTTGGGTATTTTGGATGAAGAGAGTTCAGTTGGTTGGTAATCGCGACAGCAAATGATTGAAATAAAAAACAGGCGAACAAGCTAAAATTCAATCTAAATTAAAACGAAAGAAAAAAGTAATTTCATGAGGTTGCGGTACGACCATAATAAAATTTGTTTTTAATAAATTAAACTAATAAAAATAATAATTAAAACTAATTATAATAAATACTTGAAAAACTATTAGTTGATAGTTAAGTTAAAAGACGATAAATTAATATTATAATTAAATCATAAATAAAAATAAATAAAATATTTATATGATATGCGTACGTATCTATATATAAGTATATACATATAAAAAAAAAATTCGGATGTTCCATGAAATTCATCTTATGATAAGATGGCTGCACAAGGCTGAGGCGAAAATACTTTATCGCATTGATAAAAACAAAACATTAAATTGGCATCAACAACTGAAAAATTGGAAATCGGAATTTACGTCGCATCATATACTGGAACCTCAATACTAAGGTTTCAACAGGTTTATTAATTTTTGTAAATAATAATTTTAAGAACTTAGATTTAAGTACTATTTTGGGGGAAATAGGGTTAGTGTAAGATAAAAAAAACAAACGTTTGTGAAAATAAAATCTAGTTTGTTTGATTGTTTGATACATATTTAGTTTAACAGTTTATTAAATAAAATTTTGTAAATTTATCGAATATAATTAGTTTGCTTATTTCATTTTTATTTTTTTTGGAATTACTTTCGGCTACCGTGAGATTATTATTTTTGAAAATTGTTTTTTTGTTTCTTCATGGTTTTAAAATATGATTGAGTAATTACAATAAATAGTTCCATTGGTGGTGATAACAGTGACATGTATGCAGTGCTCTAAATTAACGTAAATTTTTATTTTTCTTATTTTTTTTTTCTCTACTTTTTTTCTTGTGTGTAAATGGTTATTTAATTCAGCAACATCAAGCTCTCTTGTGGTTCCCGAAAAGAACCCCCCACGACTGTTACCTAGCCTGATTAAAAATGCTGTCGGGGTCAATCGCAAGAGAGTCTGCAACAGGCTTCGCGAACATTGTGAGAAATGTAATACGGATGCTTGTTACACAGTAACCGAACTAAGCATATAAAACTATACCCGTTGTTACCGGGATTTAGTGACACAATACATATAGTATTATGTAGTTTATTTACATATATGTATGCTATGTAAGAATACATTTTCAAAATATGAAGCTTGGCAGAAATAAAACAAAACAATTACCAAAGAAAAACTTTATTATAAACTACTGTAGTTGTTATAAGTTGGTTTGTTATTGTGATAACAAGAAAATAATAGTTTTGCTTGTAGAAAGATAAAAAAGATGTATCATCGTTTAGCATTTTACATACATATTTTTATATTTACGTATTTGTTTGTTTGACATTTTTTTTATGTTTCGCCGTCGCTTGGCTCCCCGATTTTCTTTTGCGCGAATTACACCATATACTTACATAGATTTATACTTTTTTTTTTTGCTTTTCAAGCGGTATTAGGAAACATACATATATGTAGAGCGCCGAGAAAGATAAATAAAATAATGTATGGTTCTACATAATTTATGTTCAATTTAAATGCTAGTATTTTTATTTTATCAAAGCATTTCTAGCGATAACAGCAATGATAGAGAAATGATTTTCCGTTTATACAGTATGTGTATAAAATCTAAGATGTTGAAAAGCTACATACATAAAAATATATTTGTGAAGTGGATTTATGTACATATTATGCACGAGTATACAACAAAAAAATATTGGATGTGAAAATATTTCATTTAATTATGTTTGTGTGCGACACATAAAATGTGCAAAGATTATCACGAGCGACATAATTACTAAACCATACTAAATTCCAGATAATCTTTAATAACTATAAACTATATTATGTATACACCGATACAATGTATTCAGCTGTAATAAATCCGGATTTCGTTTTATTTTGAATTACTAATACAAATACTAAAAAGAACTTTATAGAGCTTTTGTTGATTAAAAGCATAATTTGAAAGAGTTGCTTTTTGTGTTCGAAATAAGAACGAACGAAAAGTTGTTTTGTGTTAATTTTATGTTCAGTGCTTTTATACTGGCGAAAACACACAATAAAAATGTTTCAAACAAAGTTATAAATGAAAAATACATTTTCTTCTTTTGGAATCGTTTGTTTGTTATTTTACGTACACAAAAAAATGTTTGTACATACAAGTTGATATTGCTTTTATGTTGCTGTGTTGCTATAATTTTGATTCATTAGTTATGTAAATTTCATCATCATTTTTGTTGGCTGTTAATATATCTCGTATCACAAACAAACCTCTTGTGCCTCTTCCAAATATAGCGGATATGTACAACACAAAAGGTATATTCTGTATTCTCGAGAAATATGGTATAGTAAGTAAAAAAAATCTAACAAATGGATTAAAAATTTAAGTTGTTTGTAAATTTACAACCATGGATTATTTATTTATACATTTTTCTTTTTATAATAATATTAAATTTATAGACTTGACAAAATGTTTCTTTTTTTTTGGTACTGTACAAAATAAAATAAAATTAAGATTAATAACGAGTGATGAGGAAAAAAAAGGATTTGTGATGCTGGGCTTTCTATGTATGTATATAACATTTAGATTTTAATAGCTTCCCTTGTGAACAAAACAAAAAAAAAAAATGAAAAATTGACGTTTAGCCAAAGTGTGTACGCATGATAAAAATGAAAGATGAAGTAGTAATTGTTGGTAATCCTTAGTGTAATATGATTACTAAGGGAAACGTATTGTTAATCTTCTTAAAAAAAAATATTTTCAAAAAAAAACGTATGCTGAATTATTCATTCCGGAAAAGGGAAATATGAGAATGTTTATCCAAATAAATCAAGTTTTGTTTTAGGCAAATATTGTAGATTTTTTTTTATTTAATTTATTCATAATTTCAGCAGAATTTAAAATATCATAATGTATGTCGTTCTAATTTACTTTAAACTGAGAGGCACTCCTCAATCTTCTGCTGTTTTGTGGTCATCTTCTTAATTCGGGTTTCAGTATCCTCCTTTCCTTTTCTTGCTAATTAATCAATTTATGCGATTGACTCGTTTAATAAAAATTTAAATAAAAGGAGATACACCGCGCTAAATTAAAATTTATTATTTTGGAACGCACTAAAATAAATCCACAAAACATTAACCAATTATACAAGGTGTCCCAGATAGAATGGGTAAGCCTGAAACACCTCATAGTAGAGCTATTGGGCACTCAAAATTAAATACAAACAAAAATATTTACCAGGTAGTACCTAAGATATGTCACGTTTTTCTAAAAATGTCGATTTTTTCACACTACTTCACCACAGCTACAAATAAATTAAATCCATCAGCTTTTGAGTATATTATAATATTCTTCATTTACTACACCAATAGATATGCAGGAAATCGTATGAGTAGCTGTTGTAATTTTTTGGTAAAAAAAATCCCAACTTCAATTTTAATCATTAAATACGGTAAATATTTTTTTTTTGTAAACGTTTAAGCCAGTGACGAAGCGTGACAATTTCCATTGGGGAAGCAATATTATAAATTCTGAAAATAAGGAAAATATATTAAAATTCTTGATTAACAGTAAGCTCCGTTTCTAAAATTTTAAAATCAAATAAGTGGGAATAAGAAGTTTCCTCAGACAACTAAACGCAGCGTGCGAGAAGTCAATTTCAAAAGATGGAAATTTACTAATGTCTAGCAATGTTATGAATTTTATATGTTGTAAATCCTGAAACCGAAATTCAATTTCGTTCTCGATTTTCACCGTAATTTCAGATATAAGGTTTCTTACCTATTACATGTGAAGCAACATATTCACATGTAATTGGGGATCTACACCGTCTTAGATGAATTTTCTCTCCGACCTTTTTTCTAGGTTGGCTTTGTTCCAAAACACATCAAAATTACTTGAATTTTTTTCAATTATTTTCTAAAAATCGTGTAAATTTTCTAAAGAATGTGCAATATCGTTTGATTTTTTCTGAAGCACACTAAATAATAAGTCAACTTCTGGAAATATTTCTGAACAAAATATAACAACCCCACCTTCTTCCAATAAAAGAAGATATCCACGAGAGTTATTTATTGTCTCACAGTCCCATTTCTCAACATCTTCGTCTACTATTTTATTAAATAGCTCACGTAAATCGACTAAGTGTTTTCTCAACATTAGAACCATTAAACTCCCACTTGTTGGTGAAGTTGAAGGTAGTTTTCGTTTAACAATTTCATCAAAAGCAAAACTCCGTTTCGATGAATGGTTAAAAAAGGCAGTTAATCCACTTAAACTTGAAAAAAAATGATTTACACTCAACAATTTTACTAAACGACTGAGAGAGAACTAAATTTAATTTGTGTAAAAACAATGAATATAAATTATCTAATGGATAAATTTCTGTAATTTTTGCTTGCAGCCCTTTGGAGCTCCCAGACATTACCGCACCATCATAACTTTGACAAATTAGCTTTTCCTCGATTTTATGTTTTTTAAAAAACTTGATTACAAATTTTGAGAGACCATCTGCACTTCGGTCGGAAGAAACATCTATAAATTCTATAAATATCTCTAGTACATTGCCAATTTCATCTACATAACGTAGAACTACCGCGAGCTGAGATTTTCTGGTGACGTCTATTATTATTATTAAAATTGGTTGGAACCATCAGAGGTTCCGCACTAAATGCCACGATGGGCCCATGGTGCATACCAGTGATTCTATCCTAACTCGCGAACGCGTGCTGCAGCCTTAATAAACTGAAGTAGTTTAGGCCAAGGCAAGGAATACAGCTGATTATCAGCAATGAATCTAGAGCCAAATAATTGCAACCTAACTCTGTTGAAAGCAGGACAACTACACACGAAGTGAATGCAATCGTTTTCAAGGCAATCCTCGCATACAGCGTCAAGAGATAGCCCCATGCGCTGAAGGTGTACCTTAAAATGACCGTGCCCAGTAAGAGTCGCGATCAAGACTCGCAGCTATTTCTTACTGAGAGATAGATCAAACTTAGTGGCCCTCAAATTAGGCCCACTAACAAAAAGTTTGGCAATGCGACATCTGCGAGTTGCAAACCATTGCTGTTTTAATTTACTTACAGCGCAGTTTTTTATCACCTTCTTAACATAACTAAATGGTAAGGAAGCAACTGGTTCGGGACCGATGAATTTAAACTCAGCCCCAGCTTTCGTTTGTTTACAGTCCTTAACAAATTTTGTTATCCAAAGAATTCAGCACAGATAAGCTGTCTGTACAAAAAACAAAATTTTTATTTGTAACAGCGAGATGCAATGCCTCAATTACGCAGAGCGTTGAAGCAATTAGTTCCGCTTGAAAAACTGTGCAGGGCCGGTCCAGGCAGCCTGAAAAATGTAAATCAAACGTAGGGCAGTACACTCCATAACCAGAACTATTATCAGAGCTAGAGCCATCAGAAAAGAAGGCTATCGACTCATACAAGCTCTCAAGAAAATCCAGTGATCTCCACTGGTCTCTCGAAGGTCGCACCACTGAATATAATTTAGAGAAATTGAATTCAGACATCAGTCTGTCATTAACCATATCAATTCCTGGTACTAATGATACGAAATCATTTAAAATTGTTCTATGGCCCACGACTGAACAAAGAGAGTTCCACATTCCTATGCTCTTTAGCCGAAATGCAGCAGAACATGCTGTGCTAAGAATGAAAGAATGTAGAACATGCTGTGCTAAGAAGGAAAGAATAGAATAGTTTCCATGGCAAGAAGAGGGGTCGAGGCCATGGCTCCTGTAATGGCCCTACAAGCAATAATTTGTAGACCATTAAGTTTAATGATTGAAGCCTTTAATTTAACTACTGGCCACCATACCATGGAGGCATAAGATAACATTGGTAGAACCAAAGATTTATAGATGAAAGAAAGCATTTTGGTAGTTAAACCCCAGGTTTTCCCAAAAGCTCGTCTACACTGCCAAAAAATGGCAGTCGATTTTTGAAGTTTATACTCCAGGTGAAATTTCCAGGAAAGTTTACTGTCCAAGAAGACACCTAAATGCTTAACATGGTCGGATCTGTTAATCGGCCTGCCGAAAAGTAAAGGCACAGTTAGTGTAGTAAATATAACCATATCAGTTTTAGAAGGATTAACGTGTAAATCCTTTCCACCACACCACGACTCCACAATACGTAAGGCATTCTGCGTTAAGTCGGATAACACATTCAGGTGCTTTCCAGCAACTGTAATAACAAGATCGTCAGTGTAGCTTTGAGCAACAAAGCCTAACTGCTGAAGTTTCACATGTAGATCGTCAATCACCAAAAGCCATAACAGGGGTGAAGCACACCACCCTGAGGACAACCTTTGGCAACTTTGACCGAAATTGAAACATTATCCAAGCCAACCTCAACGATGCGAGATTTGAGTATACAATCAATCCATTTTACAATGGTAGGATCAATACCGAAATTGGTACAGGCGTTAATAATCGACGAGAACGATGTACTGTCAAAGGCTCCCGCAATGCCCAAGAAAGTACCTACAAGAAACTTTTTATTATTGAGGGATACTCTATAAGCATGTTGCATGTTACTGAGTGGGGAATTAGATAAATATTTATCTCTAATAAATCTGTCGACAATCCTCTCTAATGTTTTAAGAAATGTTGAGGACAGACTGATAGGCCGAAATGCTTTGGGTTTAGTCTAATCTGATTTGCCTGCCTTCGGTAAGAAAACAACGTTACTCTTGCACCAAACCTGAGGAACAATACTAAAAGCAACGCACGCTTTGAAAAGGTGGACCAGGTCGTCCCTAATAATAGAAAAACCATGCTGTAATACAGCCGGAAAAATCCCATCAGGACCACCTGATTTGTATGGTTTAAAGGAGAAAATACTCCAACGCACAACTTCGGACGTAACTATCCGAACCGCTAAATCTCAGTCAGGAGCTTCATTGCAATTCCTATTGGCTAGAGAGTGAGCAAAATTAGAGTTAACGATGTTACACTCCGGAAAATGAACAGAAAGAAGCAACTCGTTTGCTTCTTTCGTCGAAGAAGTAAACTTGCCATTCGATAGACGAAGAGCATCAAGCCTACAGGTGTCATTTTTAGCCAACGCTCTATTTAGTCTGGCGACCGCAGAGAGACTATTCATTTCCTCACAGAAGTTTGTCCATGCGGTTCTGTGAGCGGATCTTAAGCTTTTCTTATACTCCTTTTGAGCTATTAGGAAACTATCCCAATCGCATTTAAGATTAGTATATTTGGCTTTATTCTTCAATTTCCTAGTAAGTTTCCTTTGTTTTTTAAGAGCAGAGCACCAGAAGGGTCTATTCCCAATCTTTTGTTTGGTAATAAGTGGACACGAATTTTCAAAAGCTGTCGAGCATGCTTTTGTCAGCTTATACGCTTGTAACTCAATGTCCTCAACCGAGCAAATATCCATAGCAGGACGAATTAGAGAAATAAGTTCGGAAGAGAATAGATCCCAATTGGTTAATTTACGATTACGATATGGTTTAAGAGGTGGTCTTCTAATGTTGAAGTTAAAAGAGATACACCTGTGGTCAGAAGTGAGAATGTCGTTAGTCACCATCCAATTTAAAACTAAATCTACAATAGGCAACGAACACAGACTTATATCAATAACTTCCCTTCACGTAGAATTGACAAAAGTTGGCTCACAACCTTTATTGAGTATTTCTAGCTCAGATGAGCTTAAATAATTTATCAGAGCAGAGCCCCGGTTATTAATATTAGTGCTACCCCAAAGAGTATGGTGCGCGTTGGCATCACAACCAATTAAGAGGGGAATATTTTTATCCGTACTCCATCTTAAGAGTTCTTTAAGTTCCTCCGACAGGGGAGGATGAGAAGAATCAAATGGAAGATAAACTGAGGCAACAATCAGTTCAGTGCAAGCATGACATGATCCGAAAGTGATCAGAACGGCTGAGAGATCAGCCGAACTGCATTCGTGAATAAGAGAAGCATTGATATTACTAGAAATATAAATACAAGCTCTAATTTTATTGACAGAATTCTTTGAAAAAATTCTGCCATTAGGAATATTTAGTCCACAAACAGAACCATCGAGAAGATAAGGTTCCTGAATAAAACATAAATCTGTATGCGATCCAATAAGCAACTTCCTTAATTCAAATGATGCTGACTTACTGTGGTGCAAGTTAATCTGTTTAATTTCAAGCATGGAAGTCATATTAACATACCAGCAACTGAAACAATAAAACGTAGAGCTTATGGTCCAGAGATAACCTTAAACAAGATCTTCTCAAGAACATATTGTAGACAAAGGCTGGAACCAATAATATACTCATAGGTCTTAGAGTTAACCCTGAGAACAATCGATTGACGATAGGCCTCTCGTTTGTACCGGACGACTTTCCAACCGCTGATCGAGATATTTGGATTCATCACACCAATGTTAGTAACCACCAATGTTAGTAAATCACTCCAGATATCCTTAATGCTGGAAACGTCATTGCAGAACCAAGTATAGGTTTCCTCGTTACTGCTTTTACAGATGAATACACCATCTGACAAATAGCACCCAAGCATTAGCGGTATGAAACCAGAAGATTTCGCCGAACTGAGAACTCTTCGACTCAACTCCACCCGGAAAATTCGCAGCTTTTCCTCATCCAGGATGTTATCCGGGTTCTCATCACGGATACAAAATTTTTTCGCTACAGAGCCAGCGACGGCCTGCGCATAGGAACGCACCTTTTTTGTGGCCAAAACAACGTAACACAGTGATAATTTTTTTTTTGTTACCATCTTTTGTTCAAGGTTGTTTGAGTTATTAAAGTGTGAGCGAGGGAGAAAGAGTATGCACCGTTAATAAACAGCAGATAAGGTAACTATTTAGTGCGTCATTCGATTTTTTCGACATCGCATGTGTTTATTCTATATTTATCTCGCTGTGATTGTGAAACAGTGTTAAACCTACGACACCCGGCTATTTGGTTGGGATTTTCGTTTTGCTTACTGGTTTGGACTTTGTTTGATCGGTGATTTCACGACGACTACGCTTTTATCTGGATGGACTTTTGTGTATCAAAATGCCACGTATTCAGTACACGACACAGTACTGGAAAACCAGCTATTACTGACACGAAAGACAGTGTCATAAGTTAATTCACGAACAATTATCATCAGTGGAGTTGGCTGACCCCAATCAAGACAGCGTTAGGAAAATTGATATTTTATTTGGTGCTGACGTATTCTTTAATCTACTCAGAAGCAGAGAAAATAGCGGTTTCAGGACAAACCTATGCTCAATCAACAATTTTTGGATGAGTTTTTCTAGCGCCGCAGGACAACAACAACCTAGGAGTCTCTACTTATTATCCTCATCGATCACAGGTGATGACGTAAATCACACTCTTCAACTATTCTGGGAACTTAAAGGGCCACCCACTGCAACTAAACTCACTCCAGAAGATAGGCTGTGCGAGTTGCATTATTCACAGTCGGTTAAAGGAAATTAATCTGGTAGATACATAGGTCACTCAAGATCTGCTGCTGTTCGTCGATTGCTTAATCTGGAACCGCATTTCAAAATCAACAATCAGCTGGCAGTTGAATTCAAAAAAATTTATGAATGAGTACCTGTCGTTATAGGTCATATTAAATAGGTGCCAAACAGTGAAATAGCCAAGCGGGATGAAGAGGTTTATTATCTGTCGCATCATGCCGTTCTTAAGTTAGATAGTACCACGACAAAATCGCGTGTGGTTTTTGATGGATTATGCAAATCGTCAACGGGCCTCTCGCTTAACGATGTTCTTTTAGCAGGACCGACACGACAAAACGATTTAATTACGATTATAACCCGTTTCCGACAACACTCAACCATTTTTTCTGCAGATGTCGAGATAATGTATCGACAGTTATTTGTATCGTCCCCTGATACATATTTTCAAACAATAATATCGAGGGATAATGTAAACGAAGCTATGTAAACCTATTGCCTTAGAACCGTCACCTATGAAACGACATGCGCCCCGTTTTTGGCTATCAGGACTCTTCAATAAATCGCAGAAGACAACGAAAGTGTACATCCAATAATTGAGGAAATCATCAAGTAGGACTTTTATGTAAACGATTTGCTTTCTGGTTGCGACAATCCCAGTATCATAATTCGCAATCAAGTATGTTGAGATGATTTGTCAGGCTTTGGAGGGAGCAGGGTTCTATTTAAGGAAAGGGAAGTCCAATTCATCAGTGTTATTGGCAAAAATTCCTAACGCACTAAAAGAGCCTTAGGTATTGACGTTCGACGACGATACTGCAACAATAAAAACTCTTGGTAGCCAATGGAATTCTGTCCGAGACGTGTTTTTATTTATCATCAACATAATAACCATAAAATCACTTTGTAAACGAGACTTTCTTTCAGATATTTCCAAAATTGTCGACCCGTTAGGTTGGGTATCTCAATCAACCATTTCAATGAAAAATTTGTTCCAAGGGCTGTGGTTACGTAAGGTTGGTTGGGATGATGCCAGTCGATAATTTAACAAGGCCTCAAAGTATCCAAATTCCTCGCCACTTTCCTATGTCATCCGAAACGAAATCAATGCAAATTCATGCCTTTTGTGATGCATCAGAGGTAGCTTATGCTGGCTGCTGCAGCTTACCTTCGGTCCGAAGGTGTAGAAGTCGACGTCAAGACAACATTTATCATTGCCAAAACGGGCGTTGCACAAATTAAGCAAATCTCGATACCTAGGTTGGAATTGTATCGAGTCTGTATATTAGCCAAACTCGTCAAATACATAATAAGAAGTTTCCAAAACACCAGTTTGAAGTGTTTGCATGAACCGACTCCGAAACAGTGTTGTCTTGGTTATCAGATTATCCACAAAGATGGTCAACCTTAGGCGGCAATCGCACGTCGCAAGTTTTAGAGATAGTGCCTCGAGATCGATAGAATTATGTACCTTCACAAGAAAATCCTGCAGACATAGCATCGCGGGGAATCAGTTCACAACTTCTTCCTGATTTCAACTTATGGTGGACGGGGCCTGCTGGCTGACCGATCCAGCACTGGATGAGACTACGATTCAACCCATATTCAAGTACAATTAAATAAAATAGTGACTTATTTTTTGAAAAGATATTCATTATTTGGAAAGGGTGAACGAATTATCGCCAGAATATATCGAATTCGGTATCCAAAAAGTAATTTCATCGAGTTACTTCGCAGGGCCGAGACATTTTTTATTAGAGAAGTTCAGAGAGAAACTTTCATTAGGGAGATACACTCTCTAAAAAATGGCGCATATTCTCGATACAGATGGGATGTTGAAAGTTTGATGTCGTCTTGCAACAATTGATTGCGAAGAGGATATGAAGCATCCAATCATTCTTTCCAAGCATTATCGACTTACTGAAATGATTGTATATGAAGCGAACTTGGCAAACCTTCATCCTGGCCTATCTTTACTTGCCAGCCTCCTAAAACAAAAATGTTGGATTATAAATAGCCGCAATGTTTTTCAGTACATATTTCACTCAGAAATGCATCAAATGTTTTCGGTACAATCAACAAGTCACGACACAGCTCATGGGAGATCTACCGAAACAACGGCTGCATGCTACACGCCCTTTATTTGAATACACAATTTTGGAGGAGGTAGAGTTCCGGTCACCAAGGGCTACATTGGGCTGTTTATATGTTTTGCCACCAAGGCAATTCATATTGAATTAATATCATATGTGACAACAGATGATTTCATTGCGGGGCTGAGACGTTTCGTGAGTCATAGGGGCTAAACGAGAACTACAAGAACTATTCAACACAGTACAAAAGTGTGAAAATCATAAACTGATTTTCAATTTCTTTTCGCAGAATATGTTTAAATTTTCGTTTAATCGAGCAAGTGAACCACATTTTGAGGGACTGTGGGAATCAAACATTAAATCCATCAAATATCATCTGAAGAGGGTTACTACTGATGCCGCACCCTTTCGTTTGAGGAATGCCCCACCCTACTGTGTCAAATTGAAGCTTTACTCAACTCAAGACCATTGTGCCCAATGAGTTGAAATCCTGAGGATGTAATGGCGTTAAGCCTGTATATTTTTTGATTGGAGAGCCCCTCACTTGTATTCCAGGGCCAAACTTGCAACATCTTCCAGTGTCACGTTTATCTCTACTAGTTACTGTTAAGAGTGATAGTGCACAAAGAGTGTTCCAGAAAATGTTGTTCACCATATTATTTTACGAATGTTAGGTTTGGTAAAGCAACGTACCATACAACAGGTACGTAAAACGTTTAATAGACTTCTATTTGTTAATTTCTGAAATTAATTCGGCCGTGTATTTTAGTATGTAGAACGGTTATGATAATATGGGTGTCATCAAGATACGTGACGAAAAACTAAGTGAACATAGTGCAACAAAATTAAATTACAAGTTTTGACGAATCTTGAAGCTATAGAGCAGCCGTAACAGTTTACTTGCTGTTGATTCGAACAACGAGAGCAACGAAATATACTTGGCTAAAAATTATCACCGGTACTGACCAAATCATCACATTTATCGACTTAGCGACTCTAACGTGTTCAAAATTAGTAACAAGACCAACATAGTACAAATTATTTTTTTGGTCTGTTTTCAATTTCCTCACCATTTAATTAATCGGGACTAACTATTATTGTAGAAGCAATATTCTTCTACATACTACTACATTGATTTATTTGAATTCGTTTATGTTTTTTTATTTTTTTGGGTCAATATAACCAACAAAGATGATACAAAAGAAAATAATAATCGCGAAAGTTTCTTGATTAATATTATTATCCCGAATTTTTAGGTACAATCCTGAGTTGTTATTTACTTAGATCGAATCTTCATTAAATGCTAATAAGATTATTAGACAAGAAAACTACCACTAAACAAATTGAGCTAGTAGCCAATATTTTGCGGAACAGAACTGATTCCTCATAGGATGACCTTAAGGCAGCTTTCATTGATCGTAATAAAACGAGCGGCATGGCTAAATTTGAGCAATTGCTTAGTACCAATTCAATGAGTGCTAGGAAAGTTTCTGTTCATTACCGGAAAATTTGTGAGCTGGCTACAGCAATGGTAGGTAACGGGTAATATAATTAATAAAAACATTTTGGTCGAACCAGGACGGTGACAGACTTAAAAAAAGCTCTCTCAATCGTCCAGCGGAAATGTTGAGCATGTCGAAAAAGGAAATTTTTCAATGTCTAGTATGCAGTCAGTGCTTGAAAGCATAACAAAATCGTACGACGCGAGTTTAACAATTTGCAATCACCACAAACTTCTCAATTTCGAAACAAGAATAAAGATTTTTGCTATTATCGTCGATGGTATGGTATAACGGCAAGAAATTGTCAAAAACCACATCAATGTTGCTTCTCAACTTATTTTTAAGACATTAACCGGGTTGTCATTTGTCTCAATTTCGATTATGTTTACATAGATGATATATTAGCAGTGAGTTCGATGATCGGGCTAAATTTCAAGGCATCCAACTGTGTATTTGAAGTTCCCGCAAAGTCATTTTAAAGCCACAAAATAACCAAAGATGGTATTAAACCGTCAAACTAAAAAGTGAACGCAACAAAACAATTTACTCCACATACAAGTAAACGCCAGAGGTTCAACGATTTCTGATATCCACCATAGGTGGATACCTCACTTGACTGAAGCATTGACGCCGATTCATAATCATCTGGTAATTTTGAATCAGAAAGTCACGAGCAAGAAAGAACAAATTTTCTTGGCCAATGGAGTGCAACGTTGTTTTTGAAAAAAAAAACAAACCAGATCGCTTATCTCAGCAACCCTCCTAGCATTATACTCTTGGCTAATTCGAAACTCATGATTTCGCCTGATGCCTCGATCACCACAGTAGGCGCTGTTTTAAACAATTGAACCATGGTATTTGGAAGCCTTTATGTTTATAGCCTTCTTATCATAGTACCTACAGCCAGCTAAAACAAGATATTCAGCATTCGACCGAAAAGTGCTAGCTGTATACGAACCACAAACCCCTAAACACTGCTATACATTAAAAAAAAACGGTAGCCCGCGTCAGGCTCGGCATTTGGAGTTCAATTCGAGGTTAAATGTGATTGAATGCCATTATGGCTTTCCGGATGACATATTTTATATGTTAATAGGGTTTGAGATTCTCTGTGAGGATTATTCCGAGATATTTGACTTCGTTATTATATTTAATGACTTGATGGTTCAGTTTTAGTTGGATGTGCCTGCTGATTACTTTTTGATTTTTTGTCAATACTTTGGAGCCTTTGAAACATATTGCTTCACATTTTGCGATATTTAATTTGATCTTCCATTTATGGAAAAATTTATTTAATTGGTCTAGATGCTCGTTAAGGCCAGAAATAGCATTCCTTAGATATTTTTTGGAAACATATAGAATGATACCATCAGCAAGTCAAAATGTTTATGTCAACAGATAACGGCAATGGCATATCAGATATGTATATAAATATTAAGAATAGCAACGGTCCCAAGATTGATCCTTGAGACACCCCGGCACCAGCTTCAAACGCCCGCGAGCATGAGTTTCCAACTTTCACCTGATACGTTATATTAGTTAAAAATCCGTGGATGCAAAGGGCTACATCTAAATTTATTTTTTCAGAATAATTCCTTAAATCCAGAAAGTGTCAAATGACTTTTCCACATCCAGAAGGCAAGCTATTGTGGGGATTTTCCTATTGAGCTTACTCATTATATTATTTTTAGGATCACCACTGCCTGTGTGATGGAATGTGAGGCCCGAAAACCAAACTGACAATCCGGCAGTAATGAAATAGGCCTAACTAAAACGTTTTATTATTCATTCCTGATATTCGCCAATTTAGCGTTCCATGAACTAATGTAATGCATACCAATCAGTTCTTTAATTAAGGTATTAGCATTATTTATCTGGGCCTTTAGAATCTCAGAGGAAAGAAGATTTCTACTCCTATGGTATGCTATGCGAAAACCATTTTTTATCCTAATGAATTTCAATATATTCAGTGGGAGAGGAATCTGGCTAGTAAAATTCAAAGTTGTAGTGGGCACGCATTTAATGATTAAGGCCTCAAAACCTCCCTGCAGTTTCAACAACAGCAAGTCAATCTCTTTAATATCTAATTTCCTATTTACCGGAATATCAATCTCGTCCCATCTATGATTAAGAAAGATATTGAAATAAGCCCAATCAACTGCATTATAATTCAGTATCTTCCTGTAGTTGTCATCGACTTCAAGCATGAACTTAATAATATTTTTGATACAAACGCGGCATGATCCGATTAAAATTCGACTGCCTGCAGACAAGGGGCTCTATGACGATCAAAGCACACCCTTAGGTTATCTGATACTATAAAAATATTCAGGTATCAAAATGCTCTAGTATACAGTATGTTGGCAAGTCCGAGCTCAACAGTTTAAGATTGCAACAATTCAAAATGAACCAGAGCAGTCTATTACCGTTATTGTTAGAAACTGTGTTGCCCCAATAGGCATGTTTCGCATTTAAGTTTCCACCCAAAATAACTGATGTACCATTTTTCTCACATAAAATCATTATTTTAGATAGGTCGATTACCAATGACTGAGAGACCTGATTCGGTGTTAAATAGGCAGCAATTATCGTGATACTCCCACTTGGAGACCCAATTTGTATAATGGTTGTTTCGAGGGCTTTAATATCATTTAGGGCAGACATTTTTACAAAATCAATATAATGCTTAATAAGAGTTCCAGTACCTCCTCCTATGTTACTAATCCTATTATTTCTAATAAAGTGATAATTCCAGAAATATACTTTATGCAACGGTTTGAGTTATGGCTTTTCTAGTAAGACAATATGAGGGTTAATTTTCTTCTAAAAAACTTCTAATTAATGCCTCTTCTTTCTACTAATCAAAGAGTTCACATTTAACTGGATAATCTTTAAAACTGAGTGGTTACCACTCATTGCAAATTGGTAAGGTTGGTAAAGAACTCGAACAATGCTATCTTCTTTTGAATGGGATCAGTTATCGTTAAACTGGCGTAATGTATTATTAAAATTATGTCCGAATAAATCTCTTCATTCCTGGTCGCAATGCAAATTTGAAGGATTGGTGGAAATGTTCCTCCGAATGTTACGATTTTGAGGTGAGTTAATCTCATTTATGGGCTATATTTGCAAAAGATTGATTTGGTCGATAAAATCGATTAAACATTTAACTTTTTCTACCCTCTGTTTTTCTAATATAATTTTCAGTAAATCTGTTCTTTCTACAAATTTCTTGTACTTGGGGCATTGCCGATAATTAGCAGGGTGCCCAAACTGCTTACAGTTAATACAATAAAGTTTTATGTTGAGATCATTTTATTGCAAGTTTTCGGTCCAACAACCACATCACATTTCACACATCTATAAGGCATCGCACAATTCGGAGCAGCAGCATGCCCATATCGCTGAAAATTTTTACACTGTATGGATTCACTGACATACAGTGTATGTATTGCACTTAATGATAGTCTATTTGTGGGCATTGTCCAAATAATCGACGGTAATGCAACTTTCCACTAACAGTATATTTTTATTTTTTATTTCACTCAACTGTAACAATGACTTAATTACAATATTTCTTGCCCCTACTGTGGTTCAATAATTATGATCGCGAATGTTTATATACTTATTATAACATTTTGTTTATAAATATTTTCTTTCGTCTTTTTATTTTTTTTACCACTTTACTGTTTGCTGGTTTAAAGTAAACTGGTACAAAAATACAATTCGACCTTTATACGTTAAGTATAGCATACTGATTTAGCGAATTATTATATTCGTCAAAAATAAAAACTCAAGGAAACTCTCTTTGTGTGTATTAAAGCCCATACTAATATTTTAGAAATTTGAAAATTTGTCTGTTTTTAACAATATGATTATTCAATGGCTTTGATTATAGACAAATACAATATTTTTAATAGCATTCCAATATTTATGACTTGGTGAGCCAGTAAAATAAAGAAGCCATCTACTCATAACATATCTACTCTAACAAAAAAGTAGAAATATTTCCTCCTCCCATATTTCCTTTAAAAAAAACCAAGAATTTTTCTTGAGTTATTTTCCTTGGTAGTTTGATTTCGTGCTACTTGTCACACAAATTGTTCATGGAAAAAATCATTTTCTAGTTCAGATTTGTCTATAGGAAAATAAAACAAAAATACCGAAACATTCTATTAAATCAAACGATGCAATGGAAATTTTTAGCCAACTTTTATCTGAAATACCAAATTAATGATTAAAATGACGAACCTTTTAATTCAGTTTTAAATTGACGTGTTACATCTTGCAGTGTTTAACGATAGGAAAAGATAGGGTTACCCTTAGAGTCCTTCTAACATTCTTGTTTTCTTTAAGATTTTTATAAGGCTAGAAAAATAATATTTACCAAACTAATTTACATACAAAACAATGAAATTTTTTTCCGGAATATTCTTGATTGCCTAACAAGAGATTTGCTGTAAAAATAAAAAGCATATATTGGTGACTATGTCAACCTACCCTTAAGAAAACATAGATATAACTGAAATCCAAATCGGTCACTATAGGAATGTCTTTTAATTCCCATTAATTGATCAAAACAAAAACCTCTTTACAACAACTTTTAGTATGCTCCATCGCATTTCGTTTGAATTGCTAACATCCGCAAATAAGTGTTGCTGTTCTCATTATACACATATTTTTGTTATAAAAACAAAAGAAAACTCCATCTTGCTTATTTCAACGGAAAAAGTTCTAAATTTTCATCAACGCTAAAAACTAATAAAATTTAATTAAATAAATTAAATTTTCTCATCTTTGCTCAGTTTTTCTTAGTTTAAAGTACAATGAACAAAAAAAAAACAAAAAGATGATGTAGCATATAACAAAAATAAAACTTTAAACTATATACAAACTGTACTATATAGTATACCATCGTCTTTTTGTATACTTGTTTGTATGTGCCTGTGTTCCTGTCAGCGGTATTGTTTCTCGTAACATAAAGAAAAAAATGAAACTTCAGAAACAAAACCCAACAACAAAATGTATGTGTAGTGGAAAAATAAAGCTCAAACGCAAAAAAAAACTTAACCAATAGCAATAAAAGAGAAATTAAGTTAAGAATTTTTTGTTTCGTTATTTAAATTAAATAAAATTAAAAATAAAACAAATTGTTAAAAAAAAAGTTTGCTTTACATCAGAGAGATTAGAAAAAAAAACGGCAAATATTTTTTTCTGGAGTTCATTGATAAGAAACTTTCTTTTCTTTTATAAGAAAATAAGAGACACGTTGAACAAGAAAGAAACGCAAGAATGATACAGAAAAAAATTAATAATTTGGTATTTGTAAATCTTCTTTCTGAGTTTAATCAAATGTGTACACAAAAGTTCAAATGTGGGGTTGTATATATTTACGATATATACATAGGTCTGAGCTTCATTTGTTTACGATTAAATGTTAAAAGAAAATTGTTCAACATCTTTTTACTTTTGTACACAAAATGTAGAATAAGTTAGCGAATATGAAAATGTCGGAAGTCGAGGGTTTAATCGACATTTAATATGTTTGCACACAAGTGTGTCGCTTAACAGTGTGGTTGTGATTTGGGCAGTAGATATAATTATTAAAAAAAAAATATGAGACGTTTATTTTGAAAGTGGCATATAAATTGTTGAAATGAGGTAATAAATAATTTTAGTATGCCCAAGTACATAATATGGTATTGTGATTTATGTTATTTATTGATATGTATTGGGGACTATCCAACTCATTAGAAAATAAACCAATCAGATAGTTGAATTTTTCTTAGTTACGCTGTATAATATCGGTTATTTGCGTTGCTAAGCAGTGTTTCGCGAAACACAACTAGTGGTGTTTCGGCCGCAAACAAATAAATCATATCTTCCATGAATATAAACAAACAATTAATATTTTTGATATTTGACATGGTTGATTCGTTGTATAGTCTTAACATATACAACTCGAGCTTCGAAAATCATCTGAATATACAGTTGCGGACTCGATGTGTTACCTAAGAAACACAACTTCACCTGCGGTGTCGTTGTGTTTCCTAAGCAACACATCTCGTCCTATCAACTGTATATTCGATTATTTTCGAACCTCTTGTTGTATAACTAGTGATTATTTTTATTTCCACTATAAATTCTAAGATGAAAAGATCATACTAAGGTAGATCTATTGTTATTTGTAACTTAATTTTGGTGAAAAATGAGGGTGCAGCACTTTCAAAATAAACGGCACATACACTGATTGCGCAAAACGAAAAACGCAACAGTACAATTTTTCGAAAAAATATCCTATTTTCAAACGCTTGTATCTTGGTGAAATATCGGTTTACATTTACTATAAGTCCATGTTATAGTACCAGTTTTCGTATTTTTAAACCTCACTATAAAATTTGTTTGGAATGTAATAACGTTTATAATGACCAAAATCCATCACTATAACCATTGCTACAAAATATCCAAGACAACAAAGTAAATTCGAAATTTATATTTAATTTTTGAACAGATTTTCCAAAATCGTTGCGACAGTAATAGCAATAGTTACGACTATAATTCGGGCCTAAGTCTACTTTTCGATGCTGGAGTCCGTTTTTTATTATTTTCGTTTGTTATGATTTTTTTTAAGTCAAACCAAAATGTTTTTAACGAGAAAAAATTCAAAATTTAAGACTGTCAACTAACTTTCCTGAGGCTATCTGTGGTAAGCCAGACATGGCATAGATATTTGGAAACCAACAATATAAAACGGTGTGAAAGGTCTGGCAGACAAATAAAAAGTACGGCACGGGAAGATCGCGCTATCGCCCGTCACGCCAAAAAAAAAAAATGAAGAAGTAGTGCTCAAGAAATTAGAGCTACTGTCCTCATAAATAACCAGATGAGATAACCACACAGACTATACGAAATCGGTTGAAGGATTATCGGCTCCTATCACGTCGACCAATTAGAATGCCATATCTGACTAATAATTATCGTCGGCATCGAAGAAACTATACGTTAATATACAGAAACTGGACTCATCTTCAGTGGCGTTATGTATTATTTTAGAACGAATTACGGGAATACGATTAAAGCCCGATTGCGTGGTAGCGTTTCATGGAGGTTCGGTAATGGTTTGGGCAGGAATATCATGGATTATAAGACAGATCTGGTAGTAATACCACACCCTGCTTTAACTTCAAGACGTTACATAGATGACATTTTAAGGCTTTATGTGCTTCCTATGAAACGAGAAATTGGACGTGGATTTTTTTATACATGACAATGCTCGGCCACGTTCAGCGCTAAACACACAGCAATTTTTTCAATAGCAAGGCATTCGTTTAATAAACCATCCTCCGCGAAGTTCAGATTTAAGCCCTATAGAGCAAGTATGGGATATGTTGGAACAACGCCTAAGAAAACAGACAAACCAACAAATTTGCGAGAGCTTAGAGATGCTTTGCAAGAAGCATGGCAAGAGATTATATTATGCCATAAATACGGAAGGTTTTAAATATGCTACAGAGTATTATAAAGTAATGCCTAAACGTGGAAACAGCCGTTTATAATTTTTTTTTTTTGGTTTTTTGTATTATGGTTGATTAAAGTTTAAAATGTTATTCTGTTATATAACACCGTTTAAATTTTTGTTGTTTTAATAACTTATTTTTTCCTTATGCGACATGCGGGACTCTAGTATTTGAATTGTCCGTCATTTTGTTTTGCTAAAACTGCAATAACTCAACAACGATTTGTTGTACAACAATTTCAAAAGTCTCATTCTCAAGGCTTCTAAATTCTCTTCTAAATGGCTTATTTGGATTCGTGAATGAAACATCAGGAAAGTTCGTTCAGAAAGACAGTCTTAAAGTTTGCGTTTTTTTTCTTATTAAAAACATTTTGGTTTAAAAAGTAATAAAAACCGGACCACAGCATCGGAAAGTCATGTTAAGTTCTATAGAAATTAATCGAAACAATTACAAAATAACTTATTTAACTACTTTCACATTTAAGTAACAAATTGTTTCAAATTTTTAATTTTTATATACCATACCTAAAATGGATAGCTTTTATACGGATGAATATTTGGACGATGTGGAGGAAAATCAAGATGATATATTACAAATCGATTACGAAAATAATTTTAGAGATTGTTTAATATTGGAAGTTCAAACCAATCCAATTTTATTTGATTTTTTCCTGTGAAGAGTACCATAATAAAAAATAAAAAAATGATTCGGTTTGGCTAAAAGTAGCAGAAAACTATAATCGGCCAGGTAACGCATTTTGTATTGCAGGTGTAAGTGGAACCTTCAAATATTTTAAATCTTATTTCATTACAATTAATTGTTGTAAAATACGGTGGAAGTCTCTAAAAGGCCGTTTTAGAACCATCTATAATAAGGAGAAGCATACAACTAGTGGACAATAGGCTTTGAGCAAAAAACTAGATTAGGAGTTTAAAAATCCTTTGAAATTACTTAATATTTCTTAAAATGAGCAACTACACCTAGCATGGAACTCTCAACAAACATCATCGACTTAGGACTAGGGTTTGCAAACCGGGTTTACCCGGTCTCAAAAACCCGGGTTTTTATCAATTATGATGGACCCGAAAACCCGGGTTTTTTTACTTAAAACCCGGATTTATTTTTAAAAATAAATTCTTTTCAAAATACATTATAAAGATCTTAATCATCTTAAAGAACTCTTGCAAATTAACTTAGGTCTATTGAACGATTTTCGAAATTTACTATCCTCATTAAATTAACGATTAAAGTATTAGGACGGGGAGGATCCCCCTTTTTCTTTAAGAAAATTTGAATTTAAATACGGACTAAAACTGCTAGATGCGCTCAAACTAATAATTATGGAACGTAAAAATGTCAGTTTAACGTATTGATAAATTATCTGTCTAGTTGGAAGTTTGGAACAAACA
Organism: Tipula helvola; assembly: GCA_963556165.1. Taxonomy (NCBI): domain Eukaryota; kingdom Metazoa; phylum Arthropoda; class Insecta; order Diptera; family Tipulidae; genus Tipula; species Tipula helvola. Next base: position 139,909,511 of record OY744481.1, read on the forward strand.
CGCAGTTCCGTAAAGTACAAAATCACATGTATTGGAGTACGGAGGAACATTTTTTAAAAGATTATTTAATGTTAAACATCGGCAACCGCCGATGCTTTACCAAATGTATGTTGCGATGTCTCTGTCAAACCATCAATGACCGATGAATTGAATTAGGCCTCTTTGCAGCAATTAAAACAAACCCTTCAAAGTTCTAATTTATTTAAAAAGAGTGCGCTATTTTCGAGTTTTTAGGTGAAAGTACCAACATCTTAGATACTATAGAGCTTTACTATCAATATCGCCAACTTCGACTGAGGCAGAACTTGAATTGTTAATTACAGGTAATATTTGTGCTAAAACCAGACCGCACTTAGGTGATAATGCAATACACGCTTTTGTATTTTTAAAACATTTTTTACGATTAAAATTTTGCATCAAGGACTTATTTAATTTAAACAAATTTAACATATTTTTCTAATTTACTTTACGATTGAACTGTTACTGTTGGTACTTCATGAATAATATTGGATTTCTGACTTCTTATTTTAAATGTTTTTGGCATTTTAATGAAGTTATACAAAACCCGGGTTTAAGTATTTTCCAAACCCGAAAACCCAGGTTTTAAAATTTTCGGGTTTTTGCAAACCCTACTTAGGACGGATCCGATTTCTGTTATAATTTGGTTTTTTGTAATAATTTTGACGTGAGTGAAATAATTTTCTCTTCCATATTTTGTAATAAGTTCGTTTGCGTCCGAATACTGATATAATTTTCACATAATAAATTTGACAGATAATGCTTGGAATAATACAATAACACTAAAATAGCGTCTAGATCAATTTTCTTTTATAAATATAACTCCAATAAATAAATCTACAGATCACCGGCATATTTATCACAGAAATGAATGAAATTTTAGGCGCGCTAAACGAAAATTTAGCATTTCTAAACAAACAAAATTGCTAGTTGATCAAAAATATTTGATGTATGTATGTATATTAATAATCTTATAACCATAATTTATCGATGTAATGGCTTGATAAAAGATAAAATTAGGGCTTGCTGATAATATTATTACAAGGGCTTGTTGATACAATATAACACAATTTTTGGTGAAGCACAAAAACGAATAAATTGCTCAGAAAATGATTAAAAAGAACAGAATAAAGACTCGTCTCATGATCACTTTTATGAACGATTATAAATTTATTGGTGGTAAATTTAATTTCATTAACGCAAAAATCTTTTTACTAAAATTAACAAAAATTATTTCGGAAACGTCAAAATTATAACATGTAGTCGCTGTAATAATTTGGTTGCATACAAAATAATGTCAAAATTATTACAGCAGAAATATTTATTACAGAAATCAGATCCGTCCTAAACGCTTTAGCCCGATTAAAAATTCAAAAGGTTATGTATGTGAACTGCAACATGAGGAATAATTTTTGAACTCGGTCAGCTCTTCTCTATTATTAATCACTTCTTGTGAATTAATTTATACATCTTGGGGACGCACCTGCAGCTCTTAACTCTACAAATAAATAGAAATAATTTTTTTTCTTTCAATAATAGCCATGGCCGCCCCGGTGGCACAGTTGTTAGCATGCTTGCTGTAAGCTCCGGAGGTCCCGGGTTCGATTCCCGGCGGGTGATGAAAAAATCACGGCTGGTTTAATGTAAGGATCAATGAACTAATCACTCATTATCCGTTGTAAAAATGATTATGAAACTTCAAAAATGAAGCGGCCAAATCCCTCTATGGGATGTAGCGCCAGCGAAAAAAAAAAAAAAATAGCCATGGCTTACTTTTAATTAATTTATTTAATATATTTAAAAAATTTGACTATAAGCACAAATAATAATATCAGATGTTTCAAGCCGAACCAATTTTTGACAATTCATTATGGAACCCAAAACCTGAAATTTGACATGTGTGTTGTAAATGGGATTCTAAAATGATTTTTGGATATACCAGGTGTATGCATAAGTTTTTTCTGGTTTTATGGTAAAAAAAAACAAGTAATTTTCAAGGGAAAATAATTTTTTTTATTGAAAATATTAGCCATCGGCTTCTACAGATTTCGCTCATCTTTCAGGTAATTTATGAATACCATGCCAGGAAAACTGCTTGTCTTTAGCGGCAAACCTTTCATATGCGCCAGATCTGGGTAGTACGATGTCCCATCCAAGCGATTTGAAGGTGTCTTTTACTAGTTTTGCTGTGTGAGACGGTGCATCGTTGTGTAACAAAATCACTTTACCAAGTCTTCTGGCCCATTCCGGTCGATTAATGCGTGGTTTAAATTAATCATTTGTTGGCAATAGCGTTGTGTATTAGCCGGTTCACCGGATTTCAAGAGTTCATAATACACAGTACCGCTGTGGTCCCACCAGACACAGAGCTTGACCTTCTTGCCGAATCGATTTGGCCTTGGTGTTGAAGGACCGGCTTCGCCAGGTGAAACTCACGATTTTATACGCTTCGGGTTTTCAAAATAAATCCTTTTTTCGTCACCCGTCACAATTCGATACAAAAGTGATTTCCTTTCGTGGCGTTGAAGCAGCATTTCACAAGTGACTTTGCGAGTTTCTATATGACGTTCATTCAAATCGTGTGGGAGCCATTTACCGAGTTTATTGATCCTCCCCATTGCTCGTAAACGTCTGCTGATTGTTTCTTGTGACACATGTAATGCTTCTGCTAATTGCCATTGAGTTTGAGTTGGGTCATCATCCAATAACTCCTTCAATTGCTCGTCTTCGCATTTTTTGGCCTACCGGAGCGCTCATTATCTTTCACATTGAAATCACCACTTTTAAATGGTCGAAACCATGTCTCACATATTCTAATCGATGGAGCGTGTTCACCATATGTTTCAACCAGCAGTCTATCGGTCATCGTTTACTTTCAACAGCCTTTTTCTTTTGGTTAAATAAGAAAAGCAATGCATGCCGCAAATGTTTCTTTCTTTTTCAGACACAAAACTCGAAATGATTACTGAACGATAAAACAAAGACACTAGTTTTTGGCGGACTCAACTTGTGTGTCTTTGTAGTTTAAATGTCAGCCGAACAAATTAATAAGCTGCGTACTTTTTCGCTGGCGACATCTATTAGTTAAATCGGAAAATACTTATGCATACACCAGATAGTTCTGGAATATGGCCAAGTAGAATGGAACTTGGCTATTCCTTAACCGATTTTGATGAAATCTGAGTGTTAAGAGTTGGATTAGGCTCTTTTTGCCGGATGAATAAGGGTTGAGTTGGGGTTGGATTAGGGATTAGTGAGCACTTAAGCAATCTATATATAGGGAAACCACACTACAATGGAAATCGACGGGACCAGAAAAAGTTGTCCGCTGAAGTGGGTTGGAATTTGGCTATTCCTTAACCGAATACGATAAAATTTGACATGTTCCTTGGAAATGAATTCTAAAATGTTTGTTAGATGAAGTTCTGGAATATGGCTAAGTAAAACAAAACTTTTCTATTTCTCAACGGGTTTTTGTGAAATTTGACATCTGCGACTGCGATGTACATGGGATTCTAAAATGATTTTTAGATGAAGTTCTGGAATATGGCCTTAAATTTTTGGATACAGTTTTGGAACCTGCCTATATCTCAGCCGATTATGATGAAAATCATGATTTTTAGATAAAGTTTGGGAATATGGCCCATTAGGTTGAAACTTGGCTATTTCTTAACCGATTATGATGAAATTTGATTTTTAGATGAAGTTTAGGAATATAGACAATTAGTACGGAACTTTGCTATTTGACATGCTAAATTTGACGTCTGCGATGGACATGGAATTCTAAAATGATTTTTGGATAAATTTCTGGAGAATATGATGGTATGAATATATGACGGTATGATGGTACGATGGTATGATGGTATGATAGTATTATAATATTATGGTATGATGGTACGATGGTAAAATGGTACCACGGTATGATGTTGAGATAGTATGATGGTGTGATGGGATTACGGTATGGTGGATTGATGGTAAGATATACATCATGGTGTAATGGTTCAACTTTACTGTGGTGCGATGATATGGGTGTATGATGGTTTAATGGTATAGTCTCATGATGGTATGATGGTATTATGGAATAATGATATGATGGAATGATTTTTTAAGGTTATGATGGTACGAGGCTACGTATGCGAAGGGTAGAGAGTTGATATTTGGTTCGTGCTAAGTTTAGTTTAAGTGAGTTAGGGTTTAAAAAAAAAACTACAATATTGGAATACACAAACCGAAACAGGACAACTCCGAAAAGTGCGAAGCATATCGAAATACACTCCATAAAACAGCCGAATTGGATAATAAATATGTTACCCACATTGAACTCAAGGACGAGCTAAGGCAAGAATTTTTAAATGAACAGTCAGAAGTTAAAGCAGATCCATCCCTTTTAGTCTGTTCCTTTGATTTATAAAAGGTATTTAATCTGCCTAAAGGAATCAGTGGGCCTTTAGGATACTATCGAAAGTTTGCAGTATATAACTTTACGGCATACCAATCAGCCATAAGAAATGGTTACTGCTATTACTTGCTTTTACGTAAGTAAAATAAAATATAGTAATCATGAAAATTTTTGACCTTCAGATTTTTAGATATTTATCTGTTTTGAGGCCCCTGAGTCCGAAAAAGTGGGTTTCGAAATGGTGTCTGTCTGTCAGTGTCTCAGTATGTCAGCCTGTGTCCTTCAGATTTGAGCTTTTTTTATAAATTGGGAGCTTCCAGTGAATTTTATTTCAAATCGACTGACCGGAAGTCGCCACTCCCTTGGTCCAGAAAATTTATTTTGCAAATATCTTTAAAAATGTAACGTTTCCAAACAACTACTTAATACAAAATGTTTCCAAAAAATAAAAGAAAAGAAAAAATTATAACATTGTTAATCTTTGTTTGTAACAAAGTGCTAATTAATAATCTTAATTAATGTGGCTATTAATATTTTTAAGGAAATTAATTATTTTTATTTTATTTGCTGTTATTTCTTATATTTCAAGTTTTTATTTATATTACACTGCGCCAATTAAAAAACGGAACAGAAATTTTCTTCGAAAAAATACCCAGATTTGAACGCTTGTATCTTGGTGAAATAATACCTTTCAGAAAGAACATTTTGTTTCTAGTTGAAGGAAATTTTGTTTTCTTTTCGATACTGGAAACCGTTTTATTTTCTTTTGTTTTTTTATAACTTTTTTGAGTAAAACAAAAGGTGTCTAAAAAAAATAAAAATTTGCTGCTGTTTGAAACTGTAGACGAACTTGCTCGATATTTCATTCGGAAATCCAAATCGGCCATTTTATAGAGAATTTAGAAACCTTGCAAAATGATACTAGGAAAATTTCTGTGCGGCCACTCCTTGAAAAGTTATTAAAGTTTTAGAGAAAACGTATCAAAAAGCGTAGAAGTAAATTTTTTTTTCTTGTAAACTTAGCACTCTACGATAAAATGTTAAGTCACTTTAATATTAAAACTTTAACACACTAAAACTTCAATAACTCGATAAGGAGTGGCCGCACAGAAATTTTCCTAGTATCATTTTGCAAGGTTTCTAAATTCTCTATAAAATGGCCGATTTGAATTTTTGAATGAAATATCGAGCAAGTTCGTCTACAGTTTCAAACAGCAGCAAATTTTTATTTTTTTTAGACACCTTTTGTTTTACTCAAAAAAGTTATAGAAAAACAAAAGAAAATAAAACGGTTTCCAGTATCGAAAAGAAAACAAAATTTCCTTCAACTAGAAACAAAATGTTCTTTCTGAAAGGTGTTATTTCACCAAGATACAAGCGTTCAAATCTGGGTATTTTTTCAAAGAAAATTTCTGTTCCGTTTTTTAATTGGCGCAGTGTATTTTCGATTTAAAAAAATTAAGAACAATCTTATTTTGAATCTAACTGAAATAAATTGATTGTTTCTATGAAACGACAAAATCTATTTTTATTTAATCTTGAGAAACACCCTCAAACAGCCCTCAAGCGACATTTTATCTAAGCCAATTAGCACAAGCGCCAAATTCATAAATTATGACACACAAGCGACTAGTAAACAGTTTTTACGCTATACTTCAATTAGAAATTATAGAAATTGTACACATGTTTACCTACAAGTTCTATTAATACTAAATACATAACAAATATAATAATAGACCGTTTTTTATTAAAAGTTTCTATTTAAAATTGATTTTCTCATCTCCTATAAAATATATCAAATGTCGCATGTGCTGTTTGATTAAAGTATCGTCAATATATTTCTTGCTGAAACGAACTTTTATTCAACTGATAGGTTTTCAAACAGTATATAACAAAACATTTACTTATGAATGTAAAATTTAATTTGCATCATTTTAAAGACTAATTAAATTACAAAGTAATTAAATAAACATAAACAACTTAATAAAAGGAATTCCAAGCTTGTTTATTATAAAGGACATTAAAATAAGTACTGAGAATTGACAAAGAAGCTGATATTATCTATAAAGATTTTATGATTATTGATCTTTGTTTAATATCGTGAAATAATATGTCCAAAGTTAAGCTAGATAAAACCACAAAATTATGCTCGACATTAAAAGAATTTTGTAATTAAAGCTCATTCCAATTAAGTGTATAGATTAGTTCATGAACTGTCGGGTAAAATGTATACATAGGCTATAGATTAAAAAATCTTTAATTAATTGTCAATTACTATTATGCTTGTCTGCTCGGATTCGAACTTAAAATTCTTTATATCTGATAAATTAAATAAAAATATTAAATATCCCAAAAAGATAATATTTTTGTTACTGAAAATAATTTGCAAATTTCAATTCTACGAAATTTAATTTTTTGAAAATTGATCTCCGAACTTGGTTTTTGTGAAAAATAAAATAAATATTTGTATTTAATTAATAAATGTATTGATTTAAAGAATTATTATATTCGAATTGAGCTCAATATTATTGGTTTTTAATTAAACAGAAATATTTATAAATAAAACTGATTTTCATTTAGAATAATATTTATGTAATTTTTCTATAAAATATTTATGTATAATTTCAAATAATATTTTACCCAATTCCATTACAAATAAAGATTCGTTTATAATCGTTTGATGTGTAACGATGCATCGCTACAATGGTTGATTATTTCTAATAATCACATTTTTTCAGCATTAAGTGATGCAAAACTAAAAGAGAATATTTTCGTTGGCCTAGATATAAGAAAATTGATGAAAGATTCGTATTTCAATTTAGCCATGACTTCAATTGAAAGATAAATATGGGTATTGGGTATCCTTCAAAAAAGTTTGCGAAGGTTTTCTTGGAAATCACAAGGATAAAAATTATAAAATTTTAATCAAAAATATGTTGAGTGCTTATAAAAAATTAGATTGTAGTATGGGTTTAAAAGTACATTTTTTGTACAGCCTATTACAATTTTATAATAAAATTTTTTTTTTTTTGGAATTTTCAAATTAATTTTGCAAAATGTTTATACATTATTGTTTGCATGTAAATATGTAGCAGAAAATATCTTTTATATTATTTGATATTATTTTTTTTTTATAATTTGTACAATAAAGACTATTAAATTATTATGGAATGCATTATTTATTATTGTGACACATTTTATTTTGATAATTAAAGAAAACGAAGCGCACGATGATCGACCGTTTGGTTCACGTGCCAGTTCGAATTGTATAGAATGTTTTTTTTTCTTTTCACACAGCATGTTTCAATACCCTTTAATTATGATTCATAAACTTATTAGTATGTCTGTTTATTAATCTACACAATAATATAAATGTTGCATACACATTCCTTCATTTCAATATTCTTGCCGTTCTAAGTGCTAATACGTAAACTACTGTTCCGATTTTAATTTTGGAGTTATCTTGGCCAAAATCGCGCGGCAGATTGCTTTGAGCTAAGTCCTCATATAAAAACTCCTGATTTACCGTTAGATCTCTAGGTATACTTCTCAAATTATAATTATGAGCAACTCGTTCATAAGACCTCCTTAAGTGACAGAGCAAGGCACATATTCAGTCGATTGGTTCTTGCTTGCATTGACACATCCCTTTCGTTCGACAAATCAAGTGTTTGCAAAATCTGCATCTGCATCACATTGCAAAGAGGGCTAACTATATCTCGGATATGCAAATCCCAATTTCGATGTTCATCTGAAATCTTTGGTAGTATAGCACATCTTATGGAACGTTTTGCTCTCTCTGATGCGATCGCTTGCGGGGAATACTTAGGCGTACGCATATGGTTAACTCCGTATTTTTCAAAAAGGACCTATAGATTTTTCGATATGCACTATTAACCGTTGTCTGAAATTATAGTCTCAGGTACCAAACAATTTTTGAAAATTTCATTTTCAAGCACTTTTTAAATTTCAGTATATGGGGCTTGCTTCATGGGTTTCAGGAAAATATATTTACTGAATAAGGTTAGGATAATAAACCGGTAGCAATTTTCAAGTTTGAATCTAAGATACGGCCCAATAAAATCCATATAAAGTTGAAGACAGCACCCATTGACTGAAATTTGATGACCCATTGGAGATTGTAACACAGAATTTAACGGTTTTGTTACCTTGCATATACCCAACATTGGTTCACGTACGACCGTACGTCTTGGGACATATTATGTGTGTGACCAATAATAAGTTAATTCTGCGGGAATGTCAGTTTTCCATTGGGTTTATCGGAAAGATTTACGTAGATTTGAAGAAGAAGAATTACTTCAACAACCACATGGTGCAAAAGTAATGAAAGTTCAAATTTCTCTTTAGCGATACTCATTTGAAAGTACAAAAGTTTCATCGAATACATTTAAAACTGTTGTTTCTAATTAATTTTTTACTGGCTATAGCTAAATACAAAAACCTAATGTTATAAAAAGTTTGATTTGTTAAAGTTATGATTTATACTGTTCAAACAGTTCAACAAAAAAAAAATGTATAGGTTGGTAATTGAGTGGGATGTGGACCGGAACAAGCGAAATCGAGTCTAATTGAAAAACCATAATAAGTTTTTTGTTTTTGTTTGATTTTTCAAAAATTGAAAAACATTTTGTTTGATTTTGTTCGTTTTTGAATTTACTCGTTTAATTTTATTTTTTGTACTGCTTGCTTGTAAATGTTTTCCCCTATTAACAAATTAAACTAAATTGCAATGTATACCACTATCCGGAAAGCTAACGAATTCTTTGGAGAGTGGTCTTCTCAGCTTCCATGTAGTTATTTGGTATTCTACACGTATTATTCCCAAAGCCAATTTTTTCTTAAATTTGACATGGTTTCCAACGTCGTGTCGGTAAGCAACAACAGGCCAGAAAATTCATTATGAAGGTTGTTTAATACATTACTGTAAATATTTTAAGGGATGTTTCCTTGATTAAATTTGAGCAAACTACTAACCCATTTTCAATATGTACTGAGATACAGTGCGCCAAAGAAAAGTTATTCGAAGTGATACATCGATTCATATTCTACTTAATACTACATATAGCTTTTAAACTATTTAATGTAAATCAACATTTATTTTGTTGGTATCATACTGGTACATTAAAGACCCTTCCGAAATTATTTTTTTAATTTCGTTCGTTGTACCCCATAACAAAGAAATTTAAAATACACTGAAAAAAATTATTGTTAAAATTCCCTATTTTTTACGTATACTTTCTAACCATAGTTATAAACGTTTTTGGAACAACTAAAAATTCTAGTTATATAAAAACGACATTAGTAAAATAAACGCAAACGAAAGCACTTTCCAAGAAAGTCATTGGTGGCTACTATGTTTTAAAATTCGTTTTGGTGTGAGGTTCTTTAACCCTTAAATGACACAAGGGGACCAGTGGACCCCAGACCTATTTCAATCGTACATATTTAAATGTTTCCTCCGGAAATGCATCTCGTGCCCCCCCCCCCTTGCTAAAATTGAAATATTGCACTACTTGTTTACGTACTCAGTGCAAGCCGGTTGACTGCTAGCAGCTATGAAGAAATGTCCAAAATCACGGTGGGGTCCAACGAACCCCAGTGTGTCATATACGTATATTTGTGTGAAAATCGGAGTAATTTTTAGGCAACTCAACTCTAGCAGACCTAGAGCGAGAGAGACGCCTTATATCCCCGCTGCTGATATCTATCTGTAAACAAAGTAATTCGAAAGGTACTTATCCGATTTTCAAGAAACAGAGACAGACTAATAGACCTTTACCAGACAAGAAAAATGTGATATGACTAGGATCTCTAGGTGATCGGATTTGATAAAAATTGAATGAAAATATTTGTATTGTATACGAAATAATTTTTCAAAGTTGTGTTTGTCGTTTTTGTGTTGTTTTATTGGTTTTGGTCGTGAATAAAATTGTGCTCATTTTAAAATTTGTTTAGTTTATCATATTTCTTTTGATTTTGACGTATTATTAGATGGCGTATAATTTGCAAAGTCGAACCGTCCGAGAAGTGCTAGTAAGCGTCGATGAGTATCGTGAACCCATCGACGAAGCATCTTCAGAAGGAGAAGATAACGTGTTTGAGGACAGTAAAGACAATCATTCAGACTTTTCGATATGCAATGCTCCAGAGAGTGCCATGGAAGTAGACCAGAATGATATGAAAAATGGTACCTTGGATCAATGGCTTTTGTATGTAGGAGTCACTTTTATAGCGATGCTGCACAGAACAAGTTTTTGATATTAAGCTGGTTGAGGATAACCTTAATTTTATCATTTGTTGTATTTTGAATAATAATAGATGGTATAATCACTTTTACAATTTTGTTTTTGTTTTGTTCATCAGAGTTAAACTCGATCCGTCACCATCGTCATCAACTGAACCGTTGAATGTATTATTGGATGGGGTATTAAAACTTGATGTTGTAGCAGACATGTTACCGTTATTTTGGACCGATTTTATCAGGTGTTGATTTTCATTCATTATACTGTTTTATTTTTTTGATTTTTAAATGAAAGCACTTTTAAGGTCGCATAACTGCGACATTTATTATCCCATGCGTTTGATAATTTAATTTTATGCGAACAATTTATTTAATAGACAGTTCAAGATAAATAAACTAGAATTGATCACCAAACTATTTACTATGGATCACTGTTAGTTTATTGATACTGTATCTGCTGATACTCGATAAATTTTTATTATTAACTTATATTAACCGCGAAGATTTATTTTTTAATTTTTTTTTTTTTTTTTGTATATATGATTACATGTTACATCTATTGAAATGATGTTAACGCTCTAACGATTGGCAATAGAATGAATGAAAGCAGCATTTTTAAATTGAGCATTTTTATTTCAGCCGTTCCCAGCAACACATTTTAACTTAAATGACATTTTTCAATTAAAATTGTTAAATTATGGTAATTGTATCATTTTAATTAATATAATTTGAAGTTATTTTACATTATTTCTCATTAATTTAAATCAAAAATTTGCAGCACTGGGCGGCAAGGTGTACTTGTTTAAGTTTGACCAAATTTGACTAAATTGATTATCAAAGGCTAATGAAAGGCTTGGTAGAATAATATAATAATACCACAATATGCCACATTGGTAGAATAAAGCCTCGTGAATATCGGTATCTCTCCGTATCACTCTGAACATATTTTGCAGTATTTTCCAATTTAGGTAAAATGGACAATGGCCATAGATAGGCAAGACTAACTGTAACACGACGGTATGTATCAGGAAATAGAAGTAGTGAATGTTTTTTTACGTGTCTTTATATTTATAACATATATGATTATTTGACTTCGAACTGTACCACTATTGGATGTGAAAGGTGTCGCCAACAGCTTTGAAATATTGTTTAATGGAGAGTTTATTGGAATTTTTTAAATGTGTGATTTACATCCAAACCAAGTCGAAGTTATCTTAGAAACTTCCTGAATAATAAGTAAAGAGGAACAGAGGAAAACTTCATCTTGTGACAATCCAATAGATGAAAACCGAGAAATAAACTCTACAATCAACTTTTCAAGATGATTTTAATTCTTTAAAGAAAATATTTATTGGCCCCACTCCCTATTCAAGCCACTTTGATGGTACATATAAACTCCTCATCAAACATAAAGAAAATTCCACTTTTTTCGTAAAATTCAAATTCCTGCAAATTGGTCAATTTTACAGATTTTTTTTAAGCCTTTTTCTTTAAATTAAAGATAATTATGTATGTATATCTAATTTTAGACTGTGAAATTAGTAGCCTTTATACCTTTTATTATAATAAAAAATTTGATTTAAAATAAGACAAACAGTCGAACTTTGAAACAACCATTAGGAGTACACGTTTTGCAAAATACAATACAATAATTGCAATTATAGTTTAGTAAAAAAAAATTCGGGATAGGCTGTGTCTTCTACACGGCCGTAGGTGTTTCCCGTGATAACGTTTATAAGAGGTGCGGGAAAGGGCATGATGTATGGGTTTGTTAAAATAAATTTCTTTATTATTAGCATCATGAAATGAGAGTACAGTGATTGTTTGCAAACGATTAAGTACTGGGTGATGGTATGAGAAGTACGATATGAAGCTCAGGGGCTCAACGGAGATGTGCCTGATGAATGTGAGTTTCGCAGACAAATGCCCCCAAAGTCGCCGAGGCTAGTGTGGTGGATACGCAGTCTAGGTCAAATATATATCAGAGTCCACACTGACATATGACATATCAGATCAGGCATTCCCTCTTTATAGTGCTCTCTAGCATTGTAAATCGCCACTTTGTAGATCTAAATTTTAATTAAAATTTATGTGAAAATTAATTATTTTAATTTACAATAATTTATCTGCCATATGAGGCATGAGGGGTTGTCTCGCTACTGTGTTCTCAAGCATTGTAAATCGCTATTTTGCAGTTTGTAATTTTAATTAAAATTTATGTGGAAATTAATTATTTTAATTAACATTAAGTTATCTGCCAGAGTTTCTTTACGCACAAATTGACACCAGTGGCACTATTCTGGTTTTCCCACACGGTTGAAAATTTGGGTATAATTTTTAATAACTATATTCGTATTAAATGCATTTATATAATTTTTCCTATTGGTTTTATATTTTTTACAATTATTAATAGACTTTATACGGTTATTATTATCAAAATAATAACCAACAAATATAAAAACTTTTTCAATATGGCAGTAGATATTAAATTAATCAATAATTTTAATCATTGTAAAACAAACATCTTATTAATTTAGTAATTCAAATATACAAATTAGGAATAACATAAATTTAATACCTCTGAATATATTAAAAATTTGATTTAGTAAAATTAATATATCAATTAAATAAAAATTTAATAAATTATATGGTATTAATTTTATACGTCAATGTATAAATTGCATCCTAACGGTTTAAAGCTACATTCATTTATTTAGTAGTTAACGCGCTGCAAATCCTACAAGTTGTTCTTGTTCAAATTTTGATCCTAATTACATTTAATAAAAATAATTATAAAAACCTTATTTAATAATAAAATAAAAGTTATTACTGATTTAAAAGTAAAAAAATATTGTGGGTGATGTGAAAATAAATGTGCATTATAGTGCAAAAAAGTTAAACTAAAAATGTAATTCTAATAAAATTAACCTAAAAACATCCATTTAATATGTTCTTGGTACCAATTTTATACTTTTAAAGTATCAATTGTACCGTTTTATACCTTAAAAGTGTCAAATTTATATCTTGAGCATATTAAACAATGTACCGTTATGGTTTAAAATGGAAGTTTCTTTTTTTAGTATATTGATAGTACAGGAATAATTCCTGCACGTGTATAATCTTTACTATACCGTATTTATCAATAATATTACAGATATATCCATAATACTATTAATAATTTTAATATTATTAATTCTGTGGTCACAAGTTAAAAGTGCTAAAGTCAATTTTTTCGATTTTCAAGAGAGCCGAATAACGATTAAAATCTGAATATTAAAAAATTTATATTTTATAAAAACTTAAATTTTATAAAAATTATCCATTACTAATGGCCTATAACCATTTTTTATAAAATATAAATTTTTTAATATTCAGATTTTAATCGTTATTCGGTGCTCTTGAAAATCGAAAAAATTGACTTTAGTACTTTTAACTTGTGACCACAGAATTATTCCTATTAATTATGAGCGGATTTTTTGTGACAGTTGAATATGGAAATGTTCATAAGATTGTGGAAATTGTGAAGTACAGTTCTACGGAACATCTTGAATATATGGACTACGTCTTTTCAGGTAAGTTTTAATCTCTTTTATATATAATTGTGTTTTAGCCATTCACTGTAGTAGTGTTGAATCACCGTATGATTTAAGTAACTATGTATGTATATACATTTAATTCAAAGGGTATAGAAATTCAAATTCACAACCTACAGGAATAGGATAAAATTCAGAATTTTAACTATAGAAACTGAAATAAAATTGGTTTTATATTTACTTATAACATTTTTATGACCGGGTACAATACATTATACGACACAGTACTTCAAAACTCCAATATAAAAATAGAAAATTTTGATTGCTTTCTCAATGCCCATGGGGCTGTTATTGAAGAAAATATTTTTGTTCGTTATATGGAACAGTTTATAACTTTACCAATGTGCTTGTTTTGTTTTAAAAATTAAAACGAAATTAATAATAGATTTGGAGAAGCAAACTCATTCATCGGCTGATAATTTGGCCGATTTAAATACTGGATATTATGAATCTATAGAAAGGGCGAATGAATTATTGGAACTAAAACGATTGAATGCTATGGTTGGATTAAGCCTCATTGTAACGTCAGAAGTAAACATTAAATTTTTACAATTTGGATGTGTTAATGACCAATAATATTTTTTTAATGCAGTGTATTAACACTTACCTTAGTAGAAAAACGGGTGGCCCCAAAATATTGTCAGATTTTCAAGAAACTGGTTGTTTAAAAGATGCGTTTAGAAGGAAAGTAGTATCGTACTTAGCAGCTTTCATACATGAAAATTTTGGTTTTAAGCCAACAAAAGAAGAACAATTCGCTGTAGCAGAAGCGTGCATAAAACTATTTCCTTGTTTAAAATTAGTTTGTATATTAAATTTTAGTTATATAATATACAGAAACAAAATATAATGTCGTTTACAATTCTACCAAAAATTCTACCGGTATCCTCACAATAAATATTTGCTGAAGTCGATTTTCAAAAAGAGATTGTTCTGCATTCATTCGATGATTCTCAAATTAATAAAACTATAACTAAAAGTTATATTTTCCCTATTTCTAATTGCTGGGTATTCGATATCACTAAATAAGCAAAGAAAAATTGTACCGCCCAGAAATACGGTATACATGTGACCAGGGCCAATCAGAGGGTGGGCCAGCCGGGCCATACGGCACGGGCCCCCGATTTTTAGGGGCCCCCGAATTTTTTGTTACTATAGATTTCTCATTTGCGCTTGATCTTCGATAGTATTTTGTCTTTATAACAAGAACAAGATGTGTGACAATTTAAAATTTGACAATGAAGAGTGTTTTATTTGCTTCGACTCATTCTCTGGAAAAACCGGAGAAGAAATTGCTGCCAGAATTCTTGAAATTTTGTCGGATATGGAATTAAATTTTAATTTATGTATTGCCCGAGCATATGATAATGGTGCAAATATGGCTGGCAAGCTAAACGGTGTGCAAGCCATTCTTACGAAGCGTAATCCTAATTGTATTTTTTCCAGCTGTGGGAACCACACATTAAATGGTGTTGGAATTGATTCAGCTGAATCGTGTAAAGAAGCTGTACAATTTTTTGGAGTTATACAACAAATGTATAATTTTTTTAGCAGTAGTCCGTGGAGATAGGAGGTTTTAAAGAAACATATCCGTATGTCTCTTCATTCGATTTCCAAAACTAGATGGTCTGCTAGAATAGATGCAGTAAAACCAATAGTCAAAAATCTATTATCTATTCGAGATGCTTTAAATGAAATGCATTCTTTTAATTTACCACCACACGCAATCGTTGAATTACACTCAATTGAGAAATATTTAAATAAATTTGAATGTGTTTTGCTTTCTATCATATGACTCGAAATTTTGACAGATTTGCATCAGACAAATTTGGTAATTGAAGCTCGAAATGCTACACTTGATATTGAGCAAAATAATATTGAAAGACTAGTAATGAGATTTCGCAATTTAAGCGGAATGTGGAATGAAATACATATTTGCGAAAGCAAAAGCTAAAGCACGTGAATATGGGGTTACATGTGATTGTGCCATTAATAGAACGATACCGACACAATCGGATGCTGAAAAATACTACAGGATAAATGTGTTTAACGTAATAGTTAATTCCGTAATAGCTGGCTTACAAAGACAATTTAAATCTTTACAAAATATCTGCAATCTTTTCGGTTTTCTTTGGTCATTTCCAAATTTCACTGATGAAAAAATTGAAGCTGCAGTAAACCGTTTGCATTCAAAATACACGAGTGAGTTATCAAACGAGATACTAGATGAGGTAAAATTCCTTAAAAAAATGTATGCAGCTAATTTCAATGTAGATCCGACACCAACAAATTTATTAGAAAATATTCTCAGTAAAACTTAGCTGGTTTATTTCCGAATCTTATCATTGTCTTAAGAATATTTTTAAGTATTCCTGCATCTGTGTCTTTAGCCGAGAGGAGTTTCAGTGTTCTTAAAAGAATAAAAAAATTTCATCGCTTAACAATGGCAGAACAACGGTTAAATGGATTGGCAATGTTAAACATTAACCAGGACATGGCAAGAAAAATTAATTTTGAGCAAATCATTAGAGAATTTTCTAATAATAAAGCGAGAAAAGCTTCAATCTAATAATTTCTAATAAATTCTAATAAATACTAAAATGAATTCATGTGATATAAGCTTAAGATTGTTTTATTTTATGTTTATGGGGTCCCATTTTAATAATTTGGCCCAGGCCCCCTGCTAGCTCTGAAAGGCCCTGCATGTGACTATATTAGCTTAATATTGGCTGTACTTGTGTATTAAAAGACCATTTAAATTATTTTTGTACTTCCTAGAATTCATGAGAAACGAAAACGGCATAATATGTATTAAAATCTGTATATGAAAATTATGTGCTATTTATTTATTATTTTAACGTTATTTTCTTTAGGAATTATTGATTAATTCTTCTAACAGTGGATTTTTGCAAACAAAATTGAAAAACTAAAGGGTGAAAAAAAGAAAAATAGAACAGGATTTCGAAGCTGAAGCCAATGAGCCATAGATCCGGAAACAATTTTAAGAGATTTACATTTAATAAAATCTGCATCTCTTCCTGAAGAAATACCTTTGGCCAAAGAAAAGTTACAAACAACTTTAGAATATCGAAAAAAAGAAATTCAGAAGAAGACCTTTACTATTTTTGAAAATTGCCGATATTTTTTTGTTTGCCCAGAGTTGGTGAGTATTTTTATATAATGTTGGGATTGATATTATTAGTTGCATTTCTTCACCTTTAACGGGAGCATATCATGTTTTCCAAAACAGTACTTCAGGCAGACTAATTTTGTTTGATATCAAAATTTATGATCCATAACCAATGTTGAAACAAATTTTATTGTTCTTTCCCACATAAAACTTGATCAGATTTAAATCAGTTGGTGTCATGAAATATAGTTATTGTTAGAAAAAATCGTCGTTGTAAAGTTTATAATTAAACTTTTCTTTTAACAGATTGTATATGACTTTACGTTGAGGCATGGAATAACACCAACTTTATCAATTGTATGGGAGTGGTACCAGTATCATATATTTTCTATTGTAAAAAACTCAGGAAAAAGTGTGCTGTATACGGAAATTGACAGAAATATTGGTAAATACGGTAATCAATTTAAGAATTAAACAATATATCTTAAGTATTTTAAATGTATCAGAGACTGGGATACTCAGGCACTCTCATTCTTAAATTTGTTGAGGCTGCTACCACCTTCTCCAGCTGGGCGAGTGAAATTTAATCGGTTGACGGATGAAAAAGCAGTTGACAAAATTGTTATACATGAACCGGTGAAATTTTTCTTTTTTTTTAATCAATAAAATAAATTAATTGTAATTACCACTATATTTTCAGAACTTAATAACATTTTAAAGACCCATTCTTGAGATATTACTAACTTTGTATTATTTTGATTGCAGGCAGGATTGACAAACAAAGAATATCTTTGCCAGCCCGTTGATAGTGCCCTTTACATAATTGCAATAGGGAAAACCAAAGCTGATATAGAGCAATACATCATTGCAATAGATGGCAATTTAATACCTCTTCGGGAATCAAGATTTGTGGACGCAGTGGATCTTGTTTTTAAGTTGCACTACTTGTTTGACATTAAATATGAAAATAATTTACGATTATTTTGGTGTTTTTTGCAAAAATATTTATATAAAATAGATTTAACTAACACGCCTGTATGAGAAATTTATGAACTTTTCAGCCGATGCTGGTAAATAATTTGAAATCAGTCCCTACATAAACTAGTAATTTCGTAGTTTTATTATAATTTATTTTTATTAACTTTTAAGATATAATTTTTACTTTTTTTACATTAATGTTTTTACATTAATGTATGTACATACATATAATATAAAACATGAAATCTAATGTAATGTAACATAACTGTAAGAAGAATTTAAATATGAACGGCTATTATGCTTCGTCTGTAAAAAAAAACGCATATTATTACTAAACTGGTAAGTCATTTAAAATTAGATCATTCGTTGTTAGAATCGAAGTTCTTAGTTTTGCGCTGTGTTTGCAATGAAGATTGTTCAGCGACATTTAACACATATTCAGGTCTTAAAAAACATGCTATGAAATGTTCTAATATCGCTGGAAAACCAGGTCAGCAAAGTTCTAGTGCTCGTTGTTCAGAAGCACAAAATATAAATAATTTATCGGAATTTGAAATTAATTTTGCAAGTGATAAAAATGATAGTGAATTTATTAACAAATACAAGCCTGATTTAAACTCAACTAATGAACGAAACAATAATTCTGTATCTAAATTTAACATAAGCTTAGCAATGTTTGCTTCCAATTTAGAAAATTTAGATTTACCTGATACGACAATCAATAAAATATTAAAAAATAGTTTCGATTTCATTCAAGCCATATATTCTGAATACTCGAGCATTATTCTAACAGCAGACAATTCTTCTTTAAGTTTGGAAGAGGTTTTAGAAAAAACTAAAGCCATTAGTCGGCAGCATGAAAATTTTTTAAAAAAATTTCTGACAAAACACAAAAGAACTACTAATTTTCAGAAGTCGGACTTTTTTGTAAAGCCAAGAGAAATATCAACAAGTGTGCGTTGGGATCGTAAATATTGCCGAAAATTGAAAATATATAAAAAATGTTTGATGCAAAATACTTTCCAATATATTTCTGTATTAGAAACCCCTAAAGCTTTATTTAAAAATACGAGTTTTAATAAGTATTTTTTCGATAAACATGTTTGTATTCCAAATAAACTATCCAAATTTTGTTGTGGTTCTATTTTTAGAGATAAATATTTCTATCAAGATAACCCTAATGCTATAATGTTAAAATTTTTTTATGACGATTTCGAATGTACCAATCCTTTAGGAAGCCATAAAACGATTCATAAAATTGATGCAATATATTTTACCATTTTAAATCTTCCAACAATTTATTTATCACGTTCTGAAAATATCCACTTAGCAGCATTATTTAATGCAAATGATATTAGGCAATCAACTACTTACAATCAAATTCTTAAACCGCTTGTTGACGATTTGAAAATTTTAGAGACAGTTGGCATTTCCACTGATAATAGTGTTCTTCTAGCTTCTACTACTAGTTTTACGCACGACAATTTAGGTGCAAATCAATTATTTGGATTTTTGGGGGGGTTCAATGCAAATTATTTTTGTCGATTCTGTGAAATAAATAAATTGGACATACAAAGCACATATGTTGAGAATGTGGAAAAAATGCGGACTCTTACTAGTTTAACTACAAATTTTTTAAATGAAGATAAAAACTTAAAAAAAGGTGTTAAAAGTTTATCTATTCTTAACGAACTAACGAACTACGATATTTTAAATAATTGTACTGTAGATCCAATGCATGAGTTACTCGAAGGAGTAGTACCTTACATAATTTTGGCTTTATTTCATTTTTTTTCCGATTCCAAAATAATTAGTATGTAACATATAAACGACAGAACACATTTTTTAATTACGGTTACCTGTACAGAAAAGTATTACCTACGTCTTCTATTAACAAAGATTCTTTAAGACTATCAGCTTGTCAATGCTGGTGTTTAGCAATCCATTTACCGTTTATCTTTGGTGATTTAATCACCATATCAACAATGATTAGGTGGGAAGGGCTTACAACAATTCTCGAAATTTTGCAAATTGCTTTTTCAAAAACTGTTGATTTTAGTGTAATTGCTAAACTGAAAAATTTAATTGAAAGTCATTTGTCAATTATTGTGAATATATTTAAGCTTAAACTAATCCCTAAACATCATTTACTCACTCATTATCCAAATCTAATGGTAAAATTAGGTCCATTGAGCCAATATTCCACAATGCGTTATGAATCTAAACATCAGTATTTTAAAAATTTATCAACTTGGCTGAAAAATTTTATAAATTTACCTAAAACCTTATCTCAAAGGTATCAAAAAAGGTTTGTTACCACTTGGGAAAATTTTACGTTGGATCATGAGATAAAAATTGGCAAGCCTTGTGAGCCTTCCAAAGATATACTCCACGAAATTTTAACGGGGTGGACTTGTTTAAATTATCTGGAAAACGAACCATTGTTTATAGTTCCGTATTTTGAAAATTCTGTTCATTACCGTCCATTACTATTTATTTCCTTGATTGATAATTCAGTGTCTTATTTTTTTCAATCAAATACATTATTAAATTTAGAAATCGGTACCTTCTTTTATGTAAAAAATTCATTACAAGAGCTTTTGATAAATTTCATCACACATTTGAGGTAGAAGAAGACTTAAGCTTAAAAAACCTAAATTTGAGTATTTTTGATATTTGAAGTTTGATGAAACTATTTATACTTATGAAGTAGTAACCTCAAGGAGGACAAATAAATGTTATATTTTAAAAAAATTCTAAAATTACAATAACTTAGAATATTAAATTTAGTGTCTTTGTTGAATTTAATTATTATAATTTGATTAGAAAGAGAAAAATGAATATATGTATGATAAATGCAATTTAGAGCTTTTTATTTATTCCAATTAAAGAAAAATAATTTTAATAAATTGTTATCTATTAAATTAATAACATTATTTATCAATTTAATAAATATCAGAATTAAATATTTGATACAAAATTTAGATTAATTTAATAATTACTAAGTATTAGAGCATTTAATAAGTTATGTTTATTGAGATAATACATATGTCATTGGTATTGATTTCATTAATATTATCGCAATATCAAACTTATAAATGAATGTTATTAAATATTGTACATAGTTTTTTATTAGTTTAATACTAATGCTATATAAAAAATTAATACGATAGTACCTATATATAAAATTTATAACCTTAAATATACACAAATTAATAAATTGCGAAACTATTAATTTAATACCATTTTGCTGATGGATTTATATGAATATCTAAAAATGATCAATTTTATACCTATTTTTTCAACCGTGCAGGGAATTGCGAATTGGGAATTGATTTATTGTCAGTTTTTAATGTATTTTGGTTTTCTATTTTCCAAAGCATACTGAGCGATTGGTATTTTGTTCATGTTTTGGGAAAAAATAATTCCCAGCCAAATTTTTAGGGAAAAATAAACAACAAAATTGCTATGAAATGGAAAGTATTTTCCCCAGAATTTAGTATGCTTTGGAAAAAAGAAAACCAAAATACATTAAAAACTGACAATAAATCAATTCCCAATTCGCAATTCTCCGGGAAAACCAGAATAGTGCCACAGAATCACTAAGGTCAGATAGTGATTCTCATGGTTGGTTGTAAATCGCTGTTTTGTACTTTGTAAGTTTAATTAAAATTAGTGTGGAGATTAATTATTTTAATTTAAAATAAGTTATCTGACCACAATATTATTAAGCACAAATTAATAACCGAATTGCTCCGATCTGATGAGGCATTCTCTTGCTATAGTGCCCTCAATCTCAGTGAATCCCTATTTTGTGGTTTGAATTTTTTAATTAAAATTTATTTGATGATTAATTAATTTAGTTTAAAATTAATTAGCTACCACTGGTTTTTACGCAAAAATTGACACCATCGGATCTCCGATCGGATGAGCCGTTCTCTCGCTACACTGGTTGAAGCATTTAAATCGGCCGAAATTAGAGGTTCGCGGCGCGGGTTGCTGTGCCGCCCGATGACGTCAGTGTAATAATATTATGCGTGACACATAAAGCCGAAGGACCAATCTAAGCAATCATATCTTTAAATTAAAGGTAGTTGTTATATAGTTGGTGAGTAATTGCCCACGACCAAGGGCTAAACTACAATCGCTATTTTCTAGTTTGAATTTTTAATTAAAATTTATATGATGATTAATTAATTTAATTTAAAATAAATTAACCACCACTGGTTTTTTACGTAAAAATTGACACCATCTGATCTCCGATCGGATGGACAATTCTCTCGCTACACTGGTTCAAGCATTTAAATCGGTCGAAATCAGAGGTTCGCGGCGCGGGTTCCTATGCCGCCGGATAACGTCATTGCAATAATATTATGCATGACACATAAAGCGGAAGGACCAATCTAAGCAATCATATCTTTAAATTAAAGGTAATGCTTATAGTTGATGAGTAATTGCCCCTGACCAAGGGTTAAATTTCGGGTTAGTTTTCTGAACATGCGGTGTAAAACGTTATCACGTCAAAAATTTTTTAAACTCACTGCTACAAATATTGTACGTCTTACATTACAAAATTTTCATGTTTCCCATTACTTTTGTGCGACTAAAAGTACGACTAGGGCGTGTACTTGTATGTTTTAAAATGGTGCTTTACTAAAATTTACTAAAATAGTAATAACCCGGCGAGGGTTAACCACGCAGAAAATCATAACAAAAATATTGAAAGATAACTCCCAATAAATGGCGCAGGAAAAAATTGAATTTCGCTAAAACGTACTGGACAAAAAATTAATAAAAAATTCAATAGTCTGCATATTATGTCTCTATAAAGTGATGGGTTATGAAGTAATTTTATTTATTTGCCTGTTTACATAGAAATCTTGCTGTGCTTTACTACTTTTATTGTTTTTTTTTTTAATCAGTTAATTATATTTATTTCATACCATACCGAAAATCAATGTTTACGTGATTGATTTCAGTCCGGGAAATGAATCATTACGTCAGAGTACAAAAGTGTCCGGAAAATGAGCTATTACAGTAGAGTAGACTGTAAAACCAAACAAAAAAAAAAATAACTAAGGTAACTTGATAATTTGAAAATCATTTGGATTGATTTTCTCTAAATTTCAAACTCATGTTTTTACTTTAAAATTTAATTTTAAATGAAAAAATCGAATTAATGTCCCATATAGTATGAAATAAAACGTTGTCGGCTCCTTCGTCGCCTCGTCCATAAACGTCGAACTCGTACTGTAACAACTCATTTACCGCCCTTGTGACGTAAATAACTATTAATAGTGTTCAGTGCTTTGTACAAAATGAGTAATAGATGTTTTACTTGTAACAACCGGGTTTTCCATAATGACAGTAAAACAATTAACCTTGACGTTATTGATTGTGTTGTGTGTAACAGGTTTTGTCATGCTTTATATATAGATATGCTGCCTAGTGTCGTTGAATTGGTTCATAATAGTAAGCAGTCATATACTTGTGATACCTGTCTCAATAAGAAGAAGCAACTCAATCTGAGCTTTCAGTGACCACACCTATTTTATTAAAATCAAAGCTTCAAAATCAATTAATTTACCGTCTGAACCTAGCGCTTCTGTTAATGCCATTCATGACCTTGCCGTTTTATTTAAAAATGAAATGAATTTTCGCCTTGATAACACCCAGAGAAAGTTAAGTTGTATGATGCTGCTTTATCCAAAATTGACAATTTGGCGATAAAAATGATGATTTGCAGGAAGAATTGGATGGAATTAAACTTAACCTAAACCGTTCTGAGAATACTGCTAATCGTAATTCCATTATTATTTCGTTGGTTCCGTTCATTGATTCGGGAACTTTAATAGATTCAGTTGTTAAAATTGTTAATGACATGGTGCAGGCATATCTTTATCTTCATCCGACATTAACTTTTGTTTTCGTCGAGTGCGTTCGAAAGAAAATTACAGGTTTAAAATTGTTTCTATTCGATTTTTATTTGAATTGACGGAAGACGATGTGATGAATGCAGTGCGAAACAAAATTAAAGCCAAGCAATATATTATAACAGCTGTTTGTACGGTTGGGAAAGATAGATTGTTTTTCAATGATGTTTTATCTACGCTTAATCGGAACATTTTTAATTTGACGAGAGCAGAGAAGAAAGCAGGGAAATTCAACATGATGGGGATAAGCCACTAGCCACTACTAATTAAATCAGTTGTTGATCTGAGAGCTGTTATGCTAATGTAATGAATCAATTTTATCTTCTTCTCTTGTAGATAGCTCTGTTGTGGAAAATATTTCAACCGTCTATCTGAATGAAACATATTCTGGCATCAGTATGCTAGCAACCTATCTTTCATCCAGCAAAACATACACAGCTTAAAGAAAAACATTGATGTGTGCCTACTTAGCTCATATTTCTGCGAAATGGGTTTTCGATGATGAGTTAGTTTCATTTAATATTCCGAATTAACAACTCTTTGCAAATTGCAATAGCTCATATCGTTCCGGGGTGCTGCCGTTTTCGTTCACAGTTCTATTACTGCTAATTTTTATAAGCTTTAAGAGAGCATGGATAACTTCAAGCTAGACTTTATGCATGGCAATAAAAGGTATAGTTTTATTTGTATATATCGCTTCCACTGGATTAGGTCCTTAGTTTCATATTAGAACTAAGTGATTTATTAGATAAAATCCAAATAAAAAATTTAATTTTGTTGGGGGACATTAAGTAGATTATTTGTTGATATATCTAAAGATTTTGACACTGTCGATCTTCGTCTTTATGCATGAAGCTTTATAATTATGACCTCCGCGGATTTGTGTATGACTGGATTGCGCCGTTTTTATCCGATAGAAAGAACCCAATAGTTCGGATAGGCAATCATTTTAGTGAACTTAAACGGGTTGAGTGTGGTATTCCGCAAGGGTCTGTACTTGGACCGTTGCTGTTCTTAGTTTATATTAATTCAATATACTCGCAAGCTTTTCAAGGTTCAATTACTTCATTTGCAGATGATATGGCTTTTACATATACATTAACAATAACAATATAGCATTGATCAAACTATTTGGTATTAAGTGATAAAACCATAATAAAGTGATTTAGTCTTACTGAACGTCGTGACATAAATTTTGATTTATCATTTCACAATTCTAGCTGTAATCACTCATTCTGTTCTCAGTTTTCTTTTAAAATTGAGCAGGTAACAAGTTTAAAAAATCTGGGAATTACATTTGATTCAAGATTAAATTAGAAAGAGCATATTGAATATTTAAAATCTTACTGTTGGTTAAGAAGCTAGTTTTGTTGAAAAGTTTATGTCGTCCCGAACTGTTACGTATTATTTATTTCGCTCTTCGTACTTCAAAGCTTCAATATGGTTTATTATAAACTAACCCATTTTCCCACGCCTATTTTATTTTCAAAGTGGTAATCGGAATGTTCGTGTTAATCACTATCTCCTCAAATTCATGATTAACCTTCACTTCGTGCAATACTAAAAGTCACACTAATCGTGTAGTGGGGTCAGATTGACCCCATTTTTTTTCCATAGGATTTATATGAAAACAAACTAACAAAAGAAAAAACAAAAAACAAAATACAAGAAAAAAAAAATCATAGCATCAATAACCGTTTTTGTTCATAAACCACTTCGTTTTTGTTGCGTAATATTGGGCCCGATTCAATGTAAATCTTCTATAAATCTTCTATAAATCTTTTCTTCTATTCTTCTATTATTGCTATGAAAATAAATTTTTGATTAAAAATTGATTTCTAAATAGAAAATGCATTAAATTGTATAAGGGGTCAAAATGACCCCACTACACGGTTATCAGCCTAATTTCATTTATTTGATGTAAAATACCCTAAAATTAACCGATTTTGATGAATTTTACTTCTAAATCTATTTAATTGATGTCTGTTTAGGCATATCTAAAAGGAATTATCTAAATATTCGATAAATAATTTTTTATTCAGCTTCAAACAGCTCTGGTGTCAGTTAGACCCCACTACACGAAGTGAAGGTTAAGAGCCTGAATAGGATTAGAAATTAATTTATTATCTTTTATCCTCTTGATAATAAATTATAATAATCTTATAGCCTCTGAAGCATCTTTAAAGTTTTTTTTAAGTATATAATTTTAAATTCCTCAGAGAACTAAAATCCTGCGGCTGTTCACGTTAGAAAACATTGAAGAATTTTTATTTTTGATTTAAATTTAGGTTATAGTTAAAAAATTTTAGTAGCAACTTCAATTTAACCCATGTTTCCCCTTTTGAATTTTTTTATTCGGCTTCTTTGAACTTGTTGATAATCGACACTGGTTTTTAACCACAGATTATCTCCTATTTTTATTTATTTCATTTTTGTTTAATGTTGCATAAATTGTCTTTACATATAATCAATTTGAATTTTGGCTAATTCACGCTCAGACCATTATGTCGTGCTGTGTTATGATGAGCATGAGGCATCACTTTAAATTAATAAACCTCTATTTATGTTTCATAATGGTCTGAAACCTCTATTTATGTTTCATAATGGTGCCGCTCCGGTGGCACAGTTGTTAGCATGCTTGCTTTAAGCTCCGGAGGCCCCGGGTTCGATTCCCTGCGGGTGATGAAAAAATCACGGCTGGTTTAATAAGGATCAATGAACTAATCACTCATTATTCGTTGTAAAAATGATTACGAAACTTCAAAAATGAAGCGGCCAAATCCCTCCATGGGATGTAGCGCCAGCGACAAAAAAAATGGTCTGATTGTGAAGCCTCATGTTTTTTTCTTTTATATGAGAATTTGTATTGTTCATTTGTTTATTTTCTTACGGAACATTTGACAGATCGGCTAGCGAAACTGTAACATAACTTGTCAATTGCATTGAAGTGATGGTACTCGCATTAATATTTTAATAAAATTTGTGTACAATTTCGGACTGACGATGGAATTGGAGGGACTTCAAAAATGATTTCAATTGTTAAAAAGCCTTAAATTCTTATAGGCCATAAATATAAATAATAAAAGACACAGATCGTGTGGCGTAAGTTTAATATATATTATATAAATAAATTTGAAAATAAATATGTTATTTGATATTACAATTTATAAAATCTTTGATAATTCGGTTATTAATTTACACCTACATGAATGTATGTAAATAAATAATTTTGAAATTAAACTTAAAATGTACAATGAGCAATTAACAAGACGATTTGTATAAAGGACAATTTGGATATTTGATATTTCCTTCAGTTGTCTACGACAATTTTCGCTCTGTTAAGTCGACACTTCAATTAAACGAAACTGAACGAACATTTCTTAAAGGTTCGCTGGGTAGTAACATGTAACCTCCATATACCGCACTGTTACGTTAAATTTCTTCTTAAAGGTTGGCTGATTGACTCATAACAAAAATTCAAAACGAAACAAATTCCGAACAATTTCGAAATTTGAAGAAAAATCGAAGCTAGCTTGCAAGTAAATCAAAAAATTTTTCGGAGTTGAACAACTAGATTTACTTGAAATTTGATATTCTGATGTTTCTTGTTGAAACAAAATGAAACGAGCAAAGTTACTCGAAAAAATAGTAATTCGTATATTTTTGGAATTTTTTTGTTTGATTTTGCTTGTGCAATAACAAATTTTTGTTTATTTTTGAATGAAACTTTACGCACATTTCCATTCTCTAGTGGTTACCCAAGTATCACTACTTCAAATATATTTTGATTTTTTTGGAACTAAGTTCCAAGTTTGAGTTCCATTTTATTATAAGATTTCATATGAAAAGTGAAACAGAAATTTCAACCCTATGGAACTTGATATAGGTGTGGGTTGCCTAAGTTCCAACGATAATTTTAGTAAATGGAAAAAAAACTGCCGCCCCGGTGGCACAGTTGTTAGCATGCTTGCTTTAAGCTCCGGAGGTCCCGGGTTCAATTCCCGGCGGGTGATGAAAAAATCACGGCTGGTTAATATAAAGGATCAATGAAACAATCACTCATTATCCGTTGGAAAGAATGATTACGAAACTTCACAGTGAAGCGGCCAAATCCCTCCATGGGATGTAGCGCCAGCGAAAAAAAAAAAAAAAAAAAACTTGGAACTTATGAATGAATTCAATTTTGTTAGACTTGGGTACCAATGATATTTTAGCCAGTGAACTAAAGATTCGAGTTAACATGTGGCGTTAATATTGCAATGACAGTTAAATGAAAATATCAATCTTGGATTAACATCAAAAACGATTGTCACAGAAACTAATGATTTTCAGAAATATTGGAAATTTTGGAAACTCAATTGTATTGTTGTAGTTTTTGGTTTTTGAGCTCGAGGTTTTCGAATTTTATTCCAAGCCATAGATGATACCTATGTAAAATCTAACGTTAGAATCAATAAAAATACTCACACACATATGTACACTAAAATTTCATGGAATTATAATACAACAATATAGATCAATTTAAAATATCAATCATTCAGTGAAAATAACTTTCCTTTATTTCTCGATCTGATAAACACGCCAATATGTACTACATTATGTATGTGTAAGGTTAATTTAAAAAACAGTCGAATAAATTTGTTGCCCAGACAGGATTAATAGTTTCTATATGTTTGACATTTAGATTTTATTTTCGTTAAAATGAAAAAAAAACTTATTAAGATTATTTGACAAGAAAAGCAATTGACATTTTTATCGATATTTACAATCGTCAGACAAAAAGAACAAATGTTTATATATCAGAAAAAATGAGGGCAAACACGTCAATTAGATTTGAAATTGGTTATATATTTTGAGGAAAAAATGGAAATTGGTTTGGGGTTAATCGCGAAATCTAAAACACCAAAAGTAGTACATGCTGTATTGTACGTACATCTACACCCTAAATATAAACAAAAATTGATAATTTAAATTTAGAAAGTGCCTATTTTTGTTTTCTTACTATGTTTCTCATTTTGTTAGTTTTGCATTGTAATTTCACAAAAAATCTCCTGCCTTACTCCAAGTAATTTCTCTAAATTGTGAGGTGTTTTATTCATTAAGAAAGTCATGGTGACGATTTTCATGTACGCCTGAAAACTTATCTAGAAACAGGCCGTTTTCGTTTTTTTTTGCCTTTTAAAGAAACAGCAAATTTACTTTACATTGTTTCATACATCTAAACGAGGATTTTGGGTTTAAAATGAGACTTATTTAAATAAAATATTGTTTCACGTAAACGAAAATTATGACCCTTAAATCTCATTTTACGACCAACCCCTTGCTCAGCTGTTTTTATATTTTTATATAAAAGCAGCAGTCTTCTACATCTGAAGCTAAAAAGTTTAATCAATTAACTTAACAATTTCTATTAGTAATTAAATGAATAATGACCGTTTAACCAATTTGTGTCTTTTCACAAAAATATAAACTTCGACCATTTTCATTAAAGCAATGATGAAAAGTGTAAATCAATCAATACCCCTAATTATATCGATTCATCCAAGATACAATATGCGTTCAATAATTTCAGAATTGAACAAAACCAAAATTAAGTTCAGCTATTTCCAAAATAAAATGTTTAGGAACGAATTCAAATGTTTTGTCTGTACTAGTTTGTACTACATAATGTAATTCATATAATTGATCAAAATCAATTTAACAAAACCATCCAAACGGCACAAGTTTAAAGCTCCGGTGTTTGGACTGTTTCGGGTTTCAATAGCACAAAGAGGGTTGCAAAAAGGTTCGTAATAATTACGACCTTTATTGGCGATGAACTCATTTGTGACCGATGGTTGAACTTCGGAATTCCGATATAACGTATAGATCCGTGAAATTCGTTGTGAATTTAACAGATTGAATCAATAAAGAAACAAATATTTTAAACTAGTGCGATAATAAATCTTAGAATCGAATTTGTGCTAGTTAGTGCTCATTGAAAAAAATTAGTTCCTGAACTGATAATATGGAAAAATAATTTAAAATAGCAAAAATGAAACCGGATTTTCAGCGAAATGCATAATCATGGATCGCTTTATTATTGGTTTCATTGACTATATTTTTTAATTCGAAATTGAGCCGATTCTGTGAGCAATTTGAGTTTCCATGATAATGAACAACATAATATTTATTTTAGGATATCTTATGTTACAGATTAAATAAATCACCAAAATAATACAACACGGATAAACAAGTGAAGTTAATCAAAATACTGTAGGTGTACCAATTTGAAGTACTAAGTTTTGGAATTTTTCTCATTTAGCATTCTTTTACCTTTTACGCAAATGTATGGCCTTTTACCGTAGCGATTTCGTTTAAATTTCTTGACCATCTCGAAAATACACCCTCGAGTATCCCTATTTCCCGGATACCTACCTCGCTACCAGGTACCAGAGTTCTTTGTCGTATAGAAAACGGTCGTGTTTTATTTTAGCGCTGAGAAAAAATAATTATCTTTAAATTTTAAAAAATAATTATAAATAAAGTATATGAATATTCAGTTTTAAATTAAATTGATTAAAAAGATGGCTGATGAATAAAAAGTCGTGATTTGCTGCGGTGGAAATAAATTAATTATTAGGGATTAACAAGTTAGTGATAATTGGATTGGGCATCTCATTAAATAGTTTTATTTGTTGTGCCTTCATTTATACCTTCCCTACACGGATTAAAACTATTATATATCATATCATCACACGCAGCAGAAATAAAGTCGTGTTTGCGATAAATGCAACATACAATATTTGACAGTGGAGTTTAATTTACAGTGGATTGTGTATAAAACTTGATTAATTCTATATAAATAACACAAATCAAGCATAAGTGATACGTATCTAACTACTGTAATCCAACTATAACACATACGAATAACAAGTTTTGGTCCAGATTCTATACCAATAGTGCATCTGTGAAAATGGGGTCAACATCAACCGTCATCACAAGAAATAGGAAAAATAATGCTGTTGCTGAAACCTTGCGTTTAACGTTATTGAAGTCGCTTGTCTCAAAAATATTTGAGAAAATAATTTTAGGTAGGCTACACGAATATTTTATGTGCAATAAAATTATACATTAATTTAAAAAAGCTTTCGACACAGTGCCACATAAAATCTTACTTTCGAAAATTGTGAAGTTAAACTCTTCCTTAGTCGCTTTCTCCCTTCTAGTGTC
Source organism: Tipula helvola (assembly GCA_963556165.1). Lineage (NCBI taxonomy): Eukaryota > Metazoa > Arthropoda > Insecta > Diptera > Tipulidae > Tipula > Tipula helvola. Next base: position 139,941,036 of record OY744481.1, read on the forward strand.
TTACTTCACCAGCCGAGTCCAATACACCGTTGTAAATGGCATTGAACCGTTGACAAGGATCGATCTATTCTTTGCCCAATTTTTTTTAACTTTTTCATTAATGATATGTTCAATATTGACATATTTGGAAAACTTTTTATGTATGCGGACGACGCAGTTTTAGTTTATAAAGCTTCATATGCTCAAACCCTTCTTGATCAAATGGCAAACGATATTACTAAAGTTGAGTACTGGTTGAGTGCTAATAAAATATGCATGAATAAAGCAAAAACTAATTATATAATTTTTCAGAATAAAAAATTTCCTGCACATTTTCCCTGTTACTTAGAAGTAAATGCTAGTAAAATATTGCAAGTTGCAACTGCAACTTATTTGGGACTTATCATTGATCAAAACCTGAAATGGAAGGAACAGGTACAGAAAGTCAAAATATCGATATGGCCTTATGCAGTTGCACTAAAGAGAATATGAAGTCACATTGATGAAAGAACAGCCTGGCTAATCAATAACGCTTATATTAACTCTAGATTAAGTTATATGAGCTCGCTGTCAAACATTAGGTTCAAAGAAAAATAACAACCACGTCAGTATAATTCTGTTAATAAATACACGAGGCAATTTAAGATAATCCATTAATAATTATAACAAAATATTCAAGGAGGAAGAAACATAATCTTGTACCAGTAAAAACTCAAACTACCGATCTTTTCATACCAAACCTAGAGAATCATTCGCCAGTTTTTGCAATTGTAGCAGATCAACTTTTAATCAAAATAAATTTGTAAGTATTCATCAACTTATATTGTGGCCTAGGCTCGACGTGGCCAGGCTAGCGACTTTTGTCCTCTCGAGTATCCGATTAAAAACTAACAATCGTGCTGATAGCACTTCCCACAATTAGAATACATAAAAATCAATAGTTCTGATAATAGCGCCCACCATTAGCCAGCTCAGAATTATTAATTCACTATGTATTGACATAACAACTGACTTATAAGTCTACACAATAACAGTTACGCAAGAAGAGAACATAGCCATTTATAATTCAATGGCATTAAAATTGTTAACGCAACATTCGATGCACAGGCTAGACAATCTTGCCATGTAAAAGAAAATATCATAGACTCATAACAAATCCAATTAGTGATCCTCAGCATTAAACTACGAGGGCATTCCCACTTCAATAGAAATATTATTAAAGATACCTAAGTCAAAGAATGCAATCATCGCGATCAATTTAATCTTTGGATAATACGCTAGACTCATGCTGTATACGATTATATAGCAAAACACAAGTTGCATTGTTGGTCGATTGCATATCATTATAATCTAACCCAACATTCAACACTAGATACGAGTATGAAATTTCACTAAACTCTATTAACAAACGTGCGTGTTCCATTTGGTGCTGGAACTGCAGAAAAGGCCTGGATTGGTTATGCTCTTAAAAAACAAATTTCTTTTTGGTAAATATATTTATTTTGATTAAAATTTAAACTAGTTTAAATTTTTGTACCAAAATATAATTAGCAGTGTCCTGGAATATTTGTTGAATTCTGGCCATGGTTTATTTAAGAAACTCAATCCCTGCTCCAAATGGAACTTCTGCGATTATGCACCAATTCCGTTGAAATTTGGTAGCTGATTTAACCAACATATTTGATGATAAATTAATTAGTTGGGGCGCACTCAAATGATGAATCAAGGTGGCGGGTTGTGAAACTTTCCTAGAAGAAATTTTACTACAAATCTGTTTTCTAGCCAGTGGATGGTCGGTTGTCAGCACCAAACCAATTTTATAAAGATTTTTTTTTTGTCATGACAGATGGTATATATGTATGTATACATAAGTAAATATTTCTATTTCGAAGTGGCTTCTTTATAGTAATCAACCTAGTAAATAACTTATTTTCAAATTTTCGGCTGATCAAACCAATAATGGTTATAACGTAACCTCACACAAGTTTATAACTTTCACTACTTTATACGCTACAATATCACTTCTAGTTTTACTTTACATTTTTATCGTAATTATCTTTGATAGTTATTATTATCACTTTAATCAGACAATATTTATTCAATTTAGCAATAACCAATACCAAATCCCAAATTCAGTTTTCTAAGAGTATTTCTAAAATTTGTAGGTTCATTTCAAATGATCTTTTAAATGTTGGTTCAATCTCTTTTTAAAGCACGCAACAGATGCCGATTCTTTAATGTCAGATGGAAGGGCATTGTATCTAACAAGACCACAATTCCCTACAAATCAAAAAAATGAAGTGAAGAAAACTGCGCAAACAAATCTCTGACTGGAAGCCAAACTGGGACGCGGATAATATATTTCAAGACTCGTGTTTGCAATATTTCCAACTCCCGCACTCTAAACTCCGCACACCCGCTCCAAATTGCAACCAATCATAGCAAACGAGACTGAATATATGCATAATATATCAACAAAAGACTTCGCTTGGGAAGCACGTGGTTTGTCCGGCTTATGGCAAATACAAAGGGAATAATGCTCTTCTTGATCTTTTCGATGTGCTGCGCTCAACAAAGCTTACTATCTATAACTAAGCCCAAATAGTTATACTTGTCCACTCGTTCTAAGGAGAAATTGTCATATTTTATTGAATTATTATTCAAAAACTCTACGTCTGGTCTCAAATACCATATATTTACTTTTCTTGTAATTCAGTCTAAGATGGTTTTTATTAAATCATATTTTAAGAATATGAATTTCTTTTTGAATATTGGAAAGTAATAGTTGAAGGGAATTTGAACATACTTTATCATACGCGTTCAATTTTATTTTTCCTTCCAATAGTATTTAAGTAATGTCGTTTGTATGAATATCAAATAGAGTCGGTCCTAATATTCAGCCTTGAAGAACGCTTTGGTTAATACTAATCGCCTTACTTAATTGAGTATCAATTTTTACAATTTAAGTTCTATTGAAAAGACTTTTGAACAATTGAATTTGTGTATCAGTTAATCCCATAATTTTCAATTTGATTAGCAGTATGCTTGGATTAATCGTATCAAACGCTTTACGAAGCTCTAAAAATAAGCAAGTAGGTACAATATAATTTCTGCTCCACATTTCTACTGACAAAATCCATTAAACTCAAGCAACGCTCCGTAGAGTATTTGATCGCCGTAGACGTAAATCCAAATTGACAGTAGCTTAATATTTTGTTAGATATTAAAAATTCATTTAGTCCTTTTAAAATTTCTCGAAAACTTTGGATATAGGCGGCAGTATAGAGATAGGGTGATAATTTGAAACGTTCAATTGACCACCAGACTTAAAAACAGGAATAACTCTAGCTACTTTGTTAACTTTTGGAAAGTGGCCTGTTTTAAAAGATTCATTTATATATCAGCAATTTCAACAGTTTTATGGAAATCTAATCTAACCGTGTAGCAGCTATTGCATTTAAACATAATTAGTACTTTTTACTTCTTCATCGTTAGTGGACGATAGTTCAAATTTTTGATGAATATGATAATTTATTTACGAAAAGTCGCCAACCGTAAAAGAAGCAAACGCATGGGACACCACCACTTCTGATTTGAAAAAATATTCGTTAAAAGTTTTGGCTATTTTTACACTAATTTGAAACTACTTTATTTTGCATCCTGATGGCTGAAATACAGTCCGAATTGACTGATTTGTAAAAAATATTTTTTTTTAAATAATTCCACAAATCTTGAGGTTTATTTATATATTACCTTACTAGCTGTAACAATTCCATCTTTTCAGTTTTGTGATTATCGCAGCAAACAAGGAGCTTGGAATTTTATGCATTTGAATCAAATACAGATCGTTTTAGTACTTTCTTTTTAACTTAAAAACTCGTTCCCTTTCTTTTATTAAATCAAGAATTTCTTGCGGTAATAAAAGTTTACATTTTGATTTGACCGTTTTGAATGCATTTATGGTATTTTTATTAATAAGCTCAGTCAAGTTATTAATAAGGACTAACTCGTTTAATTTGGTTGATTTTAACAGTTTTACCCATATTGGATTAGAAAATATTTTATTATAATTTAATACTTTATATTGACCACCAGTACCCTTTCTAGGAACGCTAACCTGTTTTACCTTCAGGAAGAGTTGTTTATGATCAGAGAGGGGTGAATCCATTGTATCCAATTTGTATGAAAATTGCAATAAATCAGTAAATATATGGTCTATTAAGTTACTCACACCATTCCTAGCTCTTGTCGCATACAATTGATTAATTTTGTTCAAGCATACATGGCCGAGCGAATTCAACAGCCCCATATACATAGCTTAAAACTAACGGCTGATCGGAATTTAATAAATTAATGTTAAAACCACCAAGAATGATACTAGATCAATTTTTTCTAATTGAGTAAGTTTGGTACATATTTCGCTTGAGGCAAGTTATTTCACGGAGCCTGTTTCTATGGAAAAGTATTTTTATTAAGGAAAGTGTTTCAATGAAGAAAAGTGTTGCTACGGAGAAAAGACGCTTTATTCCATTAAGTATATGAAAAATAAAATTGCTTCATTGTAATAAATTGTAAGCCAAGAAAATATGTTGGCCATCGTTTCAGAGAGAATAAACAAAACGCAAATTTGAAATAATCACACAGCACGTTATATTGGTTTTAGTTTGAGTAATTAGTTTTTAGCAGTAAAATATTTTTTCAAATTAACAAAACAAAACACAATTTATGCGTGCATATACATATGATGCCTGATGATATTATTCGCTGAACACAATTTTAAGCATTGCAGTGGGAAACCACACAGGACACAGCAATCTCACTTAGCAAGAAAATATTTTTTTTTAAATTTTATTCCCAATTCATTTTACATTAGTTGCGGATAGACGTATTAATTTGGAATTTGTATTGTGATTTTATTTCGGGCTTACTGGTAATTAATTAGTATTTAATTGTTTTAATATACGTAGCTTATACAAGTGAACATCAAAAACGTAGATTACCACTCGCGCATTGTTTATTCACTCTTAAGAATGAGGATACATTTAGAACAGCCGATGATACTGTCAACATAATTTGTCACCAAAAATTGTGTGTGTATATGGTTGGTGGAAAATGTCCAAAACAATACCCAAAAGTTACTGATGTGACATATTCATAAATCATTAACTAAATGATACTGACATATCCATAAATAATTATCCAAAGTATAGGCGACAACCTCCGACAAATTTAGAAAATGAACCAAGAACACGATCGAATATTATAATTGATAACCTCTATGTTGCTCCATATCCCTTTCTGAGTCTAAAATATAACGCTCATAAAACGTTGAACTTTGCTCGCCAGTCAAAGCAATAAAGTTTAAACACAAATACATAACAAAGGGAAAAGATTGCGCCAGAATTGGAGTTGCGGTTGATTCTACAAAGATACTATTGAAAATGCTTTAAAAAGAGAGTCTGCTGAAACCAAAACTTTAACCGCGTTCTTTGAATTTAATTCTACAGACGTTGTTGCCCATAACTTTTTATATCAGGCTATTTCGATGCATCATGTATATAAAAACAATAAATGAGAAAGATGTCGGTATAGAATCATTCCAGTCTCCCTAAAACAATATTTTACGCTATTTATCATTTAAGGCTACTACTTCTTATATTGAAGGGCTCTGGAGGCTGCATCTTACAATACCCTAAAACTTTTAATAATTATATATACCCACCCTTTAAAGAAGCAGCTAGATCCGAGGCCTAATTAACAATACCGTTGAGTGGCATAGTTGTTTATCAGAGGCTAGCACTCATATTTTGCCAAAATCACTGCGAGCATTATTCGTTAGTATAATGTGCTAATAAAATCCTTCAGATGCTATACAATTTTTTAATTATTTTAAGAACAATCTTCCAGAAGATTTTATTTATCAAGGTATAACTGAAAATGAAGCGTGTTTCAGTTAAAAGAACAGTGTGCGCAAGCAGGATTTGATTTGTTATTACTTTTACCACAGAAATCTTAAATCGAAACATAAATATTGCTCCTATTATAAGAACAACTGAAGGATTTACTCAACAATGATTATTATGTCGTAGCTTTCATGATATTTTCGTCCTTAAATAATAGGATTTCTCAAAAATGTTTTTATTTAGATGGACCTGGTGGAAGTGGACAAATATTTGTATACCGAGCGTTAATTTAAAAAATCGATGCAGAAAATAGAAATGTGTTATGTGTTGCATGAACAGGAATAGCAGCAACTCTTTTATCCAAAGGGATATGGAAATATGGACTCCATGAAATTTCCACAACTTACTCGCAAAAACACGAGTTTTTAAAATCTATTGATTGTGTTATATGGGATGAAGGTCCAATGGCTTCAGGCGTAACACTTGAAATTGTGGACTAAATATTTCGCGATTTAATGAAAAAGGATTTACTGTTTGGTTGAAAAGTAATAACTAATAACCTTAGGAGGAAATTTTCGGCAAGTGGTGCTTGTTGTTAGAAGAGGGAGTCGTGCATCAATTATAAATTCAACCATAAAAAAGTCCCATTTATGGCAACACTTTTAAGTATTAAGCTTAAATAAAAATATAAGAGCAATTGGCTTTTGAATATTGGTGATGGGAAGAGTTTTGATACCTCACGCAATAAAAATCACACTACTCTATTCCAATACCATCGCGTTATGTTTCCGATTACCTCATTACAGATATAGTTGCTTCATCTTTTACTACAAATGATTTTGTATCTACGAGTACATATAGTCAAAAGCGCAAGTTTGTGTCCGAAAAATGAGTATGTTCGACTAATAAAAGATAACGTTTTTCATAAATTGATTTCAAATGAAATATGTTATTATATGCAATCGGCTCAGTTAAAACGTATGTCAGCTCAGATGTAAAAAAATTCAAGTTAATTTTCCAGTGGAATATCTTAATAAATCCATCAGGATTACCAGCATATTGCCTTAAATTGAACACGGTTAGTGGTTCTTGATTTTAGTGCCAATTGCTTAAAGGTACAAATAATTACCGGATCGCATTCAGGAACAGTATAGCAGTTTCCAGTATATTATGCAATCAAAATAAATAAATCGCAAGGTTAATATTCGAAAGAATTAGTCTGTATCTTCCTGAACCATGTATTACACATGGTCAACTTTACACAGCATTTTCTAGAACAGTTAGATCAAATTTTATAAAAGTTCAAGTTTTCGAAACCTAAATCAATATCATTTGGGGCAACACAGTGACATGTAAATTGTTGAAATGATTTATAATGTAAATACATATAGAATTTACTATCAAGCAGTGGAAAATTAACTTGTTGGCTTGATTAAGAAATGTGTATTTATTGAATCAATAGAAAAACTGGAAACATTATCCGACTTATTGCTCCCTTGAATACCATGGTGCTTTAATGAAATCCAAGTTTTTTGTTTGAAAATGATTTTAAATTTCCAAAATAAAGATGCTTACAATGCATCTGATATTGAAATAGAGCTACATGATGAATAGGTTCCGGATTAATACGAGCCAAATGAATATAATACTGATGGAGAAATTTTTGGTGGAAGCTTACCTTCGGTATAAATGCAAATCCCACCATGGGTTACTCTTATATAAAAGCAGAAAATTTTCCGTCATAAATCAGAACCAGTCCCTTCAACAAAATGTTTGCCTGTTGCAGAAACATTCAAATGTATATTTTCGGAGGTGATGGTGGACAATATTGTACACGAATCGAATCGGAAAGCTGTCGAAACATTCAAAGAATGGAACGCTAATAATCCCGGAAAACTTGCTAAAAGCTGGAAGTGTTTGACCTCAAAAGAGTTTTTCGCCTATAATGCTTATTGCAACGGCTGTACATCATTCAAATTCGGAGCACTTCGGTGGATTGTTATCCAGAGCGACCATATCAATCGACTGATTTCGTGGCGTATGCTGATTTATTTGGTTTGACGACGACGTCACCCGTTCTCAATCAACGCTTGAAGGCAGATAAAGCACCCGCTATCAGTGATATCTGGCTGCTGTTATGCTAATGTATTATCACATTACTTGGCATCGGATTGTGTGACCGATGATTAACAACTATTTCCCTATCTGGGCAGGACACGGTTCACACGGTTTATAACGCAAAGAACTCATATCCCATCACCGGTTAATTACACGAGAAAAGGATGAAGGACAGTGAGTTGTAAGCGATTTGTGCCACTAATTTAAAGGTTCTAGCCAGAATGTCGCAATGGACAATTTCTTTCCCGCACTACCTTTAGCGCGTTTGTTGTTATCGAATCAGTTGACAATGGTAGGCACTCTAAAAAAACTTGCATCCCAAGAAAATTCAAGAAATGTGCAAGTAAGGAAGAATATTAATCCCAGTTTGGGTACAGCGATGATGGGAAGTGAGCATTTGCTACTTTGCTAGTATGTTCAAAAAGAAACGCATTGTAAACTTGTTGTTGACACTACAAACAATACGCGTTGCGTTACTCAAAAAATAAACCAGAAATGATTTTGACTACAATGCCACCAAAGCGGGGTCGATAACTTGGATAAGATGGATACATTATACGACAAAATGTAAGGGCCCCGGTGGCCGCAGGCTATGTTCTACGATATATTGGCTGTCACTGATCTCGCTGAATTTATACTCTACAGTCAAAACAACCCTGAAAGTGCCAAAGATTTACAAAGTCGGCGGATCTTTCTGCAGGATCTAGGCAAATAATTAGTTATGCCGGCTATTGAAGATCGCGTGACAAATCTAAAAATTATAGCTCATTTTGTCACTAAATCGGGGATAGAGTGTATGTAAGGCCATCCTGTAATCGTTTTTTACTTAACCATCTGAGAACTAAGTTTTATCTTTGTTTTTCTTTCTTCGCTCAAGGAGTTTTCACAGAAAATCAAAATATACATGGGCACAAACGTACCTTTGTCATCCGTTTAAGGGGTATTATTTAATTTTGCGGAATAACTAAATAATTTTGTTCTGCGCTTTGGTTGAAAATAATTAAAATTGATTTAAAAAATGTCAATAGAGGCTAAATAAAATTATCAAGCATACAGCCCAAAGTGAAAATAATAAAACATTAGATTAAAAACGAAAAATGTACAATAATTGTACCTTGTCACGTACATAAAGGTTAAATGAATAAGCAACCATTCCCATCTCAATGAAGTTTATACATCCTTTTCAAAAATCTAGAAAATAAGAAAAACTTAATAATGTGCTAATTTCTATCTGGATTTAGAGTTGCAGGCCGGTTTTTTGACAAATTGCTTATCGTTTTGATAAAGGGTTTAGTATATACTCCTACAGGCCAAAAGCTTGATATACATATCTCGACGTGGAGATTATGCGGTATATCGACTTTAAATGATCTATACGCTACACAGTTACTCAGCCTCTTCACCGGCGTGACGTCCAAACATTCAATATTGCAATCGGAATCCGTTTCCTTGTTCGTAATTTATAAAATCTTCCACCGTTGTTAGAGGAGTCAAACGAGTGATGGACAGCGATTTAATTTCTGGAATTGATATATTTAGCGTAACCAAGCAAGACACCATCATTTTCACTCAAATCAACGCATGCAGCAACGACATTAGCTACATTTTTGGCATTTAATGTTACGTGTAGTACTGTAGGAGCACTGCTTCCCGAACTGGTATTTTCTTTTTATAAATTTTCATATCTACTATTTGTGATATGATACCATTTAAGATTCCAAAAAAATTTGAAAATTCCGTCATAATTCGTTGCATTTCATCTATTAATAACGTGACCTTCTCGTTAATCTTAAAGTCCAAATTCTTGCATTTGTTACAAATATATTTGATATTCCCATCAGTTTTAGAACATAGCGATATATTTAAACTGCAAATTGCTGAGCATTTGGAGTGGAAATCCATAATCAGCAAATTGATTGTACTTTTATTTTGTTTAGTAATAGAGCAAAAGATAAGAGCACAAAAATAAAAACTGAAAAAAAAATCAGAACCGTTCGCTGAGGCTGCTCAGCATAATAGAATTATGTAAAATGTCAATGGCATCACAGACGCCTAATTATACTGCAAATCGTTTAAATAGTTAGACTTATCGTCTTATTTAAGAACTTGTTTTTAGTTTTTGCATATCTTATCCCAAGGGCATGACTTTTCTCTATATAACCGGTTAAATTTCTCTGAATCATTTGTCACAATTTTTAACATCCCTTCTTCTAAGTTGGAAAACGGTCCAAAATAGGTACACCAATTAATTTGCCAATAATATTTACATGTGTGACATGCAAAATGTGTATCTAACGTACTTTTGTCTAGTTCAAACTTTTCATGAACTACTCGAAGAAGGGGGAAGGCCGTAAACAATAGTTTGGGTAGGACCCGGATTTTTCTATTACTTCGTGGAGGCCCGAAAACGAAAGTTTGGCTAGGACCTGTAGTGTTCTAAGTTTCCGTTAAATAATTGAATTTAAATTATGTTTTGTAATTATTGATTCGAGATGGCGTTATTATAGTTTATTAAAATATAGTCTAGTAATCACCATAAAAATGTAATAAAGACGAAGCGCAGTAGTCTTCCTGAGAAAAAGACATAATGACGTAAATCGTAAACGAAGAAACATGCGCGTAAAATGACGTAAATCGTAAACGAAAAAAGCGCCTCTTACGGAAGATAGAAAAAATGGACCGGATACATACAAATTGCGACGCAACCATAGTAAATATGTTATCAGCGCTTCGGCGGAAAATAGGAAAAATGAAGCGGATACATAAAAATCGAGACCCTCCAATCGCCAATATACGGTGGAAATAAAAAAAAAAAAAACGAAACGAACGAAGGTTTTTAGAAAATCATTGTGATTTTTAACCTAACAAATATTTTATTGTTGTTAAGCAAAAAAAAAATGAACGTGCAAACGTTAAATCAACGACTAAGAAAGAAGGGATTGCCGACCGATGGAAAAAATAACCCTCATGGAACGATTGTTGTTGTCCTCAACACCATGTGACGACGATACCACTTTCAGGAATGAAGGTACGGTTTGTGAAACTAGTTCGAATTTTGAATCGCCTAATCAACATCGGTATGAAAATCATGAAAACGAAATATGTAACGAAATACCGGAAAGTGCGGGTAATTTGGATAGTGAGTGGGGCCTTTTGGCACAAGAACGTGATTTGCTGAATAGGGAACGTGCATTGCTTGAACGAGAATGAAAAGCAGTATTTGGAAAACCGACGGATTCATATAGTCCTGTATTGTCAACTCGAGATGTTATCGAAGTACTACCGGAATTTAACCCAACAAATATAAAATCATTATCGTCGGAACAATGGATGAAACGAGTCGAATCTCTAAAAGAGATATATCAAATTGATGAAAGGTTGCTTATGTTTGCAATACCTGCGAAATTAATTAATTCGGCAAAATTATGGTTTATGTCATTTCAAGGCCAGTGTGATAGTTTTGAAACGTTTAAGGCGAATTTATAAAAAATTTCGATTCTAAAGTAAATGAAGTCGAAATACATGATCGACTGCGAAATTCAATTAGACGAAGGGATCAGCCGCTATTGGAATACTATTACGAAATGAAAACGATAAGTGCTAAAGCTAATATATCAGCGGAAGCTTTAATAAAATAGATTGTTTTGGGGGATTAACGAGATAAATTTGCAAAACTCATTACGTGCGTATTGTATTGCGAATATCGACAAATTAAAGGAACGAATATGTTGGTATAAAAGCATGTAACCGATACGAGTAAAATTTGAGAGTCCACAAATGGCTTAAAATCAACATAAAAATTCAACTAAAGAAAATGTTGAAGCATCATCATCAGCATCATCATTCAAAAATAAAGTAAGTAATATGAACGAAACGAGACGGGTACGACAAAATGATACTATTTATTGTTTGAATTGTGGTGAGGAGGGTCACTTTTCGTCAAAATGTCCAAAGCCTCAACGAAGGGAACGGTGCGGCGATTGTGAACGAAAGCTTGACTTTAAGGTTAGACCTATATATTACGACATCGGAAAAGATAACGGTATTAAACAAAAGTTTATTGCGTTGTTTGACGAATTTGATAAGCAACCAAACAAAATTATCCCGGATACGAAACATGAACTTGGCTTTAATTTGGCTAGTGAAAAACCGATTTATGCGTTACCAAAACGACTTTCTATATACGATCGAGAACAGGTTCGCGAAATAGTAGACGATTTGCTTAAGCGAGGGGTAATACGACCAAGCACGAGCGACTATGCAAGTCGAATAGTTCTTGTAAAAAAGAAAAATGGAAAGCAACGTATGTGCGTTGATTTTCGCAAAATGCGGTTTGCTTTGCCAGTTATAGACGACTGTATCGATAAATTGCGGGAAAAAAAGTGTTTTCGTTAATAGACCTCAAAACCGTATTCCACCACATCGCAGTCAAAGCAGATTCTATTAAGTATACGGCATTTGTGACCCCGGATGGTCAGTTTGAGTATCTCAAGATGCCGTTTGGCTTAAGTAATGCTCCGTCTATTTTTCAACGATTTGTTGCAACAATCTTTAAAGATTTAATCGATTAAGGAGACGTTGTAATATATGTACATAGACAACATATTGATTGCGACCGATAACGTAGAAAAACATTTTATAATACCTGAGAAGGTGTTTACTTTATTATATAATAATTGTTTAGAAATTCAACCTACAAAATGTAGTTTCTTTGAGTCAAAGATCGACTATTTGGGGTATGAAATAACCAAAGACGAGATACGAGCGACCTTACAACATATTGACGCAATTGAAAATTATCCAATTCCAAAGAACGTCCATGAATTGCCTCGTTTTATAGGAATGACTAGCTTCTTCAGGCGTTTTATTCAAAACTACTCCATACTAGCCAAACCTCTATAAGACCTGTTAAAGAAAGACGCCATTTTCAAACTAAATAAGAACGAACTTGACGCTTTTCAGTTATTAAAAATGAAATTGACCTCATCACCTACTTTGTCTTTATACAATCCTAAAGCGTATACTGAGCTTCACACCGATGCTAGTCAAATAGGATTTGGCGCGATATTATTAGAGCGAAGCTGAAGGAAGTTATCACTCATTTGAGCTTGAAACATTGGCGATAATTTACGCACTGCAACGTTTTCACGTATATGTACATGGAATACATATTAAAATTGTAACCGACTGTAACTCCCTTAAAATGACGTTAGAAAAAAAGAATACGAACAATTGAATAATGCGCTGGACTTTGATATTAGGAAATTACGATTACGAGATCGTACATCGAACGAATAATCAAATGCGTCACGTTGATGCACTTAGCAGAGCTCCACATGTTTTGACTTTAGAAGGTAGCCTTTCACGTAACTTAGCACATTTTCAATTAACCGATACAAATATCAAAGAAATTTATGATGAATTAACTAGAGACGGAGAAAATTAATGGTATGAATTGAGAGAAAATTGGTACCAGACACATTTGTTAATGAAATTATACGGCAATATCATGGTATAGGACATGTTGGGGTTGGTAAAACTGTCGAAATTATTAAACGGAATTATTGGTTTGCAAACATGAACGAGCGTGTTAAAGATTTCATTAAAAGATGCATGAAGTGTCTTATACGAGCCTAAAGCTGGTAGAGAAGGTTTCCTTCATATCTATGATAAGCATGATCGTCCATTTCATACGATTCATGTGGATCATGATGGTCCATTTGAAACAACGAAAAAGGGATATAAATATATACTTGCGTTTGTGGATAGTTTTACTAAGTATACAAGACTGTACCCAACTAAAACTACCTCGACAAATGAGGTGATGCGACACATGAAAAACTATTTCATTCAATTTAGTGTACCTTTACGACTCCAAGAGTTTTAAAGATTTTGTAGACGAAATTGGTATTCAGCATGTGCAAACGGCCACTAGTTCACCTCAGTTTTATGGTCAGGTTGAACGTGGAATTCGAACTCTTAAACCTATAATTTCAAAAATGGTAGAATTAAATACTAATAAATGGGACTCAGTACTTAGCGATACTGAGTTTATAATTAATAATACCTTGAATTGCGCTTTTTGGTGTCAATCAGGTTAAGAAAAACAATCCAAATGATTTATTTATTGAATCTCAAAATGGAGAAAATATTCGAGATCTTAATGAAATTAGAAACGACATAGTGGAAAAAACTGTATCGATAAAAAACGTATTGATGCGTTTAAATATAAGGAAGGCGATTACGTTTTCATTAAAAATACGGTACCGGAGCCTGGTATTTACCATAAATTGTTGCCGAAATTTAAGGGACCATACATGGTTACTCGCGTTTTACCTGGTGAGAGATACGTTATTGAAGATGTTTCTGGGCAAATGTTATCGAGTCGGCGGTTTAATGGTGTCTTCGCGGCGTTTAATATGAAGTCTTGCAGTTTGGACGAGAGACAATCAGGGTCGACTGCCGACGTTATTATAGTTTATTAAAATATAGTCTAGTAATCACATAAAAATGTAATAAAGACGAAGCACAGTAGTTTTGCTGTGGAAAAAGACATAATGGCGTAAATCGTAAACGAGGAAACATGCGTTTTAATAATAAGAATTAAGAAACGAAAACGATTACGACAGACCCTGATTTTCCTTAATCCGAAACTGGATTATAGTGTGATATAGAGGTATTGAATAACATTTAGGGAAACACAAAAATTTGTTCAATATGTTTACTAGTAACTAGTTTTGGCTTCCGCTAAAAATCAGGTTTCATTTCTGATTCCTTCAATTCCTTTCCTATTTTGTCGACTCCTGTCCTAGCTCTAATTGGCACATATTCAGTATGGAAATTCTGCTGCATACTGTTACCCACACATTTTGAAATTACCAACAAGTAATTGGAATTAAGCTTGTTAGTATACAAAATTTGCAAATTTGTAAATACATTTTGTAAATAAGAATAAATGTTTTATGAATGCCCCTCCAGCCATTATTGATAAGCTTCACAATGAAATTCCATGAAATATATAATAAGTGTATGTACGAGATATAACAATAGACTTGGTATACAAATTCCATAAGGCAAAATTATGTTTGATATTATTCAGAAGTCCATTTTATATTAATTTTGTTTACAAATAACTTAGTTAATTGGATTTTCTAATACATATATCGGATTCAAATCAAATATTATATGTATGTACTCCCTATGTTAAATTAAATTGGAATAACACAATAATAAGCGTTTTAGATCGTCATCCTCGATAAACTAACTAATTTTCTATTATACATAAAAACAACATTATTTATTAGAAACAGGAAATTGTTCTAAATTATTTCCAACTTCAATTTAATGTCAGCATTGAAATGTTCAGCATTTTTTTTTTTTTTGTTTATTTACGATTTCCTTATATTTCGTTCGTACACACAGGCACACAGCATCTACAATCGGTATGTGTACGTGATATAATTGGTGATATTTTTAGACTAAAGACTAAATTAACTTTATCTATATATCTACTACTGTCGCTCTGCATCATCGTACCTGTGATAATAGACATCGCAAACAAACAAAAAAATCGTTGTTGATAGCAAGATAAGAATGGAAAAATCGTAAAAACAAATCCCCAAAATAGAAAAAGTTGGTACGAGAAACTCTCTGGTTCATTTGTAGAATCAATACCATAAACAAAAATGTAAAAATAACAAAAACTATAAATTTTATAAAACTACATAGTAATATGTACTATTATTCCCTGTGGCCCATATAAATATTGAAATTTTTTTTATTTATTTTATGTAACACAAAAAATGTATGCAAGAGGTAATACAAATAGTATTAGAATACTCACTCCAGTATGAAGAACCAAAAAAATTGATTATATCCAAAAAGAAAATGCTTTTAAATCATTTGGAAGCACGATAAGTAGCTGAAAGTTTTATTTTGTTATGTAGATCCTTAAATCACAAGAAACAATTTTCTCGCAAAAAAGCTTTTACGCTAAATCTACCTTATTTTGTTTTTTTTATTTTTATTTTGTATTATTTATTTTTTAATTTAAATGAAATTATCATAATATTGAAACGGAAAGATAATAAAATAAATAAAAATACGAAAATTGTAAAGAAAACAAACAACAAAAAGAAAATCTACTTTATTTAATTTTTTTATTTTATTTCTCGGTTGTTTATCTTTTCACAAAAAAAAAATCCTCATTCACCGAGCACAGAGTACACAAAAAAAAAACAAATAAAATCACTTGACACAAAAGCTTCTTTTTTATTTTAATATATTTACAAATTAATTTGCTTTTTTTTGCTAAATTCACTTCACAAGAAAAATAATTTACATCCACTTTAAAAAACCTAAATTAAAATTTTTAATTAATTTTCCACTTTTGCTTTGAATAGAAAGCAAAAAAAAAACATCAACAAAACTTATAAAATCACAAAAATAATAATCAATCACAAATGGAATCAAAAAACTTATTTCGCATTATTTTGAACATGGTAGAAAGCGCACATTTATTTATTTTTAATAATTTCCGAGAAAAATTAACTGGTTAAAGATTAAAAACTTTTTGCGTTTGTTTTTTTTTTTTTTTTAATTTTTTTTATATCAATATAATGTTCTTACTTATAAGGATATCATCCCGAGCACGTCTAACCACTGACACAAATAATCACTGAAAGAAGAGAAAAAATTTTATTAAAAAAAAAAAACAAAAAAAAAAACAAAAATTATTATTTTTTGGCTCTGAAAATTCTCAAGTTTTATTGTTTTTGTTGTAGACACACTAAAATCACTATATGGAAACCAAGAGAAAAAACAAAAAGCGTTTTTGTACTTGTTTTACTCGCAATGAGCTTATTTGATATTTTTCGTATTATTTTTTGACAACAACAACAAACAAAAATATCAGATAAGTATTAAAAAATAAAAAAAAATTTAAAACTTCTTGTTGTTTTTTTGTTTCTTTTCTTTTAGCTTTTCCCAATGTGCTTTTATTATAACGAGAACGGAGAGAGAATTTTACTTATTGTAGTTGGGAAAAAACATGGAAAATTTACTACATATACATAAAACACAGCTTCAAAATAAGAAATAAAACAAAAATCGAGAAATAATTTTGTTCTTTGGTTTCCTTATACCGAAATCTACATATACACACACACACACAGCCACATATACCAAAGTGTCGTCGTATAGTCGCGGCGCGATATTTCTGTTAATAATTTTCATGTTTTTATATTTTCCAAACTCTTAAACTTTTCAATGTTTGTGTTTGGTATATCAACGAGCAACAAAAATATTATTTTTTGTAATTTGCTCAAACGGGATTTTTGAATAACGACGCATCTGTGAAAAATTATAACAGATATTCAAAAAAAATAAAAAATAAAAAATTCCCAACAAAACAAAATTTGAAGGGGAAAATACTCTGTTCTATAGAAATTTCCATATATGCATGAGCATGAGAAAGAGTTTGCGCTGTAAAATTTTCCCACAAGAACAACAATCCTCTCGCCGTGTACAATCAATGCTCCCCATTATTTTTACAGCTTACACGATATCATTGCTTAATACATACAATCATAATGTACGTATTTTTTTTGTCCCCCAAATTGGGTTTGAATCTTGGATAAATTATGATTATTATACGTATTTTAATGTTTATTGTATTCTTTTTATGTGTTGTGGAAAGGGAAGAAAACCTTGACCAATTTCACACAATAGGAAAAATTAAAACGGAATCGGAAAATTCTTCTTTTTTTTTTGTCTTGTTTTCTATTGTATGGTGGTGGATTTGTATTGTTGTGATATAAGCGAGCTTTTATTTATATCTTTTAATATTAAAGTATAGCCACTTTTGTTATTCTAATTTAAGCATTTTATTGTTGGTTCTCGCTAGGATACATAATAATGTATTTATGATTGTATTGGATCGAAATGAGACTTTTAGATATGTATGATGATTTTGTGTTATTGATTTTAAGGAAAATGCATGGCATTTTTTGGTTTTGAATAGATACTTCTTAGATATTTGGCTGAGAATAATCGTACTTTTGGTATTGTAAATTTGAATTATTTTTAGTTCCTTACTGCTACAAGTGTAGCGTAGGTAAATAAATGTATTTCTGTTATAAAAAATGAGAAAACATGCAAATGAAATTTTACATTTCTCTTAAATAAAATCATAACTTAAATAGAATATGACCTCAAGCGACCCAACAAATTATGAAATTATTCAAACGAACTCACTGAATTGAGTTTCAATAAAATAAAAGAATTAGAAATCTAAAGTGTAGAACCATTTAGGAAATCTAATGGAACGAAACGTTTTACCGTATGCTTCTAACTTCCTAAAAACCGTCGATAATAACAACACAAATTTTTTATATTTTTGACACTGTATTTGATTAACTTATTTTTTTGAAATTTATCTTTACACAAATTAAATTGGGTTAGTTCAACCGAAAAAAACAATTAAACTATTCCAATTGAATTCTCAAAAGAGGAAAAAACAAATTGTGGAATAAAGGTGAGTAATCGTGCAAATGTATTTTTTTAATTAACTGTCAAATTGTTTTTTAATTCTTTTTCTTAAGCCGATTATTACCAAAAAAAAAAAAAAAACGCACATAAAACAAAAAGAGAAAGCAAACAAAATATGAGGACCCGTTTTAGACCGTTTATATATATGTACTATATCACGTTCATATCTAATGATGCTACGTACCCCAGTTTTCTCCTCTCACAATTATATACCGGGTGTTTCTTTTAAACTGAGACGATCAAATATCTCGAAAAATAGCCACTCTACGGAAAAAATGTCCATAATCAAAATTTAATCATACCGCGGGGGAAATACATTAGTGCAAAAAAATAGTCCCCCACCCCCCGCTTTGTAGGTGGGGCGCGGGGTAACTTTGAAACTAAGATAGGAACCCCTATTTTTTATTGCAGATTCGGATTCTACGGCTAAAAATACGTAGGATTTGACTGAAACATTTTTTTCGATTCATGTTAGATGGCGCTGTAATTGACGATATTAAATTTTTATCTCGGATTAAATATCTCGGAAAATAAGCACTCTACGAAAAAAATGATAGAGATCAAAATTGAATTATTCCGCGGGGGAAATACATTAGTGTTAAAATTATTACCCTCACCCCCTCCTTGTAGGTGGGGGTACTAATTTTAACACTAATGTATTTCCAGCGCCATCTATCATGAATCGATAAAAATGTTTCAGTCAAATCCTACGTATTTTTAGCCGTAGAATCCGAATCTGCAATAAAAAATAGGGGTTCCTATCTTAGTTTCAAAGTTACCCCGCGCCCCACCTACAAAGCGGGGGGTGGGGGACTATTTTTTTGCACTAATGTATTTCCCCCGCGGTATGATTAAATTTTGATTATGGACATTTTTTCCGTAGAGTGGCTATTTTTCGAGATATTTGATCGTCTCAGTTTAAAAGAAACACCCGGTATATATACTATGGGCCCCACTCGGATTTACTCAGAAGCAACATTGAAGCACCCGGCTCAAACTCAGCCAAGCAGTAGACTCCAAAGGCCGTTGTGAGTTAGGAATACTGGCACAATGAGAAATATATTCGAAATCCCTGGCCTGTTATCAGCTTGTTCACAAGCAGACGTTGTCTAGGTAATCCTCAATGTTGGTGGTATTGGATATTTGACTAGGCAGCAAATTATATTCCTAATTCCTATATGCCAAAAAGCATACTGTCCTGGGCATATGCAGTTCCCGTTATAAAACGACCTTGTTGTGATGCGCAGCAAACACGTATTGCGTCATCCGTTATAATTTTGTTTTATCATTTTTTTTTTTTTGAAAACCAAAAAAACTCACAATTTCTCTCTCAAAGACGGTTCGAGAAACCCACTTACGATAGAAAACACTTGTCGTATGCGTCCTTGCGACGTTTCTTTATTCCTATGAACAGTTTGTCATCACCGAAACACTCAACTACACTAAACTCAACTAGTGGTGGTTACCTGTTCCGCAAAACAAACAAAATAATGCAAAGTTCAAACCTATGGCTATGCGCTGACACACTTTAAATAACATATACCAGCGGTTGTTATCGTCCCGCAACACAAACAAAAAATTTTGTAGAGTTTGGCCAGCAATCAAACACGTTTTCTTTTCTTAGCGGTTTAGTGAAAACTCCGCGAACATTATTGGCCACACGCCAATGAACTTTCCATACGCTAACACTGTCTTAGGTCGAGCACTGCCACATGTCCATCAATCTTTTCCATTTTATTATATTCTTTCTTTTTATTTTTATTTCACTACTGCCATGCACAGCAAGGCCATCAGACGAACAGAGTCTATAACACGCTCTGTGAACTTT
The DNA here is from genome assembly GCA_963556165.1 of Tipula helvola. Lineage (NCBI taxonomy): Eukaryota > Metazoa > Arthropoda > Insecta > Diptera > Tipulidae > Tipula > Tipula helvola. Next base: position 139,961,412 of record OY744481.1, read on the forward strand.
GAATATTTGTATTTTTTTTTCACATCCCAGAAAATCACTTCACTTCTCGCCCAATACCAAATAATTAAAAGTTAGCACACACGGAAATCACGGACCAAAAATCATGTCTTTTATTTTTTATTTTATGTAATTACAATCTAGTCTCCTGGACTAATGAACAATTTGTTTCTGACTTAATTTACTAACTTATAATAATCTACGGCTTCTTCCCATTGGCGTTCCATAGTGTCTGGTAAATTTAGTAAACCACATCTTTGTAGTGGATTTTAGATCAGCACAATGCTGTTTAAGCTAACAATTACACCAGCTCAAATCCGCGCTTGTTCCTCATTTTTATTTACGATAACGTTCACTTTAACGTCCCTATGGAGATCATTGTTCCTGACATACCAAGATGCATCAACGATGTTCTTTAACAACATATTCTGAAATCTTTGGATGATATTTACGTTGCTCTGTTTGGTACAACTCCAAAGTTGAATACCGTAAGTCAAAACCGATTTCAATATTTGCTTATAAAGTAGAAGCTTGTTGTATGTTGAAACAGAAGAGTTCCTTCCCATCAGCCAATACATCTTTCTGTATTTAAGTCTTAGCTCTTCACTTTTCTTCTTGACATGTGCTTTCCATCGCAGTTTAGCATCCAGGGTCATGCCGAGATACTTACCTGTGTTCGCATACGGTACTGTTTCTTGATTTATGGTAATCGGAATAAGTTCGAATCGTCGGTTTGTAAAGTTGATGTGAACTGATTTAGTTTCGTTTAGTTTTTTTCCATTTGTATATTTGAGTTATTGCTAATTGTTGACTCTTCATTAATTTCGCCAACAACTAAGATCGCCGTGTCATCTGCAAAAGTCGCCACTGTGTTGTTTTCTAATGCAGGAAGATCATAAGTGTACAGTAGGAACAAAACCGGTTCTAATACACTGCCCTGTGGAACTCCTGCGTTGATTTCTTTCAATTCAGAACAGATATCATCTAACTTAATCCTAAAGAATATCTGTTTCAAGTAAGGTTCTAGCATTTTAGCAAATTGCATTGGTAGAAGATTTCTAGATTTGTGGTTAAGTCCGTCATGCCACACTCTATCAAACGATTGTGCAACGTCTAAAAATATCGTTGAACAGACTTTTTCCTCTTCGAGGGCTTCCTCATTATACTGGTTATTCTGTGAACTTGATCGATTGTTGAGTGTTGGCTACGAAAACCGAACTGATGATACGGGATTAAGTTTTTACTCTCGATTATCGGATTTAACCTTTTTACCAGTAGGTTCTCAAAGAGTTTGGTCATGACTTGCAATAGCGAAATTGGCCTGTAAGATGAGATTATGTGTCACGTTTCATAGGTTTTGGGATCATAATTACTTCTGCAATTTTCCACAAGCTTGGTATACACTTGATTCTAAATGCTACATTTAGAAGATTGGTGAGCTTTCCTTGGCAGTTCTTTGAAGATTGCTGCAGTAATAAGATCGTAACCAGGAGTTTTTTTTCGTATTCATACATATTTGCTTTTATCTCAGTTATGACTTCTTTTGGTGTTGTCGGCAGGATTTCTTTACTTTATAAAGCCTGTAATGGGGCGTCAGATGGGAATAACAACGAAGGGGCTCTATCGTAGAATAAATGCAGAATAAATTCACGCCACGATTTCTGTTTATGGCGGCACACAATAGAGCCTATGTGCCGTATTTATTAGCGCACGTAAAAACAGGTTAACAATTCACTTAAATTAAGTTCCAACACCACAGCTTAAATATATAATTTAACTTCACGTAATTTAATGATATCGAATTAATTTCGCGTCGCACTTTCTGTATTTATTTTAATATTAATATTTAATTATTAATTATTATTGATTTTTTGTTCTCGCATGAAGAAGATGTGTAGCGTACCAAATGTAGACTCTGAGTGTATTTTTCTGTATAGAAAAATGGCGTGTGTCAAAAACTCAAAAATGAATGTGAAAAGGTTAAAAACTTAGCATATTTCTGTTTCAGCAAAAATCGTATTTTGCTGAATGAATGATTTGTGAATGTCGACAATAGATGGTGTGAGTAATTTCGGTTGCTGTATTAAATTGTCCATGATATTTATTTAATACCAAATAGTGAACTGTACTCAAATATAGGGAAATATATTATTTGCGCTGAGTACAGATGCAAACCATACAACTTATGTAGGTGTCACTATAAACCGAAAAGACTGTTCAAATACAATTATATTTGAAAGTTGAAATGCATTACATTGTACATTGTGTTACATTGTGAATGAGAGAATCGCTACAACTTTCTTGCACAGCTTGTTCAGTTATTATCTCGGCTTCTAAAGTTTGATCTTGATGTGGCTGGAATATTTTTCGGAATATGTGTAATATATATTCAATATGTGTTCGGAAAATGCTTGAGCTTTGTCTTCATTATTCCTAGCCCATTTCTCGCCAGCTACCCTTATTGGAGGATTCTGCATTATTGGTCTTTTAATTCTTTGATTGCTTGCCAAAGAGAATAATCAGTACTACTATCGTTAGTTAATTTTCTTAAATAGTTGCTGATTGATTCAGTTTTTAATTCTTTGATCTCTCTTCTTAATTGTTGAGTGAGATTGTTTAAATTACTTTTATATTCGGAGGCCCTTGTTTGTTGCCATACTTTTCACGCTCTTCTTTTTCCTGCTATGTAGTGTCCATTGGCATTCCAACATAAAATTCTAAGATTATTGGCCATTTTTCAGTTTAAGAATAGCACCCTTAGTGATGTACTCTAGTTTCTGTAACTGCTCATCAAACGTATTGAGTATTGAAACGTATTGCTTAAAATTAATTTAGGTGTTTGACTTATGTCGTCATTTTGACTAGTTTTTCCTTAATCAATGCTGCATGCTATGTAGTTAGCCGGATGGTTTTCTCCATAGTGAACGCATTTAGGCTGAACATTTTTAACTTCTATACACAATCTTTGGTATGGTGTTTACCTTAACATTTAACACACCTGGGTTCCCTGCTGCAATATTTTTGTATACGTCCTGATAGGCTTGATATTGTTTACATTATGGTATAAGATTAGATTGTCGTAGAGGCTGAATAACCACTTTGCACCCCAAGATGTACTTAATTTATAAATTTTTCCGATATCTTCATCAGTATCGAAGGTCAACATAAACATATTGTAAGGTACTTTGCCTCTCCATTTTAGCTTAATTGATGCTTCAGTAGCCTTAAATACTTTTGCTTTCAGGTCATCAATTATTTTTTCTGGTTTATACGTAAAGTGTAGGTTTTTCGCTTTCGTTTAACAGTTTTGTCATTTTTCTATAGGTTTCACCATCTTTCAAGTTTATTTTGATGGTGTTTCCATCACAACTTATCAGTAGTAGTTATTTTTTTAAATTTCTCATAGAGTAAGTCGAAGTTTTGACACTTTCTGCCGTTTTTGACTTCATCTATTACTATTAGTGGTGGTGGAGGTATTTTTTTTGGTGGTTTCTGGATAATATTTGGAATATCATAATTTAATTGAGGTTCATCTTCATCCGTATGGTACTCTCGTTCAGTTGTAGTGTGGCTAGTGGTAGGATAGATCGCCTCCTTACTCCTATAGCTTAAGAGCTTCAACTTCGTTTTCAAGCGTTTTCATACGCTCCTGCATCCATGCAGTTGTATCATTCAGTTGTTTGGTAATATTGTTGGCTTCAACTAATGTATTATTAGCTTTACACAATTCATTGTGAAGCTTTTCTTCGTTCGTAGAACGAATGTTCTTGCTGCCGACCCCAATAGAAGGACTACGGCCTCTTATCGGAGAATACGATACTTTATTACTCCTCTGGAAGAGATGTGATGTATCATTTTTTTCTGATTCGTTCAGTTGGGCTTGTTTGAGACCGACCTCCGAAGAGGGTGGATTTATCTGATTAACAGTTATACTACCTGAGGTATTAGTTTCCATATTTGTTCCGCTTATTGCTCATTTATAGTGTACTGCACTCGCATAGTTACCCGACGTTACACATTGTTGCCCGGGTTTTACCACTTGGAGGTATACTAGACATATTTGCTAGTTTTTACATAGTTGCAGCATTGGAATATAGAGCACGAGATACATGGCTATAGACGGTCAACTCCTACCCTATTGAGATGCACTCAACACCCGGTTCAACAATCATAGCCAACATTTCTCAGTTTACTGACCCCCGACCGCATTGCAAAATTTCCATTTATACGCAAAATTGGTGAGTATTCTCGTTGCGTTTTGGATTATTTCTTCTCTGTTTTCTCCTTGACCATTGATCATCTACATTCGTTTAAATTATCTAATACAAATTTTCTCCTCCAACGTTAATTCGTCACCATCGTTTTGCATATATTTCTTTTTTGTGTACATATATTGTTTACCATACCAAGATTACCCATAAATTTAAAAATATTAACAACATTCCAAAATCTAGAAGAACTGTTTAAGACAAACGTGATTCGTTCCTATAGGTAAGTTTGCATTAAGTTGGATATTAACAAATTTCTCATTTTGTCCCAAAGATCGTACGCAAATGCATATATATTTTTACGGGTAGCTGGCAACCCTCACTTAATCTAAAAAATATTAGAACTTCCAAAAATCACTTATCTTATAGATTTTTCAAGGAAATGATATTTTTTAGACAGGGGAGGTCGCCTTCTACTAATACAAATATGTGTCCACTTGCGTACGATCTTTGGACCAGAATTAGAGATTTGTTAATATTGAATTTTATGCGAACTGACGAATCACTTCTGTCCTAAGTCACTTATCTTATAGATTTTGGTAAGGTGTTATATTTTATAGATAGAGGAGATCGCCCACTACTTAAACAATACATATTCAGTTGGATACGATCTTTGGACCGAAATCAAAATTTTTTAATATTTAATTTTAATGCGAACTTACATATTAAAGGAACGCAACCCGTCTGTCCTAAGTCACTTATCTTCTAAATTTTTGAAAGTTGTAATTTTTTCTAGATATGGGCATCACCCACTACCCTTAAAGAAATAATTATCATTATTTTTCGATAGAGAGGACCTCCGACTTTCTGTAAATCATGTGTCCAATTAGTTAAGATCTTTGGGTTAGATTGAGTCATTTTTATATATCAAATTTCGAATGAACTTAATTTTATTAAATTGTTTCTTTGAACAATTTAAAATGAAACTTTAGTTTATTTAGATGCTTTTTGTAAATTTAAAATACACAGTAAGTAAAATGTTTTTTTTCACTTAAAAATTCGTAATAACGAGAGATTTGTTATTCTTACTAATACATTCTCAGGAAAATCAATTTTTAGGAAAAATATTTAATTTTAGGAAAAACTTCACACGTTTGTGCAGTCGCGTGAAGTTTGTCCTAAACTTTGTTTTTGTAATTTTAGGACAAATTTAGGACAAACTTCACGCGAATTACAAAATTACCAAAAAAATTACTGTCGAAAGCTTTCGATTATGTGACATAAAAGCTATTGTAAATGACAATTGTCGTAAAAATATGCTAGAGTTTATAGATGAAATATTAAAACTTAGCCGCTGTTTGGAGTGGCAAATGATACGACTAAGGGAATACTGCTCGTCTCAATGAAGAACTTATGTAAGTCTATAGATCAGTAAGTTAGCTACAGTGACGCTAAGTCAAACAGCATCTTGTGTTACAACTAAATTCAGTATAATTAAGGCCGCCTCTACAAAAAAATTTAAATACACATTGGAAAAACTTTATAATTTTATATTCTTCCATAATTAGTTTACCAATTTTAACACTTTCTAATGAAACAATAACGAAACTGATATATGTTCAAACAATTTGATGGGAGACTAATACCTTTATGTAATTTTAATTTTGGAATCTTCTGCATTTTGTATTGACCTAAAATTGAGACCACTTCAATCGATTGCCGTCTCAAATAATTGCCATTTTTATGTATTTTAGGAAGACCGCATATCCTTGGAATTGTACCATTTTAGTTTAGGTTCTTAGCAATAGATTTATTTATTTCGCCAAATCGTTCCCAACATCTATCTCGAAGTATGTGTTTTGTCTGATAAGAGCAAGTCTCCAAATTTTCGGTTGAAAATTGCGAAAAGATTGCGAAGTGAGGAGATCGTGAAAACCATGATCTTAGCTGTATTATAAATTATTTTGAGATTATTTAATTTTTAATAAACTCTAAGTCCTTATTAGCAGTTTGAGTTAGGTCTTTCCAAATGTACGTAATTTAGGTAAACAGTATCGTACCCATATTGGAAAACGTCCACTTTCCAACTACGCGAAGGTAACTTCATATCGTTGGCATACGTTAATACTTTAGAGGGTACCCAAAATCGAACCACTCCACAATTCGCGTCAACAAAGCTACTTTTAATGTATTCTATAACCACTTATTGTTTCCTACAATAAATATAGTCACCTAATAATTGTAATGCTGTTTCTTCATGGTTAGGTGTCCTAACCCTTTAGTGAGGTCAAAAAACACAGCAACCTTTATTTATTTCACTCCGTATCAGGCTAACAATTTCGGCTCATGAAGAATATTAGCAAATTTGAGGCAATCCGAGAACGTATCAGATCAAAAATATTCATTAATCAAGTCAAGACACTGAGTCGGGATTCCATCGTAGCCTGGAGTTTTATTAGGCACAAATTAATTTCAAATAATTAAATTGAATTCCTCTACATTGGTTGAGGGTAAAACCTGACAATAGCGACGGCTGTGAAGTTTTCAACAAAATCAGAAAAATAACAAAACATGGCAGCACAAAATTTGTCGAAATAACAGGAAAATTAAATAACAAAAAAAATGTGCATGTATTGGTACAGTTGGCAAAAGCAATGTAAGACATTTTTTAAAATTTCGTTAAGACCCTTAATACAAATTGAATAATAGTTTCCTTTTTAATTGAATAAGGCACATATTTAATGAAATAATTATTAATTGACGAGCTAGCAATTCAGACAATATATTTTACGTTCACTTTCTTATGGATTGGCCGAAATACAGAGATGTCTCAGAAATGTGAGATACATGGCTAGTCAGCTTATGATAAGGGTTATCAATTACCACTTATTGCGTTTTTGATATGAGCCGGTAATACTCTTGAAATTGTGTTTTGAAAAGAAAAAAATCGACGAATTTCGCATGGACACCTTTCTGTGTACCGTCCGAAACTATACGTTCTCTAGCCTACACTCAAGGTATTTAAAAAACATGGTATGCCATTGCGCACGTCGCATCCTGTCCCTCTCTTTTTTAATACGTCACTCACATCTTAAAAATATTTTATTTATTTAGTGTTGCTTCAACAAGTTGATGAAAAAAATATTATTTTTAATAAATATTAAACAAAAGTGGCTAAAATGGTGGTTTGTGCAGTGTATAAGTGCAACAGCAACAACGACAAAAGATTAAAACGAAATTCAAATGAAATGTTTGGCTTTCCAAAAGATATAGAGAAATTTGGCGCCACAAATGTTGCCGTATAGATAAGTTTAATATTAAAACTTCTTATATATGTGCAAAACACTTTACAGTCGCTCAATTTTCAAGAAATTTGAAGCATGAGCTTCTAAATTACTTACCAAAAATAGCGGGAATTTAAAATTAGATGCCGCTCCCACAGAAAATCTTCCCAGTTCAACAACAAACAAAGAGTCATCATCTAAGTGCCAAAAGCGGCAAGAAAGTCGGGAATCAAAACGAATGGTTACGCAGATATTTTAAATGTCACCTCAACCATTCCGGAATTGAAGAATAGCGCAATATTGCCTGTAATTTATGAAACCGTTCCACATAACGTAGAAAAAGCCACGAGTACGTCAGTTTTAAACGAACAGTTGGCAGAAGAGAAGTAAATATGTCATGAATCGTAGTTTTTGTAACATAATAATTATATAATTTTGTTTAAGCGGCCGAAATTTAATGGAAGTGATTAATGATGGGATTGACGAAAATGTTAAACTGATGAAAGAGTGTAGTCGATTGAAGCAAGATTGTAACGTTCTGAAACAAGAAAATGAATTGATAAAAGAAATATTTACTCATGGGCAACGAAGAAAAATGCAAAATAAAGGCAAACGAATAAAATGGGAATTTAATGACATATCACAAGCCATTTGTTATTGAAAAAAAATATCCATTTCCAGCCGTTTCAACTCTCAGGGCATGGGCTGGAAAAATTGATGTAAATCCTGGATACTTAGGTGTAGTTTTTACTTTAATGAAAAATGCCGATCTAACTAAGTACCAAAGAGTTTGCGTATTAATGGCGGACGAGATGAAAATACAAAAATCCTAATATGATCAAAAAAGTGATACGTTACTCCCTCCTGCAAATTATGTACAAGTGATAATGGCTCGTGGAATTTTCGAAAACTGGAACTAACCTGTTTACTACGGTTTTGATAGTAAAATAACTAAACTTATGATTGAAAAAGTTATTACAAAACTGAATTTTATTGATTATCATGTTGAGGGTATAGTTACTGATTTAGGAGGGGGCAATAGGGGATTATGGAACCAAATGGGGGTAACGGAAAACAAACCATACTTTGTGAACCCTTGCAATGGCCAGAAGAAAATTTATATATTTAGTGACACCCCACATTTAATTAAACTCTTGCGAAATCACTTTTTAGATTCTGGTATTTTACTCAACGACAAGTTTTTAACGAAACTTCCTCTGGTAGAGTTATTAAAGCATCAATCTAAATTAGACTTAAAAATTGCTAGCCGATTAACAGATACTCATTTGAATGTTAAATGTGGTAAACGCAAAAAAGGAAAACTAGCAACTCAACTATTTTCTCACACTAACTCATCAGCATTAAACAGAATGAGTTGTTTGGGTTAAGCAAAATCTGAAAACTGGAATGAATTAGCAATTCTTCTGAAACAAGTAAATTTAAATTATAAAATACAGTTTTATATAATTATGTACTTATACACACATTTTTAAAATTTTTAAAAACACTTGTTAAATATTTCGCAAAATTACAAAAGGTTTAAAAAATCACTCGATCGATTTCGGCTTATTAGGCCATCATCAGGAGTATCTACTAAACTGTTAAAATAAAAATGTAGTTATTAATATATATACTAGTTGGAAAAAGCAAAAAGTGAAACCAAAATATACAAATAAAAAAATGTGGGAGTGGTAAACAATAAAATTGGTGAGAGCAATAAACATTAAAAATTAAAAGGGGGTGAGTTAAACACAGGTATATGATTATGGATTAGTCAACGGTCGAATAACAAAATTCCAGATGTTGATATTTTTTATTTTTTTTTTTTTTATTATAACCCGACGTATAAGTCATTTTATGGGATGATATGAGTATGGGAATAAAACAATGCGGGATCGCTAATTGGTGAGAAACGGATTTCTCTCTGTTCGTTGAGGATATTTTGGTTAAGAAATATAGCTTTTCGGATTTCGTAAGATTCTAATTTGTCTAAACGTCTGCTTTTTGGTTGTACATGTAATATTTGTAAATTGTTTAAAATGGATGTGTGATTTTCTAACATTAAATTATTATAACGGGATGATTCATGGCTACCAGATAAATGTTCTTTAACTCTAACTTCAAAATTGCGCCCAGTCTGTCCGATATAGAAGAACTACAATCATTGCAATTGATCTTATAAACGCCAGACTTGGAAAGGCGATCAATTTTTGGTTTGTTGTTAAAAATCATTTTCTTAATTGTATTATTGTTATAGAAAGCAAAGCTAATATCTGTATATTGTGTCACGATGTTACTAATCCGTTGACTAGTTTTCCCTATATACTCTAAGCGGCGCCAATTTTTCACCATTGGGGTATCAGGTGGATAAATGTTAGCTAAAGCTTTATGTTTCAGTTTTCTGTTTAATAGCTTTAATATAGTCTTAGCTGCATAACCGTTATTCGCTGCTATTTCTAAAATTATATTAAGCTCTTTGTTATAATTGGATTTGGTCAAAGGAATGTTTATTAATCTATGTAATAATGAGTGGAAAGCTGACATTTTAATATTATGGGGATGGTTTGAAGAGTTAGGTATAATGGCGTCTGTATACGTGGGTTTTCTATAAATTTTGAACTCTAATGAAGAATTAATTCTAGTTATTGTTATATCTAGAAAGTTAATAGATTTGTTTTCTTCTTTTTCTACCGTAAAATTAATGGTGGGATACTGAGACTTTAACCAACTGAGAAAAGAGGTTAATAGCCTATCAGTTCCATTCCATAGACATAGTATGTCATCAACATATCTGTACCAAAAGATCACATGACGGAAATAAGGATTATTGCTTGATACAATCGTTTGTTCGAAGAAATTCATGAAAATTTCTGCTAACAAAGGTGACAGAGGGGAGCCCATCGGTAGACCATCAGTGAATCTGAAATACTTATTATCAAAGCAAAAATAATTTTGTTTATTACAAGTTTCAAATATCAGCTTCAGTTCAATCCGAAGGCTTCCATCCGCAACATAAGTATAAACTATTTGAGACAAAATGTTAATTGGAATAGAAGTGAAAAGACTAGCAACGTCAAATGAAGCTAATTTTGAGTGTAGTGGAATATCAACATCTTGAATTTTGCTAATCAATTCTACCGAGTTTTTAACCGAGAAAGCCGAAACGAAATTAGTATGACTGTTGAAAAAGTTTATGAAAACCTTACAAAGCTTGTAGGAAGGAGCATTGCAATACGCTACTATTGGTCTAATTGGAATGCCTTCTTTATGGATTTTAGGTAAACCATAAAGAATTGGGGCAGATGGATTCATAACTGTGTACTTCCAGCCAGTGCCATCAAAGGCCTTTGGGCAGTGGTTGATACACTTACTGACCAAAGTCTTAAATGACCTAGTAGGATCTCTATTGAGCTCTAATGCGTTGCTTTCTGTAATGAAATCAGAAATTTTGTTGTAATAATCGATTCTTGTGAGAACAGTGATCGTATTGCCTTTATCCGCTTTACACGCTATCAGGTTATGATCACGTAATTTTTAAAGAAGAAAACTATAACTATATTCCAACTATATATATTAATAACTACATTTTTATTTTAACAGTTTAGTAGATACTCCTGATGATGGCCTAATAAGCCGAAATCGACCGAGTGATTTTTTAAACCTTTTGTAATTTTGCAAAAATATTTAACAAGTGTTTTTAAAAATTTTAAAAATGTGTGTATTAAGTGTGTTTCGCCAAGTGCCTACGGCAGAAAGTGTAAAAAGTATGTACTTATACATATCAGGGGTACAAATTGAAAATGCGGGATTGATAACAGATGGCGTTACTAACGCTATACGCATCAGGCAGTACTGTGACTATGTTCATGTCAAAGCTACGTCTTATAGCTTTAATTTTCAGTATGTGTCAATTTGTCGCAGTGTCAAATTCATAGTTTTTTTGAGCTCTCAATATGTCGAGTTTCGTGCCAACAAAACAGCATTTGCGGGAAGTTTTAATTTACTTCTTTAATTTGAAGAAAAGTGCTGCTGAAGCACATCGATTGGTCTCCGAGACTTATCCGAGTCATGTTCCATCGGTTTCAACGTGAGAGAGATGGTTTGTGCGGTTTAGAAGTGGTGATTTTGACGTTGAGGACAAAGAGCGGCCGGGCCAAGTGAAAAAGTTTGAGAATGCTGAATTGGAGGCAATACTCAATGAAGACTCGTGTCAAACTCAACAAGAGCTCGCAGATTCATTGGGAGTGACACAACAAGCCATTTCCCATCGTATAAAAGCCCTCGGAATGATCCAAAAGCAAGGACATTGGGTGCCGTATGAGCTGAAGCCGAGAGACGTCGAGCGCCGTTTTTTTGCATGCGAACTGCTGCTCGAACGGCAAAAACGGAAGGGTTTTTTGCATCGCATTGTCACTGGTGATGAAAAGTGGATCCATTACGATAACCCGAAGCGCAAAAATCATATGGTTAGCCCGGCCATGCATCATCATCGACGGCCAAACCAAATATTCACGGCGCCAAGCTCATGCTCTGTATTTGGTGGGACCAGCTGGGTGTGGTGTATTATGAGCTATTGAAATCGAACGAAACCATCACAGGAGCACTATACCGAACTCAATTGATGCGTTTGAGCCGCGCACTCAAAGAAAAACGGCCACAATACGAGCAAAGACACGACAAAGTAATTTTGCAACATGACAACGCTCGGCCACATGTTGCAGCGCCGGTCAAAACATACCTACAAACGCTGAAATGGGAAGTCTTACCCCACCCGCCGTATAGCCCAGACATTGCTCCTTCCGATTACCACCTTTTCCGATCGATGACACATGGCCTAGCTGACCAGCGCTTCCATTCTTACGAAGAAGCCCAAAAATGGGTCGATGACTGGATAGCAGCCAAGCCGGCCGAATTTTTTCGCGACGGTATCCGTAAATTGCCAGAAAGATGGAAAAAAGTTGTGGCTAGCGATGGACAATACTTTGAATAATTCATTTGTTATCATTTTTTCAGAATAAACGTTCAAAAATAGAAAAAAATCCCGCATTTTCAATTTGTACTCCTGATAGATATTTATAATAATGGATTTTTTTTTTGTTTATTAGGTAAACGACTGGTTTGATCTTTCTAATTCTAAAGTACCTCGAATTGATTCTCGTCCAAGAATGACAGCTTTTGGTTTGGCAATAAATGAACATGATAAGATATCAAATGATATGGAACATTTAATCAAAAGCATGCGAATTGGTAAAAATAAATCAATGTTACCATTTCAAAAAGGGATAATCGGTAGCATTAATGCATTAAAATTATTGTTCAATGACCTTCAAAACGAATAAGGAATTAAATATTTATTAGCTTACCGTATAAACCAGGATCCATTACAAATGTTTTCTGGGGTTATCAGAGCTAAAGGCGGTCTGTATGATCATCCGACCGCATTGCAGTTTAAATATCGTCTTCGAAGCTTTATATTAGGAAAAAATGAAAGCATCGTCTCAACTTCGTCCAATGTGGAGTATGACAATACTAACCTTTTTGAAATGGAGCTAGCTGAGTCACCAAGGCAATCTACTAATAAAACGAAGTACTTAGATAAGCCGGAAGAACTAACTGAAAACATCCTAACATCCAATTTATTGGCAGACCTCACGGAAGATTCTTTAATAACATCCGCTGAGTCGACGCACGATTAAAGTACAAAACTCCTACTATAATTTAAAAATACTGTGAAATAGAGCTTAGTGGCAATTTCACATGGACAGATCAAATAAGTGAAGGCTTCTTAAGTAAACCAAATTTAAATTTTATGCAAAAAATCCAGCAATTAGAAGAAGTGTTCAGCGAATATAATTCTTCATGTCTGAAAGGAAGAAATTATATTAAAACATTAATTTCTATTTCAGCTGAAGTTGATTTGGAATACGAAATAAAACAAATATTTTTTCGTTGTAAAATGTTTTTTAAAATTCGTATATTAAATTGCAATTTAATTCAAAATGTCAATTCAAGAAAAAGGAAACTACATAAATAAAACAATAAACTAAAACTATGAAAGATTTTTTTTTCTTCGAAATTAATTACATCTGCAAAAAAAATATTATGTATTTCTCTGTTAATTCATATTCCATAAAAAAATTTTACCATGTAAATGACGTCATGCGCAAAAGAAGACGAATATTAAACACGGGAATGTCATACCATTTTTTCTATATACCTTGGCCTACACTATTATTCATGCAGGAGAGCCTGTTTATAAGAATCCTCGTTCATTCAACCATTCATATAGAGCTTAACCACGTTTCACTCACGACAGTGAGCTCGTTTATAGGGATCCTCTTTCATAGCTATAATAAACCGATTCATCATCAATAACAAATGGGTCTCGGTCATCGTATTTACATGGGGGTAATTTTATTTGATAACCTTTATCATAAGCTAACTAGCCATGTATCTCACATTTCTGAGACATCTCTGTATTTCGGCCAATCCATAAGAAAGTGAACGTAAAATATATTGTCTGAATTGCTAGCTCGTCAATTAATAATTATTTCATTAAATATGTGCCTTATTCAATTAAAAAGGAAACTATTATTCAATTTGTATTAAGGGTCTTAACGAAATTTTAAAAAATGTCTTACATTGCTTTTGCCAACTGTACCAATGCATGCACATTTTTTTTGTTATTTAATTTTCCTGTTATTTCGACAAATTTTGTGCCGCCATGTTTTGTTATTTTTCTGATTTTGTTGAAAACTTCACAGCCATCAATAGCGCAATGAACTCGTCCACAGAAGACAATCAAAATGGATTTATTCGAAGTGTCAGCTGAAGGTGTTTTCTAGAAAAACTCACTTAAAGATGTGGCAATTAGATATTATTTCTTAGTACTACCATAACGAACATTTCTGTTGAAGATACTGTATTCAAAAACTTTGAAAAAGATTACTGAAAACCAACTGGTTAAATATCTTTAAATATCAGCTTTGGTTTCTGTTAATTACGAATTGAAATTCGTTTAATTAAGTTAAGTTTCTTTCGAAGATAATTTTTCTTCAGTTTAAAACTAACTGGAGGTCGAGCTAATACTGTATTGGAAATTGGAACTCATCACCAGCATTGACTTAACTTTAGAATAATTGTCCATATTAAATATAAAATAATCAATAAGTTCATTAACAGATTTGTAGCTAGTACTCACTTATACCAGAAATAATTTCAGCGATAAAACTTTGCTTATTAAATATATTAATAGCTCTACGCGTTATTTTTAAGTATGTCAAGCTCAACCGAGAGCAAAAACCCTTATGGTGACTTACACCCGCAGGAATTATGAAGGCAGTTCAACTAAACCCCGGGTGAATAGCTATAAAGATAAAATGTAATCTTAAAATAACGGGTAACATTATTTATACCTATAGAAAACCCGAAAGATATTAATAATAGCCTGAATTTACTCACGAATTGCGAATTATCTGTTATGTTGAAGTTCCCGAATAAATTAAGGCTTTTACCACTTTTCACTTTAAAATTGTAAGTTAAAAAACAAATATTTTATCTCTATACTTTACAGTTAAAAGAATAAAATTGCATAAAGCTTTTAATACGATTTGAGTTTGAATTTTGCCTAATTTTTACATAAATTTTACGGCTAGTGTGCCGTATAAAGGCAAGCAATCCCTGATTGTTCAATTCAAGAAAATGTCTTTATTCAACAGCGTTAAAAGAGTATTCCTCGACTTGATAATTTCATCCTTTTACTCACGTTAGATATTTGTATAAATAAAGAATTCCGCTAAATCACCATAAAAACCAAAATGACCCTTGCCCGTCTTCAAAACGCACACACTGGTATTGGCACATAAAACTCGTTTAACTTTGAGAGCTTGTCGATCTGTAATGTATCGCCTAATTCTGAAATACCACCCTTCAGGTACAAGTCTTGCTTGGAAGGTAAGCAAAATGTATGTATGTATTATCAAAATTTAAGGTTTTTAAAACGTCCTGATGAATTTCCAAACCTGTTAAATCTTCGATCCATTTCTCTTCATTAATATTTCGTGTCCCTTAACTCTGGAGAAGATTGTTTCTCCCGCGCACTAGTAAAAGGTTGCATTAATGAAGACTGGATGGATCATCAATTTGAAAATTTTCTCATTTGGGTTTAAATATTTGTCATTTGGAGTTTTTGTCGAAACATTTTTAATATTAATATGTCCTTTGAACTAAACAATATTTTAAAAATTAATATTCGAAATTAAAAATATTTCTTTAATTTCTTGATTGTTGATAATTTGAATACGTTTTTTTTAATGTCGATTAACCGGAAAAATGTGCCATTTTCTACACCTTAGCAAAATTTTTTCTTATTTATGGCTTTTGCTAGCGTCAATTCTTTTCGTAAAATATTTTTTACACTTTTGTGTCAATGAGAAATGTCGAAAAATTTCAAAGAAATCTAAAATAAATCGGCGAACAATCTCGATTACCCCAGAAAAATTCGAATAATCTCTATATTATGTGAATATCGATTGATCTCGAACATTTTCATTAATACCGAAAAATCTAGATATTAATGAATAATTTCAGAAAATTTTTAAAAATTTAGAAAACCTACGATAAATTCAAAAAATTCCGAAAATTCGTGTAAATATGGAATTATTTGTCAAGTTATTTAATGTTATTAATAGCCTTGCCACCTTTGGAAATCGGGACGTCACACAATTTGTTTCTAAATGTTTCCGGCAAGTTCGAAAAAAAAACAGAAAACGTACCTAACATATTGCAGGCGATGCTAAAACGGGATAAACGGAGTCCCGCTTAAGGCAGGAACCCCTTGATGCATTGGGGGGGGGGGGGGGGGGTACGGGATTGACGACCCCGTCATATCTGAGTTAATTGCAGTATCTGTTTCCATAGTATGGGCGGCTGCGAGCGGGCGTCTGTCTTGGATCAAGCGACTTGCTATATAAAAGTAGGCGGCAGGGGACTTAGTACTGGTGATCGAGTCCGGGTAGTGGCGACCCTGCGCATCCCGAGATGCTCGCTGTAAGGTTCGAGCTTGCTTGGCCATGTGCCAGATGAACTTCTATAAACAAGTGTTTGAAGCCTTTTCTGGTTTAGATTGGTTTGAATATTTAGCCTAAATATCCGTGGATTGCCAGCTCATCTAAGCTAATTGTTTCGGCCCAACAAATAATAGAAGAAACATTTGTAACATCGGCGTACCTAGGAGCGTCGACCCAGCACAGCTCCCTCTCGGGCCATCACTATCACTAACGGAAAACTCCATGTCATCGCAACAAGCACAGTCGTCTCTAACTTCACCGAATCAGGAAATATACATGAGGGCCCAATTTAGGGGTACCTTTTGTAACAGATCCTTCTCCACCAAAAAACGGCTTGGTGTACATGTTCGGCGCGCACATCCTGATGAGGCTAATGAGCAAGTTAACATCGCTCGACCAAAAAGGGTTTGGTCGGATGAGGAGTTAAGATTAATGGCCAGGGAAGAGGCTTTGTCTTCTTGGGTTTATTAATAAACATCATCAGGGCCTGACTAATGATCGCACGATTGAGCCTATAAAATCAGCTAGACGCCGCCAAGATTATAAACATCTTGTAATGGCAGTGTGCCAGGACCTTGAAATTTCCTCATTGTCGAATATTAATGACGAGTCACGTGATAACCTTCCAAATACACCTGACCATATTACTTCAAACCGGGGGCCGGGCTTTTCGGAGTCACCGTCCGTTAACTCTAACCCAATTGTATGGTGATATATACAATGCGATAAACCTGGTCGATGTAGTCAGAAACATCAATGACTATAAAGTGTCTTAACTTGTCTTGGCAGCTCAAAGCTGTCTGACGGGCGTTGACGTATCGAAAAGTATCGATACACGGTTACTCGAGGTGTTTTCATTGGCACCTCACTGGTACTTAAATACCCGCATGGAGGAAGCGTCGTTGGGAGAATGCAAAAATGAAAGCGTTATATATGAAGGATATGAGTGCAGCGGCCAAGTTAGCGTTGGACGGCTACATTGAAATGCATGTTCTTGACTTGAACCGTATGCTAGAATATTGGGGCCCAGATTTTGAAACACCTTCCACAACTATCAGCAGTTCTGTTGATAGCAGTGTGAACCAACGACAGAATACTGGCTCAATTTGGCACCCAGTGACATGTGAGGAGGTCACTGTAATCAAGATCCCACTTTCATCTGCGCCTGGTTTGGATGGAGTCACATTAAGGTAATGGAGAGCAGTGCCTGCTATTTTTAAAGCACTATTCTTCAATACCGTAATAGCCTCTGGTGGCTTTTCCAATGAACAATTAATAAGTTTCACAGTTTTTGTACCAAAAAAGTCTGGCGCCGAACATCCAGGCCAGTTTAAACCCATCAGCGTTGGATCCGTGGTAATTCGTCACGTACACAAAATATTTGCATGAGGCTAATATTGTTGCGGAAAGGCAGAGATGCCTAGACGATGGTGGTGCAGAAAACATTTCGATGTTGGCTTCGTTGTTGGAGGACTCGAGGCGAGAACATAGGGAGCTGCATATAGCCTCCCTAGACTTAGCTAAGGCCTTTGACAGTGTTGACCACTTTGCTATCACTGATGCGTTGGTACAGTGCGGATTACCGGAAAAGTTTATCAGGTACATAAGTAAGGCCGATAGTAACAGCTCTATGGTACTAGAAGTTGGTAGAGATAATTCTGATAACATTAAAGTGTTAAGGGGATCCTCTCCCTTTCAAGGCTCCAGGCAAGAGCGGAGTTAGCGGGGTTTACATTGAATACATTGAAATGTTCAGCGTTGTCCATCGTTCCTGCAGGCAAACAAAAGAAGTATAAAATACTTCATGAACCGCAATTCCAACTAGCGGATGGTTAGTGCTTAAAACAATTGGTCGCCTTGCAAGAGTGGCGGCACCTTGGTATCGACTTACGACCGATCGGGCCAAAGAAGGCTAGCCGTGATTTAGTACAGATGTTTGACATGCTATCGAAAGCTCCGTTAAAACCACAGCAGCGACTTCAAATTGTTCGTTGTTTCTTGATTCCGCGAAATTTTCTTTATCATCAACTTTTCATGGCTGGGGTAACCCTAGGCAAGCTAAAGGCCATGGATAAACAAGTTCGCCAGTACGTTCGTAAGTGGCTCAGACTTCCACATGATACACCGGTTGGTTTTTTCATGACTATAATAAGGATGGAGGACTTGGTTTACCAGCATATAACACCACAGTGCCTGCTTTAGTTTTTTCAAGACTAAACAACTTCGTGCACTCTTCCTCCACGGCTGTCTGGGCAATAGCGCATTCTAGTTGGGTTAATGGCAGACAAAAGGCAAAAGACAAAGGACAAAAGGGAGAGCTGGTGGGCTAACTACCTCTACCGGCCGAATGATGGGCTGGAAATTAGGGAGGCGTGTAAAACTAACCTTTCAACATCTAGGATGAATTATGGAGGCCCTGCCATTCCAGGGCGTGATTATATTCAATACGTTCATGTCCGAATCAATTCGCTGCCTACGCGCATAAGAACTTCTCGTGGGTCGTGCAATGCCGTGCCGGTTGTAATGTAACCGAAACAGCTGCTCATATTATACAATCATATCATCGTACACACCGGGGACGCATTAAACGTCATAATGCCGTGTGTAAAGTGCTTGCATCGGGCTTGCGGGATATCGGGCATACACTTGATGAAGAGCCACCAATACGTACGGACTCTGGGTTTAGGAAGCCGGATATTATTGCTATACGCCCAGGTAGTCAATGGACCGACTTCTAAAACGAAGCACATGAGAGCGTATTGATTACGCAACAAATAATGATATTGCAGCCGAAATAACATCACGGCATGGAGTAACTATAGGAATAATATTTTATATTCCACATGCACTCTTTCATGGTGGGGTATATGGTCGTCACGGTCTGCTGACTACCTTTTGAGCCTGGGGTTATCGAAGCGTTTCCTGAGTGGGATAACCACTAGGGTTTTGCAAGGTAGGTAAATAAAACAATAAGTACAAATTTAGTAATGAACCAATAATTTTATACATACATTGTTCATTTTCCACATAGTATGAATTTTAAAATAAGAAGTGAAGAAATATTAATTGCATAACCAAAAAACTTCCTCGTACCTAATTGAACATAAACTCTTAATAAATTGAAAACGCTGCAAGACTTATACAAATACATAAAAGATTCCGATAATGGTTCTGTAACTGATAATGTCATACTATCCACTCAAAAATTTCACATGAGAAAACACATTTGATTTGTTTGTGTTTTTGCTCTTCACCAGAAGCAATCCGGAACTTTATTTATGTGTTACAAAAAAAAATGTCCATTGTTTAAAATCAATTCTTTCAAGTTGTGTATATGAGCTTAACATTTTTGTTTTTGCTTTACCACTGAAAAATTAAATTGAAATTGTTAACACGTTAGAGAGCATATCGAATTTATATCACAAAATTGTTAGAAGCGTTGTCTTTGGCACTAATCATGAAAGTGTTGGAAATTGCAAATAAATAGACTTTTAAAAACCATCACGCTACTATTCTATATAATATAAGCTGATAAAACTAATTCGCAAAAGATAACAAACATAAAAATAACCACAACATAGTTCATCAAATTATTTATCGAACGTAACCGGAAATCACGTTTTTCGAAACAACAAAACAAAAAAAACAAAAAATTGGAAACACATTTTTATAACCTCAATCTAGTTCTGATAATGATAGATTTTTTCTATCAAAAATACATTTCCCAACCATAAAACATAACAGCAACAAAAAAAAAATCAGCCAAAATCTAAAAAAAAAACACAAACAAACAAACAAATTCGATGCTTATGCTATTCATTTATTTTTCGGGTGAAAAAAAGCTCAACTAAACCATAAATAACAAAAAAAAAAGGCCACATTATGTCTTTTTTTTATACTTTGCTACTTTTATTGGGAAAATTTTATGGTTTTGTGGCAAAAAAAAAAAAATTGGAAAATATAAAACAAAATTAGAAAGGAAATTGTACACGGAAGAAAGCAGCAAACAGATGATTTTCTATTCCGAAGTATCATCAAAAAACTTGAAATGAAAATTAGCAAACACAAAAAAAAAAAAAGGTTTGTATTTATCTTTGATTTGCGAAATCTGGAAGTATGTTACGTACGGTATGGTTAAATCTTATGTGTACCAAGCAATTTTAATTCGTTATGTCATGGAGTATGGAGTGAATATACGTGTACCCAGATACACCAAATTGTTCGCAAACTTTTGGAAATTCGAATTTCAATCAGTGTCACCATTCGATTTAGGATTGGCTCAAACCAAAAATTGTATTAAAAAAATTTGTTTAATATATAAAATATTAGCAAATAAACGGAATTTAGGATTGAATCGGGTAATAGGCGTGTCAAACACAGTAAAGAACGCCCATTTTTCAATTCTACACAAGTATTGTCTATGTATCTCCAGTAGTGAAGTACTTGCAACTCCGTTCTCCGATCTATATTCTAAATGTTTCCGCGAAGAATGCCTATCAATTACACTATACGTATTACTAGTATTTTCTATGTGTTTTGCGCTCTTGCTCCTTGGTGATAAAGAACTAATGTCTTTTTCGCAAATAGTGGGATTTACGATGGATCATCGCAAACATTGCAAATTTCTTACTTTCGACTTGGATCAATTATTTTGAAATAAAGTAACTGAAATGTTGGAAGATGTGTTTTAATCGGAATGAATAAAATTTAGGCTAACATCGTAAAAAGAACGAATTGAAGGATATGTATGATGCTAAATTAATTAAACTACTAATATTAGAAATTTGAATTGACAGTGGTATTTTTTGTTAAAAAAACACGGAGCTAATTAGTTTTGCGGTTCACAGAAAAAATAACCTAAGATACCGAAGTTGAGAATAATAGTGGGCTAGAAATTTTTGAAAGCAGATACCAAACTTTGAAATGTATTACAAGGCGTGAACTAGCCAGCGCTACTAAGCAAAGCATGTGATAATGATCGAAGACAAACTAATGATACTCAAGATCTTAATGCCATGCTGGAGGGCAGCTGATTGACCACTAAAATAACAATAAATAAATACGAATTCCCGCTACTAGATCTTGGATATGGACTCAATAAGTCAATGTAGAGGTGTTGCATAGCTCTTAATACTATCATTTGCTGTCCCTGTCCCTTCAGGCGTTGAATGGATTAATTTAGTGTTATATCTGTTTGTAAATCTGACAGTTCCCAGCATAGTCCTTCACAACTTTTGGCATAGCTGGCTAGTAATAGAATCGCTATAATCGGTCAAGTGTCTTTGCCACTCCGAATATAAATTTATGCCACCGCTATCTGACTCAAGATATAATTTTACCTCCTCCATGAAAGCACGTGCTAAGACATCGGAACGAAGGACGGTTATTGGTATTCAGGTGTAAAAAACAACAAGTATTTCGAATATCAGCACAATGTATGTCAGTTAGTGGACTCAGGTCAGTTTAGTGCACTCGAATGCTTAAGATTTGACGACTTATGTTCCGGATGTGACTTGTGTACCTCAGTCAACCACCCTTCTGACTTCCGAGATGCAAACTGTTGACGCACAACATGTCATCGACAACATTTTATGATACACCCTGTATTGAAAATAAAATCTTCTGCCGCATGATAATTACTGTTAAGTTTAATAAATTTGTATTATATTTGTATTACGTTATACGCAAATTTGGTATCATATGATTTTTAAAATAGTATGTTCTCAGTCGAGCTGTCAATCACATCAAGTGGATAAAATAAAAATTGTATTTCAAAAGTTTGTTTTTTAATTTGTTAATAATTTTCGTGATTGTTATCGTTTCGTGCATTTAACACTATTTCCTTTATATCGGGAAGAAACAAAATTGGTCCTTCAAGCCGGATATACTGAGCACTTATATTTTTTCGTGTTTGTCGTTATAACGTGCCAATTAAATCCATAATTTTCGGAAGCATCTTCAAGTATTTCGATTAAATCATCATGGCAGAAACAGATGCTGAAAAACTACAACAGTTAAAAGTGAGTCGATCGTCGATTAAATGATCGCAAACCAAGATAAAAAATTATGTCGATACAAATTTGAGAACCATGACGGAATTTGATGCTACCACGCGACTTGGTGTTTTGGAAAATTATTTTGCTCAATTCCAAAATATTCAATCGAATGTTGAACGTCTCGATCCTTCGGAAATCGAAAAAGATTCGCGCGACGTGTTTGTTGAAGCATATTGTGAAGTGAAATCTAAACTCTAATCCGTACAATATAGGACGCGTCGCGAATCGTTGGCTAGCATAACGGATACATAGACATCAATTCTACAGTCATCTCGTACACAAGCTGTTCGTTTACCAAAACTGGAATTACCGCATTTCTCGAGTAAATATACAGAGTGGAATGAATTTCACAAAACGTTTATAACTCTAATGCACAATAATGAAAATCGTTCACCTGTCGAAAAATTTACTCATCTTCGAAATTGTTTAAAGGATCCCGCCATAAATACCATTAAATCATTGGGAACAACGGAGGATAATTATAAAGAAGCTTTGAAAATGTTGGAGAACAGATATAACAATGAGAGGGCAATTTTTCATGCTCACATTCGCGAGATTTGTGAACTTAAAGCGATTTCCAAAAATGCTGTTTCGTTACGGTTTCTCATCGATGCCGTAAATTTAAATGTTCGTGCATTAAAAGGCCTATGAAACTACGAAGATATGGCCAATGCCTTTTTGGTGTTCTTGGTTTGTGGCAAACTTGATGCAGCTTCACTATCAAAATGGGAAGAAGAAGCTGAAAGCAAAAAACTTCCTAAGTGGTCGGATTTGGAAGCAACTCTTAACAGGCGATGCTTGTCTTTGGAGAGTAAGGAGTTTACGGTCGATTTAATAACATCGTCATCATCGAAATCAGAATCGTATAAAAACAATTCATGTCGGCACAAAACCAGCTTGAGCACAACCGTAAGTAACGCGGAAAGTCAAAAACGATGTTTTGTGTGTAACAGTGCCGACCATGAGATTTATCATTGCCAAAAATTCAACATGTTGTCTCCGGCGTCGCGATTTGACGAAGCAAAAAAACTCGCGCTTTGTATCAACTGCCTTCAAAGAAATCTTCGAGTTCGGGTTTGCAAGGCAGGACTATATCGAAAATGCGGTTACCGCCATCACACACTTTTACACATTGAAAAAAATAACCCATCTCGACCACTTTATTCAAAAGCTGAGGTGGTTACAACAGGTGGAGGTGATTCATTCCAAAAGAACATAGCTTCCACCGCACTATTTCGCTTCATTCGTCGTCTAATCCAAGCCCTTTAATTTTAGCTACTGCGGTATTAAATGCTCGTAATGTTGATGGTGATATAGTTAAATGTCGTGTATTACTCGATTCGGCGTCGTAGCTCAATTTTATAAGTAGTGCTCTAGCAAATATTTTGCGTCTAAAAAAGTTAAGAACAGACTTCGCAGTAAATGAACGGACATCAAAACTCGAATCAGGCACAAAGTTTTCGTTAAAATCGAATCACGGGCTAGCAATTAAATGGCAGAATTGGAGATGTTCATAGTTCCAAGTATCACATCGGATCAACCAGTGATTAATATCGATATCAATTCATGGAATCTTCCAACCAACATCATTATGGCTGATCCAGAATTCCATTGTTCGCAGCGTATCGACGGTCTGATTGGAGCAGAACTATTTTTTGACTTATTAGGCTCCAATCACTTCAATGTTGAACATGATTCACTTAACTTTCATGAAACTAAACTTGGATGGATTGCATCGGGTAAGATTAATTCTAACAATTGCAAATATGTTTTTTCGACTACCGTAGATCCTCCAATTTCGGAAATGATTCTTAGCATTGAGCAGCAGATTGAAAATTTTTGGACAATTCAAGGTTACCACAGCGACAGAAAATTGCTCACTACCGAAGAACAAGTGTGTGAGGAACATTTCATTAAAAATACCTTACGTGATGAGTCAGGTCGCTTCATTGTCAAATTAAAACCAAAGAACGATGTCGCTGAGCCAGGAGATAGTTATTGGATTGCTAGAACCAGGTTTCTGAATTTGGAGAAAAAATTGACACATAATTCCGAAATAAGGCAGCAGTATCACGAATTCTTGAACGAGTATGAGTCGCTTCCAGTAAAACAACATCGGGCAAATCATTAAATTCGATTATGAATGTCGGTCCTACAATTCAAAAGGATCTATTTGCAATTATACTTCGTTTTCGTTCTCGCCGCTTCGCGTTAATTGGCGATATATCCAAGATGTATCGGCAAGTTAAATTAAATGAGGAGCAATCGTATTTGCAGTGTATTTTATGGAGATCTAGTTCAACCGAACCGATTGGCGTATTTCGTTTGAAAACGGTTACTTATGGAACGGCGGCCGCGTCCTTCCTGGTTATTCATCAGCTTGCGAACGAAAAAGATGTGCGCTTTCCGTCGAGCTCAAAGGCGATTCAAGAAGACATTCTTTACAGCTTCAACGTGAAGTTACTGGCATCTTGAAAGCCGGGGGATTTGCCTTCGCAAGTGGTCTTTAAATAATGTTCGTTTATTGGAGCAAATTCGCAAAGATTCTCGAGAAAAGACCATTTGCATTGACAGTAATGACTTCGTGAAAATTTTAGGCCTCTTTTGGCAGCCTGAAGAAGACGTTTTCCTTTTCGATTATTCACCGAAGCCATTCAAGCGCGAAGTGACTAAGCGCACCGTTTTATAGGATATAGCGACACTATTCGATCCTTTGGGATTATTAAATCCAGTTGTTGTTTTGGCGAAGATCTTCATGCAACATTTGTGGAGATTGAAAATTAGCTGGGACGAACAGTTACCACGAACTTATCGAAATCAGTGGAAATAATTTCGTGATCAATTGCTCTTAGTCAAATTGATCAATTTTCCCCGTTTCGTATCATCATCGAAATCAGATGTAATTCAACTTCACGGATTTGCAGATGCATCAACCAGTGCCTAAGGATGCTGTGTTTACGTTCGGTGTATATCAAACTATCAGATATTTGCATGTTATTTATTATGTGCCAAGTCTCGTGTTTCACCAATCAAAACTATCTCACTACCTCGACTTGAATTGTGTGCAGCGGAAGTTTTAGCAGAGGTCGTTCATCGTATCGTTTTGGAGTTAGAAATCAAGTTGGATGGCGTGTTTTGTTGGACAGATTTACAAATTGTTTTGAATTGGTTAGCGGTCCATCAGTCCAACTGGACTACCTTCGTTTCGAATCGTGTGTCTACCATTCAGCGACTAACCAACGAATATAAATGGAATCAAGTGGATACGAAAAATAATCCTGCAGATCCCCTTTCATGGGGGATAATGCCTGAGAAATTTATCAAAAGCTCAATTTGCTTTACAGGCCCAAAGTTTTTGTCAGACGTTAACATAGATTCACATACATCTCAAAGGAATCCTGATCTTGATAATGTACCAGAACGAAGGAAGATTAATATTGTGATGGCTATGTCGTCAAAACCAACTGAAAATTTGGTCTCTTCGTGTAAGTTTGTGAACTCATTCCAGAGAATTCGTCGTGTATTCGCATTATGTTCATCGTTTCGTCGACATATGCCTTAAGCGCAAGATCATCAAATCAGGCAACAAAGGTTTATCATTTATATTATACAGCATGATGCCTTTCGTGGTATGACATCAAACATCTTTCGTAAAATGAGCCATTACCAACAAAAAGTGCTCTGAAAGGACTAAGCACATTCATCTATGATCATCAAATCGTTAGATTTTGTGGACGACTGAGGGAAGCAGACTTATCATACGATGTTAAGTATCCTATATTATTGCCTAAGAATCATCCATTTGTTTTTTCGCTCTTTGAGCCCTTTCATTTAAGGAACCTTCATGTTGGACCACAAGCCTTCTTGCTGCAGTTCGACGACAATTCTGGGTTATTGGAGGCAGGGACATTACTCGCCGAATTGTGCGCCGCTGTATCATCTGTTTTCGACATCGTCACATACATTATCAACAGATAAAGGGAAATCTACCAGATCAGCGAGTGCAGCCTGCGAGGCCTTTCGTTAATTCCGGAGTCGACTTTTGTGGTCCCGTGATGGTTCACTACAAACATCGAGGTCATCGTCCATCCAAGGCATATATCGCCATTTTTATATGTCTCGCTACAAAGGCCGTCCACATAGAGCTCGTGAGCGACTTAACATCAAACGCCTTTATCGCTGCGCGTTGGAGGCCGTCCAAAACTTGAAGATGTTCGCAAGATGTTTTTTGATCAAGAAACTAGGGATCATATTATTCGTACATGCTCTGAAGACATCATTCCGTTTGTGCATATTCCGCCCCGCTCACCACACTTCGGTGGTTTGTGGGAGGCATCGGTAAAGTCGGCAAAACATCTCTTGAATCGCGCTCTCGATAATTCCACACTTACGTATGAGGAATTAACTACCATTTTAACTCAAGTTGAGTTGGGACATATTATACTCCTTTGGCCAGCGTTCCCAAAAGTACTGCTGTGTATGACGAATTCGCTGATAAGCGATTAACTACCATTTTAACTCAACTTGAGTTAAAATAGTAGTTAATCGCTTATCAGCGAATTCGTCGTATACAGCAGTACTTTTGGGAACGCTGGTCAAAGGAGTATATGTCCCAACTACAAACCCGATCTAAATGGAGATCATCATCAAATATAAAATTGGGGAGAATGGTGTTGGTGTCAGACAATAATGTACCACCACAAAAATGGATTTACGGTCGTATTATTGAATTGCACCCAGGGAAAGATGGCAATGTCAGAGTAGCCATAGTGAAGACCAACTCTGCATTACTCAAAAGGGCTGTTCATAAACTCGCACACTTACCGATTGATGATGAGGATAATTGAAAGCACGATAGGTCCTTTCAACGAAGGCAGTATGTTGACGCACAACATGTCATCGACAACATTTTATGATACACCCTGTATTAAAATAAAATCTTCTGCCGCATGATAATTACTGTTAAGTTTAATAAATTTGTATTATATTTGTATTACGTTATACGCAAATTTGGTATCATATGATTTTTAAAATAGTATGTTCTCAGTCGAGCTGTCAATCACATCAAGTGGATAAAATAAAAATTGTATTTCAAAAGTTTGTTTTTTAATTTGTTAATAATTTTCGTGATTGTTATCGTTTCGCGCGTTTAACACTATTTCCTATATATCGGGAGGAAACACAAACTATGGCAACTTCAGCAGTTTTGACTAGTGTTAGTGTTGATAGTTTATTGCCATTAAGTGTTACAACAAAACCAATTATGACTACGGTTCAGCTTCCGATTGTTAATACTATTGAATTAGAAGATATTGCCGATGAAAGTATCAGATTGGAAACTCGTGAACGTTTATTTGAGCTACGAGCCTAAAGTAAAGTGGCCAAAATGGAAGCCGAAGCGAGCAGCTTCACCACTAGTAACCTCAGTAATATAATCAAGGGGAAAGTGAAGACTTCCGATGTGGATAGTTTAGTTTCTACGTTTAGTGGTACAGATGACTATGTGGTTTCGAAGTAGGATGATCGATTTCGAGAATGTGATGACTTCATCGGGCGCTGATGACAGTGATGGTTATCGTATGGCTCGCTATTTACTTAACGGGGCGGCTGAGCTCTTTCTACGTACCATTCGTATCGCTTTTTGGAATGAGTTACGCAAGGCATTACTCAAGCGCTCCGACCGGCAGGTATCAGCATATGAAATTTACGAAAAATTAAGATGTCGTTTTCGCCGTAGTGACGAAACCATCGTGCATGCTGTCATTTGTATGCAGGAGACTGCGATGCGGGCTAGTATTCCGGAAGTAGAGTTGTAATGAAATCCATAAGGATTCCGTTAGCAGAATCACAAGAGCAGAGGTTTGGTGCGGTTTGTGTAGCTGGCTAGAGCCAGCTCTAGCAAGTACTCTTATGCTTGTATAACCGCATGGTTTTAACAGGGAAAAGGACAAGATGAAATTAACATTATATTTGCCACATTCTTAGCAGCTATGGAAGCGTCCCCCTCAAGTCCCGGCGATTCCCGTCATGACCACCATCAGAAAACCCTTATCGTTGAGCCACCTACCGGAATGCCGTTTCCCGGTTGCAGCGGTTACCGATGCCAATAAGAGATGGAATGATGTTCTGACGGCGGACCTAAAGACGACACCCCCCGATACCAAGTCATGTTGACATCAATAACAACACAAGTCACGTTGCCAACAATAAGCACTATAAACATCTAGAATTTCATCGTCTAAACTAAAAGTTACAAATAGCGGATGTTCCCAGTATTACATTAACTTCAAATAAATTAAAGAAATAAAAATATTCAATTTATCAAATAACCGATAAATACGTGGCGAAATATACCGCTATATGAAATTTTTCAGAAGATTCTAATAGTGATAGTGAAAGTGAGGAAATACAAAATTTAAAAATATAGGACGAACAATTTAAACAAACGGAACGTGTACTCAAACTTCTACAGATTCCGGACGGAATAAAAGACATCACTCCGATCCAACATACCAAATAATACTCCTTCGAGCAATAAGGAACAAAATCATTGGCGAAGCAAATAAAGCTCTTGAAATGTATAACCAATGAATGGGAAAGTATTAAATCAAGCCTGATAGCTCATTTCGCTGACAAGCGAGACGAAAATAGCCTAATTCGTGACCCGCACATAATAACACAGAGGAACGATAGTGTATCATGGTACGAGCCATGCAACCACCAGATCTGCCTACTGTTGCAGATCTGCCATACTGTTTGAAAGAACAGAATATAGTTTACATGAAAAATAAAAGCTCCGCACCACCCATACCGCCTAGGAAACGGTACCGACAATATAATAGAAGCCAATTTCCACAGTTTAAACCTCAAAACTTTTATCAACAACATTACAATAATAACCACAATACTTTAACCATCCCCCATTCACTCAACAAAAGAATCAACAATTCGAAAATCCAAGAGGATTACCACTTAAGACAATATAAGACCAATGTACCCTCTACCGATCAGTACCCTCTACCGATCAATTTGGATAAAAAAATACAAAAATCTGACAAGTTATTATGTGTACCGAATGAAATTTGTGATTTGTAAATG
Source organism: Tipula helvola (assembly GCA_963556165.1). Classification (NCBI taxonomy): domain Eukaryota; kingdom Metazoa; phylum Arthropoda; class Insecta; order Diptera; family Tipulidae; genus Tipula; species Tipula helvola. Next base: position 139,991,123 of record OY744481.1, read on the forward strand.
AAAAAAACTAAACAGAGATAATATAAATTGGGGAATCACAAATTTCATTCGGTACACATAATAGTATACGTGATTATTAATAAATAGTTCAATATTCTTAGTAAGAATATAAACTCATAATCGGTAAAGGATACATTTGATCGGTAGTAGGCACATGGTTACTTTTTTTGTTCAATCAATCATAATCAAAATCAAAATATTTATGATTACTTTAAAACTTAAAAGATATTGTTTAGAATTAATTTATAAATCGTTTGAGCTTTAAATTGATTTTTTTACTCAAATAGTTTTTGAAATATCCACAGTCAAAGTTGGAATTTTGCTTAGCTGATCGGTAGAGGGTACATTGATCCTAATACAATAAGCCAGAACCTATGTACACAACGTCCAATATGGACAAATACAAACAACCGACTTTCCAACAACCATTCAATCAAACAAACCAGCCATATCAATTTCATACAAATGGCCCATCAAGAGCCCAAGTAAAAGAACACTATAGAACATTTCATCTAATCCATATCACTACAAAAGTGATAGTTACTATCCAAATGAACATCACCAACACCCAGAACAGGATAATTCATACGAAGAACAACAATCAGGAATGAATGAATATTACGAAGAAAATTTACAAAATAATCAGCAATAAGAAACACCAATTATTGAAATTCAAGACGAGAATTTTTGCCAACCAGCCTCGGAGGATCTACATACGGATATCCAAGCCTGAATAGCCACGACCAAAAAGGCTTTCAGCTATACTCAACGGACAACCAAACAAATTCTTAATAGATACTGGCTGCACAAAATCTTTTATAGACCCAACCTTGATACCAGGGAAATTCGTACAAAAGATAAAACCAGTAACTATATCCACTTTATTTAACAATACAACGGTTGATAAAATGGTTAAATTAAAAGGCATTAAAGAGTTTAAAACCAATGAAGAACTCGACTTCATTCTCTTCAAATTCCATAATTACTTTAATGTCCTAATTGGCATGGAAACTATGCAAAAATTAAAAATAACTCTCGATCTAGGCCAATCTCTATTAACCACCCAATTAGTTCAAATCCCGTTAAAATTCAAATTGAATCTAATGTCTGCTATCTACAATATTGCTCTACGATGCAAAATAATTGCAAGTGTACCCGTCACTAAAGAAAATGGCGAGGTATTATACATTAAACCTCAACTCCTTGACACAACAATATTGAACCTATACAGAATTATAATCATTCCGACATAAAAGAACTAATTAGAACATCGCATCTTAACTGCGGAGAAAAAAAAACATCGAAAAACTCTGCTCACAATTCGAAGAGATCTTCCAGAGAGAAGATAATCAACTATCTTTCACCAGTGCCAATAAACACGACATCGAGCTAGAGGATAACAAGCCATTCAAGGCTTCATTCGACCTAGGTTTCCCCTAGGCCATCCCCGAGCTGGATAGTACCAAAGAAAAAGGACGCTTCCGGACTTGCAAAATGGCGAATGGTAATAGATTATCGGAAATTAAATGAAAAAACTATTTCTGACAGATATCCGTTACCGAACATCACAGATATATCGATGGCAGCAACGTAGAATGAGATATCTACATTTTTGACGATTACATTGACAATACAACGACGTATAACCGCATAACTTAACTTATTTCAATATACATACGTCGTATCGATGGCAGCAAATTATTTTATGAGGACTGTATACATTACACACCTATGTATTTAAATTTCAGAATATGTATTAAGGTATCAAAAAGCACGTCCTATTTGATCTTCAATATTATAAATTGTAATGACTGTCGCGCATCGGATCGCATCGGCACGAGTAATCGTATAAAAATGAAGCAAAGCAAATAAACAAAAATAGAGATAAAGAGAAAATAAAAAAATATTGGCGGCTTGGCGCACCAGCGTGTTTTGGCTCTCTCGTGTTTACTTTACCTTGTATTAATTGTATCATGATCATGACCAGTTCAGTAGTATATTGTGTATTGATCTACTGTGTATATTATTATTATTATAGTCTTTATGAATGGACGTATTTTTTTAATTTTAAAAGTGCAGTGTTATGCATAATGTATACGAGATATAATAAATTATTTGACCGTAAGTATTGAAATGATTTTTTGATTATTTTTTCATTATACTAATTAAACAACGTATAATGAGACAAGTGCCATATGTTCGCTTGTACTCCGATTCTTTGATAACATGTCTCAGTATACGTTTGAAATCTAGGAAACTCGTCGTGGACAGTATTTTACTCAATTCGCTCATTTCCTGTAGAATCTTTATTTCCTAAAAATAATATTTTTTTTTTTATTGTTTTACATTTTTTTTTATTTCATTCTATAGGAAAATAGGGATTGGGTAACACGTGTCTGCCTGGGTTGAAACATGTAAAGTTGCACAATTTGCCGAAATATAATATTTTTCTAAATACATTCTCCCTTATGTATAAATGTGAGGCGCTCAGCGAAACCATACCTTCAGTCGGTAAATAAAATTTTACAAAAGAGCATAAAAACGAAGAAGGGTCATTAAAATCGATATTTTTTATTCTCGAATATTGCACAGTGAATCTTCTTCTATCATCTAATGGTGTTTCCGAATCTGAAAACCGCTTCATTCATATAAAAAGTTTTGATATCTGATACCATGCCTCTTTGACGCAGAAATAAATTTATTTTTTTATAATCGATTTTCTGGAAAATTGAATTTTTTAACAAGGTTCGTTAAATTACCTTGATCGGGATCAGTAACCCCTGTGCCTTCAGAATATAATACATTTTCGTCAAGTGACAGAAATAGATTTTCATTTGAAGCCGAAACATCAAAAGCATGTTCATCTCCATCACCCAATAATAGTAGAAAACAACGTAAGTTCCCAATTGACACTTCAATTAAAAAAAGGAAACTTAATAAAAAGGACTGGATTGATTCAAAACGCAAATTTTTGAAAAACCACGGTAAAGAACATTTTTCTAGATCAGGGGGTCAATTCTCGTTCTATGAAAAAATGAAATGAAAAAATAATTCTGTGTAAACCAAGCTACAATTTGAATTATTTTTTTTGGTTTGCGCCTACTATGAAATTTAAATATTATGTATACATTTTATAACGAAGGAACAGTAAACGACAAGTAATTATTCGTTTACACAAGACACTTATTAATCGACTTTTGTTTCAAGAGGCTGATATTTACAGCTGCAGTTAATTTTCGAATACCAAATAACAATGGAGAGTAAACAAACGTCGTGAACATACCGTTTTTGTTTGTTCATTGAATTATGCTTGCCTAATTCTCCAAATAATCACATGTTGTAATTTTCTTTTGAGATAAGTGAAGTTTTACTGGCAATTCGCAAATGCAATTATGAACATGAATAAAATTCAGGTTATACCACTGAGTTTTGTTCATGGCGATTTTCGCTATGAAACAAACTAGTTAATTCAACATATTCCACGTTCATGTTCACAAGAGGTTTAAACTAGGCTTAACATTTAACTGAGGGCATCTATTTTTGTGGAATTTGTATTTTGAGATTTTACACTGAAGTTTTGTACATCCATACTTAAAATTCGTTTTTAAACTTCGTACTAGGACAAAATACAAGAGAGTTTGAAATACCTAATATTAAAATATTTAAAAGGTAAGTTATCTCGAAATCTGAAATCCTAAAAAGTCCAAACAATTCATAATTTTAACAATTTCACCAATAATCTGTATTAATTGTCAAATTTATGAGAATGCGATATTAGGAATTTCAAAAAATTTTAAAATGTTCTATATAGTTTGAGGTGTAAATATTTTTGAATTTACGAATTTTCTTTATTTTGAAACGTCTAGAATATCGATAACATTCTAAGTATATGAAGCGGTATACTAAAATCATTAAAGCATTTTAGTTTCTTGTTTGGTAAAACTTGTTAAATTTAATTGTTGATGTCGTCTACACCGATTTTTCTAAAGCTTTTGATAAAATAAATCATAAGATTCTTTTACAGAAATTGATGGCATTCGGTGCTGATTTCATCCCAGTTGCCTGGATTGCATCATATCTATGTTCACGTAAGCAATACGTAAAGATTTCAGGCGATGTTTCATATGTGTATAAGGTTCCTTCTGGTGTCCCTCAGGGTAGTCACCTGGGACCTCTACTTTTTATAATTTTTATTAATGACGTGGTTCAGTGCTTTAATTTTTGTAGATGTCTTCTATATGCAGATGATCTAAAAATTTATGCCAACATTAATGCTTTCACTGACACGGAACGTCTGCAGCATGAACTTGACATATTTTGTGAGTGGTGTATTTTAAATAAGTTGTCTTTGAATGCTAATAAATGTAAAGTTCTATCTTTCACAAGATCTCGAACATCTCGTATTGAGGCTCCATATATCTTGATGGATGAACAAATAGAGCGAGCGTGTGACATTCACGATCTTGGAGTAATTTTTTCAATTAACCTAAATTTCAATAAACACATTGATTACATAATTAGTAGGGCATATTCCATGTTAGGATTAATTAAGAGACATTGTGGAGAATTTCATGATCCCTACACGTTAAGGTCTCTTTACGTTACCTATGTTAGGTCCGTTTTGGAGTTTGCTGCAGTTATATGGCATCCATTCTATCGTATTCATGCTGATCGAATTGAAAGCATTCAGAAACAGTTTTTGATTTATGCACTGCGACGTTTACCGTCTCCCAATTGTGATTCATACATTCGTGTACCATACCGGAATCGCCTTTTATTGTTAAATTTGCAAAGTCTAGATCGTCGACGCGAAATAGCCTGTGCTGTGTTTGGTCGCGATATTCTATGTTCTAGGGTTGATTGCCCAGAATTGTTTGGAAAGTTTAGCATTTATGTTCCCCAGAGAAGTTTAAGGTTACGCCCAGGTTTTTTTCGTATTCCTTTTTGTAGCAATAACCATAACAGCACGGAGCCATCATTGAAAGTTCTTGTCGCACTTGACAAATGTTTTGATTGTTTTGATTTTCACATTTCGAGAGAGCTGTTCAAAAAACGTTTACTGTAAGAGTTTTCTTTTAAATTTTTTTTTTTTTTTTTTTTGTACTTTTTGTTTTTACATAATTGTTTTTTTTTAAATTATACTTTGGACCATTTTGTATTGTATTATTGTGGTGATGTGGTAGTCAGAATATGTACATATTTACATGGTTGACTAAATAAATAAATAAATAAATAATTTACTACATCGAAATTCGAATGTGATAATTTTGAAATCTTAGATTCAATAAGATATTCTAAATTTACAGATTTTTAAAATAGAAGTAGAAATCAGGTGCTTGAGTTTAAAATTAAAGAAGCTTAGGGAATTATAAAACTTGGAAATTAGGACTGAAAATGGATATTTTAGAAATTGAGGAATTAAGTCGATTTTAATAATTTAAGAAATTTACAATAAGAAATTTGAGGTTTATTTATAGAGATTTTTCAAAACTAAAACCATTAGAATAATGTGAATCAAAAAGTTTCAAAAATGTACATTTAAAATAGTTTGGGATTTTGGAAAATGAACAAAAGTTCTTTCCGTTTTTCAATATTTTTATAAACTATCAAAACTACCAAGTTTGCTTGCTCTCACTACAAATAGTTGAAGTATGATCAGTTGAATGCGATCAACCAAAACCCTTTGCGATTTGGAATATAACTTTTGGTTTATCGGTATATCGATACACATTTATTGATTTTCTCACCACCAAAATCCTCAATGAATAAATTCTTTTCATATGAGAATATTTTGACGAAAATAATCACGTATTCATAAAAAACACTTTCGAATTATGTTTTTTTTTCACTGAGAAATCTTTTCACGTTGCTTTTCATGGAAACAGAATCGGCCCAAAGTGTTGTGAAAATTATATAATTTTGTTTTTTGCATTCAAAAAATAAAAATGGTTAACTAGATGTAAATGAAAAGATTTTTTTTCATTGGATTTTTTCATAGAACAAGAATTGACCCCCTGGATAGGGATTCCGGCTGCATTTTGGATTAGTTTCTTAAGCATTATTTTTAGCCTAAATGTAGGCAGTAAAAATATATATAAAATAATATTAATTGGGTGCCTATCGCTGAAAATGTAATAAAAAAAATTCGCTTGTTATAACTTTAACAAATTATTTTATGACCGTTGTTTGAATATACAATACATATGTATATTTACAGTTGACCTCCAATTTACAAAACAAATTGGTCAAAAGATGCGATCGTTTAGTGAAAATGTCTTATAAGCTGAAAGCAATATTTCGTGACTATTGTATAATTCGTTTAATTATTCGTAAATCAATATGGAAAATTTTGGTTCATAACGTAAATTCTCTTAATCTTTAATAAGATTTAATTCCCTTAATAGCATTTTGATCATTTATTCGTTTTTGGGGGTGTTCTTCATATAAAAATATTACTTACAATTTGTGAAACCATTCATAACAAAGTTCTGTAATATGGCCAATTAGGAAGGAACTTGGCCATTTTTTATCCGATTTTGATGAAATGAAATTCAGCGTGTACGATGGAAATTGGATTCTCAAATGATTATTTGACAAAGTTGTGGGATATGGCCAATTATGGAGGAACTTGGCCATTTCTTGTCCAATTTAGATAAAATTCAGCGTGTACGATGGAAATGGGATTCTTAAATGATTTTTGGACGAAGTTGTGGGATATGGCCAATTAGGGAGGAGCGTGGCCATTTCTTGTCCAATTTTGATGAAATTCAGCGTGTACAATAGAAATGGGATTCTTAAATGATTTTTGGACGAAGTTGTGGGATATGGCCAATTAGGGAGGAACGTGGCCATTTTTTGTCCAATTATGATGAAATTCAACATTTACGATGGAAATTGGATTCTCAAAAGATTTTTGGACAAAGTTCTGTAATATGGCCAATTAGGGAGGAACTTGGCCATTTCTTATCCGATTTTGATGAAATTCAGCGTGTACGATGGAAATTGGATTCTCAAATGATTTTTGGACGAAGTTGTGGGATATGGCCAATTAGGAAGGAACTTGGCCATTCCTTATCAGATTTTGATGAAATTCAGCGTGTACGATGCAAATTGAATTCTCAAATGATTTTTTGACAAAGTTCTGGAATATGGTCAAGTAGGATGGAACTTGCCCATTTCTCAACCGATTTTGATGAAATTCAGCGTGTACGATGGAAATTAGACTCATTCCATTCAAACGTTCATGTTTACTCTTGCTTCTTAGCAAAACTCGATTGCAAATTTTTACAAAGACAAATGTTTTTTTTACAGGAAATTTTTTATTTACATCTTTTTACATTAGATGCATGTTTGACTACATTTGATTCTGCTACTTAAATACTTGTAAATTTGTATATTGTGTATACCGATAAATATTTTTTTTTCTATGTGTACTATCCAAACGTCGGGTTTTTATTAAATAATTAATAAAAAAATAAAGTATTAAGCTAAAAACCAAATAAAATTAGTTTATTTTTAAAAGATATTGCTGATAACCAAAAAATAATCCCTAATACTTGTTGAAAAATAAGAAAATTCAAAATCCCGTATATTTTTGCATTTATTATTTCTCTATTCCTTCATTTTCTCGTTTCAACAAAATGTGGACTTGCCCCAGTTTCAAAATAAACGGCCCAAAAATGCATTTTTTATTTTCCCTTCAAATAATGTCATAAAATTATAAATGTTGCCAAATTATTATATTTTGTTTTAAAAAATTAATTTTATGATGCCAAGAAATTATTGTTTGTTGCTCATTTATTTGTGCCGTTTTATTAATTTTCTGTATCCTAAATATTAATTTTTTGTGTGCCGGTTTATTGCCAGCCCTTAATAATAGTTATTTCATTTACAGTTCGCCATTCTTCGACAGTTTTAGAAATAGGCCCATTTCATTTAGCGATTCCACAATTTTTCGCCAACACTTTTTTTATCAGCCTTACCCGTTGCTGAAGCATGTTTTCCTTGAAAATATAAAATTTTCATTATATACAATTAAACAAGTGTAAAATATAGTAATATATGATATACATATTTGAAATTACCTATAGCAAACTGAAAATTTTGCTCAACTAAATCAATTAGTGCAAATTTTTGGGCCAAACCAATGCGTCTGCTCTTTTTGTTCCCTGCGCCTTCCCTTGATTAAAAACATTTTAAGGATAATGCAATTCATGGTAGAAAATACAACGTTACAAACCACTTACCGTTGTCTCCCAATTTCAAATATTTATTTATTCGATACACAAATTAGCTAATTTGATTTAATTTCAAATTGATTTAATTTCGTTTGCCATATACCTTAGTATATACAAAATACGATAAAACAATTGATTAGCTGGGCTAGTTTGTAGGCTATAGGTAAAGCAATCTTGATTATATAAAGCCATGGTTTAAATAGTAAAATTTATTAGTATAAAAGTATATTTAACCCATAGTTACAAATAATTTTAGTACATACTAAGTGTAACTATGGGTCCTCACCAAAAGAAGATTGCAAATATTTGCAATCTATTTGATTTTCTTTCACATGGATAGTACACATAGAAAAAAAAATATTTATCGGTATACACAATATACAAATTTACAAGTATTTAAGTAGCAGAGTCAAATGTAGTCAAACATGGCTACACGAAAAAAAAAGGCTGAATTAAAAGTGTACATCAAAACTGAATTAAAAATGGTGATTTTAGTATGAAGAATTGGAACCATTTTTAATTCATTTTGAATAAATAAAATCTGTATTAAAAATGTTGTTTTAGACAAAAAATCGAAAATTGAAAAAATGAATTAAAAATGGAACTTTAACAAAAAAAAAGACAATTTTATTTCATTTTTTTTTAATTCATTTTCAAAATGAAGAAAAAAAAGGCCCATTTTAAATACATTTTTCAACACATTTTTAATTCATTTTCAAACTGAATAAAAAAAGGCCCATTTTAAATTCATTTTAAAATTTAACAAAAAAAAAATTAAAAGTTCAATAAATTTTATTTTTATGTATTTTCATTAATGAAAGCAATAATTACAAACATTTAAATAAGATTGAAAATATTTTATTTTATATGAATTTTAAATTAAAACTTAAAAAATTGAAATTAGTTTTAAAATATTCTGGAAAATGGAGATCCCTAATTTAACTTAGAATTGTAGAGGCTAACGGCTTCGATAACTCTCACGGGCACGCGGGATGTCGCTTCGCTCCCCCCCGCTTAGCCCTCCGAGGGGCTTTAGATTTCAACTTCGAGGGACGTAGGAGCCGGGATAGGCAAACATGTCGCACTGCATGCCGCACGTAGGAGCGGATTATATGGAATCTATTAATGACACTGCAACATTTTATATCGATCCCCATCACATATTAAATAATTTGTATCGATTAAATTTAATTTTTTGTCTAGAATTTTTTAGTTTTTTTTTATTACTAAAAATTATTTTTTTCTGTTCCAAAATATTATATTTGTTGCCAATTTATTATTTTTGATGCTAATGTTTGTCGCCAAAAACTGTTTCTTGTGTGCCCGTTTAAATTTTCGCTTTTCTAAACACATTTTTAATTCATTTTTTCTTAATTCCTTTACAAAATGAAATAAAAAATGCATATTTTATTTCATTTTTTAACGCATTTTAAATTCATTTTCAAACTGAATAAAAAAAGGTCCATTTTAAATTCAGAAAAATACCTTTTTTAATTCAGCCTTTTTTAATTCGTGTAGCCGTCAAACATACATCTAATGTAAAAAGATATAAATGAAAAATTTCCTATAAAAAAAAACATTTGTCTTTGTAAAAATTTGCAATCGAGTTTTGCTAAGAAGCAAGAGTAAACATGAACGTTTGAATCGAATGAGTCTAATTTCCATCGTAAATGCTGAATTTCATCAAAATCGGATAAGAAATGACCAAGTTCCTCCCTAATTGGCCATATTACAGAACTATGTATGTACAAAAATCATTTGAGACTTCAATTTCCATCGTACACGCTGAATTTCATCAAAATCGGATAAGAAATGGCCAAGTTCCTCCCTAATTGGCCATATCCCACAACTTCATCCAAAAATCATTTGAGAATCCAATTTCCATCGTACACGCTGAATTTCATCAAAATCGGATAAGAAATGGCCAAGTTCCTCCCTAATTGGCCATATTACAGAACTTTGTCCAAAAATCTTTTGAGAATCCAATTTCCATCGTAAATGTTGAATTTCATCAAAATCGGATAAGAAATGGCCAAGTTCCTCCCTAATTGGCCATATCCCACAACTTCGTCCAAAAATCAATTGAAAATCCAATTTCCATCGTACACGCTGAATTTCATCAAAATTGGACAAGAAATGGTCACGCTCCTCCCTAATTGGCCATATCCCACAACTTCGTCCAAAAATCATTTAAGAATCCCATTTCCATCGTACACGCTGAATTTTATCAAAATTGGACAAGAAATGGCCAAGTTCCTCCATAATTGGCCATATCCCACAACTTTGTCAAAAAATCATTTGAGAATCCAATTTCCATCGTACACGCTGAATTTCATTTCATCAAAATCGGATAAGAAATGGCCAAGTTCCTTCCTAATTGGCCATATTACAGAACTTTGTTATGAATGGTTTCACAAATTGTAAGTAATATTTTTATATGAAGAACACCCCCAAAAACGAATAAATGATCAAAATGCTATTAAGGGAATTAAATCTTATTAAAGATTAAGAGAATTTACGTTATGAACCAAAATTTTCCATATTGATTTACGAATAATTAAACGAATTATACAATAGTCACGAAATATTGGTTTCAGCTTAAGACATTTTCACTAAACGATGGCATCTTTTGACCAATTTGTTTTGTAAATTGGAGGTCAACTGTAAATATACATATGTATTGTATATTCAAACAACGGTCATAAAATAATTTGTTAACATTATAACAAGCGAATTTTTTTTATTACATTTTCAGCGATAGGCACCCAATTAATATTATTTTATATATATTTTTACTGCCTACATTTAGGCTAAAAATAATGCTTAAGAAACTTGCAGCAACTGCAGATTAAAGTGTAATACCAAAATTTCTACAGAAATAAGAGAGAAGGTATTTAACGTGTTTTGGAATCTAGGTGATCATGAAATATTAGCCACCTTTTGAACACTCTATTTTGAATGAGCTCAAAATAGAGTGTGCCAAAATTATTGTAGATAAATAAATAAATCATGGCAAACAATGGACATTTATAGGGAAAAATACAAAACGATTTTCTAAAAGGCGAGTCACAACTGAAACAGATTCTAACCGAAACTACAGTGTGCAATATTTTCTTCCAATCACTTCAGACAATAGTGACAGAACTTCAGTACAAGTTTGTAAAATTATGTTTCAAAATACATTATCCGTTAGCAATGCCTTTATTAATACTACAATGAATAAATACAATCCTACAACAGGTGTTTGTGTAAATGATCATAGAGGTACACATTTCAATAAAAAAAGAATTTTAATAGATGCTGTTAAAGAAAGTGTTTGCAATCATGTAAATTCCTATTGTCGATCGTGATATAATCAATTCGAAAATGAATGTTGGTTTTCTTGTATTCGAAAATGAATGTTGGTTGTGATATTTGTACTGCTTAAATAATTCGTCAAAAACTGACCAAACTGAAAATGAATATACAGAGCCTATACAAAACAAAAATATAGCACGATCACTTAAGTCGGCAGCAACCTTTGATTTCCAAAAAATTCTTGCTTCTCCTCATGGAGAGACTAGTTCATTTAATTACAAGCGCAAATTATCAGTATTAAATTTCACAATTTTTGATATGGAACGTAAGTTAAAATTTTGCTATCGGGGATCTAATGAAGTAGCCAGCTGTCTGTACGATTACATAAAAAAAAAATCCGAAGAAGGAATTAAAGATTTTCGTTTTTGGTCAGATAATTGTGGGGGTCAAAACCGCAATCGAATCGTTTTCTTTATGTATTGCTACGCTGCCAGAACACTTAATGTTAAAATTTGTCATCGGTTTTTGGAAAAAGATCACACGCAACAGGAAGGAGATAGTATTCATGCAGTGATTGAACGCTTCTCCAAAAGAAAAATGATTTATACCCCTGAAGAATGGTACTCATGTGTAAGATGGAGTAAGTCTTCTGAACCGGCCTACGAAGTCATTGAAGTATCCCAAAATGATATTATGGATTTCAAATCTTGCATAAATCAATTAAAATGGTTTAAAAATTCTAAAAATGAAAAAGTCATATGGAACCAGGCTCGAGAAGTGAAGTGAGAACCGAATAATCCAACTGTATTAATTTACAAATACGATTTAAATGAAACTAATCCAATGGTCATAGACTGCTCTCGACGAATTAACACTAGAGCACGCAAAACTTATAATTTATAGCTTAAAAAAGCTTACACTGAAGGTTTGCCAAGTATAAAGACTTAGTAACACTTTGCCAACAACATTTGATACCTTCACGGTATCACAGTTTTTATGAAAACTTAAAGCATAGTCTTTCTGAAGAGTTTGATTTAGATACATAATTATTAAAAAAAAATATTTTTTGTGATTGATTTTAATTCTAGAACTAGGAGGTTATAATAGATATTAATATTTCTTGAGAATTTGATTTTTTTTTATTTTTATTATGTATTTCAATTTTAAGTTGTTTAACATAAGTTTATGAAGAATTTTAATTAAAATGTTCTACAAAATATGTATTTTAATTTATGAGAATGAATTGTTTTTAGTTTTGTTATTTTTATTTTAGGAGTATTTATATTAATTCTTGGGAATATGAATTACTTTTATTTTTGTTGAAATGTTTTTAATTGAAAGTTCATTTATTTTATAGAGAATTATAATGAAATTGTTTTTTTAAAATAAATCTTGTTAAATATTTTTTAAAAAATCAATACATAATAACGAGATATTGTGATAGCATTAATAAATATCGTTGATTAAATTATGTTGGGCCGTTTATTTTATAAATATTTTATTGTCACAGACTGAACTTGGATTGTAGCAACCGACATCTTGTTGTTCATTTTCTAAAATCATATTTGTTAAGAATTTAGATTTTATTATCTGATGCAAAAAAAACATATTTTTAAATATTTTTTGGTACTTTTCTGTTATATGCCTCATGTTTATACTGCCGCATGTGGCGATATACACAGGATTCCACCAGATCGAAGTAAACCCAAGGGACATACCTAAAACAGCATTTAGTGCCGAATTTGGAAATTACGAATTCGTTCGTATACCGTTCGGACTAAAAAATAAGGTAAAATATGCTTATGTTATATGGACGACATCATAATATTTTCTACATCACTCCAAGAGCATATAATTAGCCTGAACAAAGTATTTACTAAACTAAGAGACGCAAACTTAAAAGTACAACTAGATAAGAGCGAGTTTCTTCATAAACAAATCGCATTCTTGGGTCACATCGTCACTTCCGAAGGTGTTAAACTTAACCCCGATAAGATCAGGGCAATACAGCATTTCCCCATACTCAAAAATGAGAAACAAATCAAAAGTTTTTTGGGATTACTAGGATATTACAGAAAATTCATAAAGAACTTCGCTCTGCTAACCAAACCAATGGCAGAGTGTCTAAGGAAAGATTCTGTTATCGACCTTAATGAAATGTATATCAAATGTTTCGAAAACTGCAAAAAATTACTTTGCGAAAATCCAATATTACAATACCCCGATTTCGAACAACCATTCTTGGTGACAATAGACGCCAGCAACGTTGCTATAGGCGCTATTTTATCCCAACGAATAATCGGGCAGGATTTACCAATATGCCACGCCTCTCGTACAATAACCAAAACCCAACAGAGCTATTCCACAGTTGAGAAATAGCTCCTGGCAATAGTTTGGGCAACAAAGTATTTCCGGTTATATTTATTTGGTCGTAAATTCACCATCATTACTGACCACAAACCACCCACTTGGTTATTTTCACTGAAAGAACCAAACTCTAAACTCGTGAGATGGAGGCTAAAACTGGAGGAGTTCGACTACGACATCGTTACAAAAAAGGTATTCAGAACGCGAACGCAGACGCCCTATCCCGGATTCAAATCAATTCTAACCATATTGAAGTTATCCATACCGAAAGCTCATCTTCAGTAGAAGATACAGCAAGTATGTTATCGACACCAGACGATTTAATCCCGACAACAAAGAACTCCACTAATATGTTCGAAAGACAATTAGTAATTTACTCATTTAATATACTAACAGAACCTATGATCAAAGCCGAAATGTTCCTCAAAACTCGGAAAAGAGTAACAGTACATCTTTAAGGTACTATGTAAATTATTTAGACGTACCAGGATTTTAACGTGTATATTCGCATCAGAAGAGTATTTCCAATACGTCTCAGAAGCATATAAAACAATGACATCTTCTAAACCGAAAGTAATAAACCCAAAAGTCAATTTAGTACGGTCTAGGTCACTTCTAAATGATATCGAAAACGAGAACAACAAAAAGAATTCATTAAAATTACCCACGAGCAAAATGAGCATTGCGGTATCATAGAAAACTACGAGCATCTCAAAAAGACCTACTACTTCCCGAGAATGAAAGAAATAATTCGAAAATACGTCAACCAATGCAACGTTTGCCAACAAGGTAAGTATGATCGACAACCACCACAATTACAATTATCGTTAACCGAAATTCCAAAGAAACACATGGAGATTATACACACTGACATATTCCAACTAGAATCAGTGAAATTCTTAACGGTCATAGATAAATTCAGCAAATTTGCAGCAGCCTACCTGTTAGAAGAAAAAACGACCAAAAGAATCTCCGAAGCATTAGTACAATATTTCAGTTAACACGGATTACCATGCAAAATCATAGCTGATTCCAAAATAGGAAATGGGAGAGAAGTAAAAACATTAGTAAACAAATTTCAAATTGAATTGCACGTAACCACACCATACAATTCCACTGGCAATTCTCCAGTCGAAAGACTGCATTCTACACTAAAGGAAATTTGCAATATAATAAAAATACAAAGATAAAAATTTAGGAGATGTAATGAATCTCGCCATATTATCGTATAATAATTCAGTTCATTCATCTGTTAAGAGGTCATTACGTGAAGAAAGAGTTAGATTTTGCAAATGAAATCAATTATTTGTAGTGATGCCCATAAACAATCAACAGAAGTAAAAACTAGAATTATTACGAAAATCAATAAGAAAAGAAAATCCGCTTGCCCCATACCCCCAAAATTATTAATTTATACAAAAAGAAAGAAAAGAGACAAATTAAGAGCTAACTATAAGAAACGGCAAGTACTAAAGGATAATGGAGTAGTAATCGAAACTCCAGAAGGCAAAGTTCATAAAACTACAATCAAACGATTATTTCAGGTCTCTAAGGATCACATGCCAGGAAATCAAGCTGACATCACTTAGGGATAACAAAGGAGCAATACCTATAAAAATTGGAGATGCTAAAATCTACAATGGATTTCGTAAAATTATACATGTCATACAACTAGAACCATACGGGAAAATCATAGACAACATCAAACAACAAGTAAATAAATTAATTTAAAAATTCCCAAGCGAAACTGGATACTTAAATATATTAAACAACAAGAAAGATATTATTCAATTTACAACAGAACAATTTTCAAAACAACGATTAGTATCCCGACATTTACTGACAAGTAATGAAACTGAATACATAATAAAATTACTTGAACAAGATGACATAAAAGTACAGAACTACAACCTTCCCCACGACTTATTAGAACTTTAAGGGATTTTACAATGACACCAAATTAATATACATAGTAAAGGTAGCTATGTTTTCAAAAGAAAAATATGAAAATTATCAACTTAAACTCATTCCATTTCACAACAAAATTATAAATCCTATACCATACAACCAAATTATCCTAAATCTCCAATCGTATCAATTTGTAACCAATCAATGCAAGAAAATACAAGAAACATTATACTGCAAAGAAGAGAACCTAAGACCAACATCAGGGACTTGCATACCAGCTATAATAATCCAATAACAAGCCGAATGTAGAACACAAAACATTACCACTTACAAAGATATCGATTACCCGGCTCAAGGAATATTATCTGTACAGCCCGCAGACAAACCAATAGTATACACATCTACATGTAACCAACAAACATTTAAAATCATAACAAACACTACTGGAATTCAAAAATTGCATTGTAAACATGAAAGATCAGAAATTCACGACATAAGAAATAGAATTCAACAAGATAGGCATTATACAAGTTAAGCCTGAAATAACGCTTGAATTACTTCATTATACAACAATACATAACTATAATCAAATCAGGCTAACTCACGAAAAAGCAACACTACACAGTTCTACCGGGCATATATCATTAACCATCATTATGTATTAGTCATCTTTTATTAATTCTGGCCAAATAAACAATGCACCGCTTCAGGACTACTCATAGTGCGTTTTTTTATTCGCTATCCGGCTTAGCGGCTCCATATAAATAGGTAGAGCTAAATATTTTTTATGTCACGTTTTCACTTATGAATTGAATTAAAAGTTATATTTTGACGTTAAATAAATGTAATTTACCAATAAATAGCACGTCAAATTTAAATATGGGTATAGAAAATTGACTGCTCCGCATAGCAGCTATCGGGAGCGAATAAAAAAACGCAGCTTCAAGCAGCCTGCCGCTCATCTAAGAGAGGAGGAATTACGTATTCCTGCTACATCGACTTCGGTATTTTAATCATATCAAGTCACGTTGTCATCAATAAGCACTAGAAACATCTAAAATTTTATCTAAACTAAAAGTTACAAACAGCGGATGTTCCCAGTATTTGTTGGTAAACAATATCAACAAACTAGAGCAACAGACAGTAATGAATAATGATATATCGCACTGCCGCTTCAACAGTGACACAACTCAAAAAACGTAATTTCCCGTTTTATCATTGTATTTCATGCTACAATAACACTACTATAGTATTACATAAAAGACACAACTAGTATACACATTATACAAATGTATACACATTTAAGTATTGTAATTAATATTTTATGTTGTGACTGTTTTAGAAAAGGTTTAGTAACGGTTTTAATAAATATTTAGATTTAATACAGTTTTGGTATAAGAACAATTTGAGGTATATTTTATTAGCTGGGGTTGTTTCTTTTAGTAACATGATGGCTCACAATACAATGGCTCTCAGTCGAGGTAAGTTGATGGTACAACATACCATCGCGAAATAAAAGGAGAAAACTGACCAAGAATCCGATATTTTCCTTTCCAAAGGTGGTAGTTCAAAAAGAACATCAATAGAACTTATCTAATATTGACTAATATATTTATTTTTGTTTTAACAATATTAATCTTGCCGCCCCGGTGGCACAGTGGTTAGCATACTTGCTTTACGCTCCGGAGGTCCCGGGTTCGATTCCCGGCGGGTGATGAAAAAAATCACGGCTGGTTAAGGGTAGGATCAATGAATTAATCCCTCATTATCCATTAATAAAATGATTACGTAACTTCAAAATGAAGCGGCCAAATCCCTCTATGGGATGTAGCGCCAGCGAAAAAAAAAAATATTAATCTTGTAGATAACAGTCGCGCCTCTCCATCTTTCCTAGTGCAAGTTGAACATGATTCCGCAGAGAATATAGATGAATGTGATTTTAATTTAGAAGCATAAAATCAACATATCCATCCAGAAACTGAAACCAATAAATTCAGTATTGTAAATAATACCGAAGCTGGAACCAGAACTAATTTTTCAAATAATACGGTTCCTTATGAATTTGTTTTAAAAGATCAATGCAAGAAAGTTATGGCAAGATTCGGTCAATCTATCACCAAGTACACCTGATGACGGCGTCTCGCCTGAATTTGTTGTATCAGTTAATCCAAAAAATCCTACCAAAGTAACTATTCTTCGATCATCTATCTCTCCTACTACGATTCCGATTTAGACCCGGAATTTAATTATACTTTGGCTAAGAAGAGTACAACTTCTTCTTCCAACGAGTCTCACGGAGAATCAACTTCTTCCAGCGAATCTTGTAGCGAACTTCCGTCGTCCAGCGTGCCAAATAATGACGATGAAATTATAAAAAACAGCGAAATTGAAAATAGGGTCCTCTTTGGAAAAAAGAGGAAAGCTAAACCTAATGAATGGAATGTAAAGAAATCAAAGTCATATAGAAACTTAGGATTGAAATATGCTTCTGCAAATACTGAAAAATCATTCAGCGGCAGGAAAATGCGTCCTCCGCGTAGCGATAAGTGTAAATTTAAGTGTAAAACTAAATTTAACGAAATTTAACGGCAACAAATATTTGAAAACTATTGAATAATATCCTAAAAGGCATTAAAAAAAATTTAGAATGTCAGTAATTAGTGTCCAGGTAACGATGCAACGGCTTTTACCAAAGCAACCTTGATTATACAAGCGATAATCTAAAAAACGAAGCTTTTATAAGGGAATTAGAAACGACGAAAAAACCAAAATTTCCATAGTAAAACACATAAATCATATGGGAAATCACTTTTTTCCCTAAGACAAATTTGTAAATGAAAACGTTGCAAATTCTTAATTATGATTTCTGAAATGTTTTTATAAATGTTTGAATTTCAACATACATACACTACTCCAAAAAATTAAAGGAACACTAATTTTTTTCAATTTTTTTAGTGTTTTTTGAAGAGCTGTATCTTAGTAAAATACGGTCGTACAGAGATGAAAAGAAAAGCATTTTAAAGCTTCAAATCTCTAGTTTTGAGACTTTTGAGCGGAAAATTTTTGTGAGATACCGTTATCACGCAATCATAAGAAAGAGCGCGAAGAAAAAAAATTCGAATTTTTTTTTTTTTTTTGTAAGGTGCCATGGGCTCGGGAATTTTTTTTTAAGTTAAACCAATGCATAGGTCGGTTAGCCTGTTAATTAGGCGTAAATTTAATTTCATTCTGGTCTCTCTATGTCAACTTTTTGCTGAGATATCTGACTTTGAATCAAAAAAGATCCTTTTGCCTTTGATCATCGATATCTCAGCAACCAATGATTGCACAATAAACTTTAGCGCAGCCTTAAAAACTTCAATAAATTTCCTACAAGACCCTTTAATGATTGGTGGAGAATAAATTTTTTTTTCACCCTCAATACTGATTTGAAAAAAGTACAAAAAAACGACTTTTTAGGTTGTCTTAATAAATCTACCGTTACTTTACCGTTATTGATGAAAAGACTAATGTTGCCAGGTCATTTTACAGTTTAATGTACTCCTAATAGCCCTGTATTATTTTCAAATTGATCCATTCAACCGTTTTTTTCGGACAGATTGATCAAAGTTTTACAAAACAATTAAACGAATTCATCAAAATAAAAAAAACGACTTTTTTCTCATTTTACGTTAGTTACTTGTTAACCCTTAACGATCGTACGGTTTTTTTTGTAATACTCGCCGATAAGAGACGATAGAAAATTAAATAAAGTTCTGCAATATGAGCAATAATTATGGAACTTGGCCATTTCTCATCCGATTTTAGTGAAATTTGGTATGCACGATGGAAATGGGATTCTAAAATGATTTTTGGATAAAGTTCTGGAATATGGCCAACTAGGATGGAACTTGGCCATTTCTTAACCGATTTTGATGAAATTCGGTATGGGCGATGGAAATGGGATTCTAAACTGATTTTTCGATAAAGTTCTGGAATATGGCCAACTAGGATGGAACTTGGCCATTTCTTATCCGATTTTGATGAAAGTTAGCATGTACGATGGAAATGGGACTCTAAACTGATTTTTGGATAAAGTTCTGGAATATGGCCAACTAGGATGGAACTTGGCCATTTCTTAACCGATTTTGATGAAATTTGGTACGCACGATGGAAATGGGATTCTAAATTGATTTTTGGATAAAGTTCTGGAATTTGGCCAACTGGGATGGAACTTGGCCATTTCTTAACCGATTTTGATGAAATTTAGTGTTCGCGATGGAAATTGGATTCTATAATGAATTTTAGCTAAAGTTCTGGAATATGTCCAATTAGGTAGTAACTTGGCCATTTCTTCTAAGATTTTGATGAAATTCAGCATGTGTAATGAAAATTGGGTTTTAAAATTATGTTTAAATGGAATTCTGGAATAAGCCGTATTAGGATGGAACTTGGCCATTTTTTATCCGATTTTGAACAAATTCAGCATGTACTATAGAAATAAAACTATAAAATTATTTTTGGTTAAAGTTATATGTTAAAGTTGGAAGGCGCCTGCCTAAATTCGATATGTGCTTTAAAAGTGAATAACTAAAATCGTTATTCCTTGTATTTAATGATTTATTTTATCAATAATTTAAGGATCTCATTTTCATCGTGAATGCTGAAATTCATAAAAATAGGATACAAAACTTCCAAGTTCCATGACAATTGGCCAAATTCTGGAACTTTATACAAAAATCAGTTTAGAATCCCATTTTTAAGGCAGTTGCTGAATTTCATCAATATCGGATAAGAAATGGGCCAATTTCCTTCCTAGTTGGCCATATACCAGAACTTCATCCACAAATCATTTTAGAATCCCATTTCCATCGTACATGCTAAATTTCATCAAAATCGGATAAGAAATGGCCAAGTTCCATCCTAGATGGCCATATTCCAGAACTTTATTCAAAAGTCAGTTTAGAATCCCATTTCCATTGCTTATACCAAATTTCATCAAAATCGGATGAGAAATGGGCAAGTTCCATCCTAGTTGGCCATTTTCCAGAATTTCATCCAAAAATCAGTTTAGAATCCCATTTCCATTGCTTATACCAAATTTCATCAAAATCGGATGAGAAATGGGCAAGTTCCTTCCTAGTTGGCCATTTTCCAGAACTTTATCCAAAAATCAGTTTAGAATCCCATTTCCATCGCCCATACCAAATTTCACTAAAATCGGATGAGCAATAGCCAAGTTCCATCCTAGTTGGCCATATTCCAGAACTTTATCCAAAATCACTTTAGAATCCCATTTCCATCGTACATGCTGAATTTCATCAAAATCGGATAACAAATGGCCAAGTTCCAACCTATTTGGCCATATTCCAGAACTTTATCCAAAAATCAGTTTAGAATCCCATTTCCATCGTGCATACCAAATTTCACTAAAATCGGATGAGAAATGGCCAAGTTCCATAATTATTGCTCATATTGCAGAACTTTATTTAATTTTCTATCGTCTCTTATCGGCGAGTATTACAAAAAAAAACCGTACGATCGTTAAGGGTTAACAAGTAACTAACGTAAAATGAGAAAAAAGTCGTTTTTTTATTTTGATGAATACTTGTTCCTTTTATTGTTTTGTAAAACTTTGATCAATCTGTCCGAAAAAACGGTTGAATGGATCAATTTGAAAATAATACAGGGCTATTAGGAGTACATGAAACTGTAAAATGACCTGGCAACATTAGTCTTTTCATCAATAACGGTAAAGTAACGGTAGATTTATTAAGACAACCTAAAAAGTCGTTTTTTTGTACTTTTTTCAAATCAGTATTGAGGGTGAAAAAACAATTTATTCTCCACCAATCATTAAAGGGTCTTGTAGGAAATTTATTGAAGTTTTTAAGGCTGCGCTAAAGTTTATTGTGCAATCATTGGTTGCTGAGATATCGATGATCAAAGGCAAAAGGATCTTTTTTGATTCAAAGTCAGATATCTCAGCAAAAAGTTGACATAGAGAGACCAGAATGAAATTAAATTTACGCCTAATTAACAGGCTAACCGACCTATGCATTGATTTAACTTAAAAAAAATTTCCCGAGCCCATGGCACCTTACAAAAAAAAAAAAAAATCGAATTTTTTTTCTTCGCGCTCTTTCTTATGATTGCGTGATAACGGTATCTCTCAAAAATTTTCCGCTCAAAAGTCTCAAAACTAGAGATTTGAAGCTTTAAAATGCTTTTCTTTTCATCTCTGTACGACCGTATTTTACTAAGATACAGCTCTTCAAAAAATACTAAAAAAATTGAAAAAAATTAGTGTTCCTTTAATTTTTTGGAGTAGTGTATATGAATATCGTTTAAGTAAATCGTTTTCATTTTCTTGTAATAATTGATTTATTTAAACCAAAATATAAAAAAAAGTTCATAACAACAGCGTTCTGGTCAAATTAAAAAGAAAAGCTTACTACAAATCGTGTGCATTTAGTCAATATACATAGATGGCAGTGGGCAGTAAACATTTTGAAAAATCGTACCAAAAGTTGCCAATTTGGGGAAATTTGAGTTCAAAAGTTGTTGGAATAGCAAAACAAATTCACATAATATTTTAGAATGTGTTACATAATGTTTTCTGTATAAATCTGAGACATGTAACGTACACTAGCAAAACTAAAGATAAATTTAGCAAGTATTATTTTAATTCGTCAGAGCCAACTTTGATGTATTTTTCAAAATGAAAGTTTGAAAAATATATTTTAAAAATAATTTAATTTTAATATTTCTGCAATTAATATTTACTTAATACCAATATTCTTGTATATTGCTGCTAAATATATGTAGAACACTTTTGTATAAAAATTTCGTAACATTTTTGCTTTTTTCATGGAAAAACTTGAAGCTAAAAAACACCATTTTTACTATGGATTCCTATGGAAATTAGTGAAAAGTTATACCACTAAAAAAGCATCGAAAAAATACGTCATAATGATTATGGCTCTATACTCTAGAAGGCTATGCTTTTATTCAAAATGATACTTTTTGAGTTGTGTCACTGTTGAAGCGGGGGTGCGATATAAGTTTTGCATTATATAAACTCAAGAAACATTAAATAAAGAGTTAAGTGGTAACCATAGATAAATTATAAAAATTTATAAACTTAATTAAGAAAAATTAAGAATACGGTAAACGGCATTTATGTATATGTATTCACCCATGGAAAACTTAAATTAACTTAAAAATTCCAACGAAGCTTCGTCAAATTTTATCTGTCACTTAAAAAAACTTATGGTGGTATTCCATGGGAATATTTTACTGAATAGTAAAATACGCCAAAAAGAGAAAAAAATCAAACACCATATAATAGACAAAGACAAGGTATTTTTATTTTATTTTTTTTTATAGCAAAAGTTTTAAGGGGAATTTTGACAGCAATTGTAACTTAACCTACAAAAAATCAAAATTATTTCTTGTTGTACAAATGAATTGCCAATGTATGCTTGTATGCGCATTTGTGAATTGCGTCACCTTTGCTGTCGAGACCAGTGACGGGGGAAATTCGCCGAAAAGACTAAGCGAGAAATAAGTTGCACCAAGGCAAAAAGTTAAAACATGTCATGAATTGGAAATTAAATACATAAATTGAATTTGAAACCACATTTGAATTTATAATCGATAAAGTTTATTAGTTTTAATGATACAATTTAGAAATATGGAACAGATTTAATTCATTCCCTCTTCAAACTCATCGGATAAATTTCCCGATAGTGACTTTGGTTGCGACAACAAATCGTCCGAATCGTACCCATGCTCCAATGATAAAATTCAATTACTTAACGTAATCGTAGTGTCCAAACTAAGGGTATTTCGGTTAACATTTTCATCATTCGTTGATATTTCATCGTCGGCCATCGAATCATGTGTCTTGAGACACGTTATTATTCTCTGAATTCGATTTATCCAGTTTTGATTTTAATAGTGCAGGCTTTAGACTGGCAGATAGCATTTCCTCTAGCTCGATTCGCCCCTCTTCCGCACGATTTTTCAATCGGTCGCTATTATGAGTTACAGACCAGAGTGGGGTAAAAATTGTGGTTTCATCGTTTGTAAGAAATGTTGGCGCAATATTTTTTCAAATTAAACTAGGCCCTCATTTTTAGTATTGAAATGCTCAACGACTTTTCTCCATGTCTCAGACAGCTCGCCGTTAGGATAAATCTGCCTGATTACATCGCGTAGTTCCTCTTTTCGCTTTTCTGGAATATTATTTTTTGATTTAAGTAAAGGTCGCGCCGCTGAATGAATTTTCTTCATATTTTGAAATCTCGATGTCCTTAAGTTGATTATCCTTCGAACACATAGATCGCTCATATTTGTTGTCTGATGGCACTGGATACACAACTGTAGAATTTTAGGAAGAATTGATTTGCTCGTGAGGCAAGCACGATTCACACTAGAATAAGAAGTCTCCATTTTTTTTAAAGTTCGATAGCGACATGAGCATTTTTCGCGGCATAAACGATTTGCCGGTCGTGTGAGTACATGCCAATCTGAGCATCAAATATGCCAATCTTTCATATTATCCAGCTCAACATTCAATATACTCGAACTTAAATTGGCACCGTGAAACTTAACACCGTGTTTAAATCTTGTGAGCTGTGCAACATAACGCAAATCTAGCATGCTCCGTAATCTTTGGCCAGTAAGCTGCATCATCATGAGGTGCTACGCCCACCTTAATAATATTATTGTCTTCAAGGACTTCTCTTCATTTCAGAGTTCTATTCACTTACATTTTTAATTTATCTCGATTTGTTGTTTAAATTCCATTTGTTGATGATTAAAAATTGTCCCACGTACAAATAAATTTGAATGAAAATTTGATGAAACAAACGTAAACGTCATGTGTTTTTTATTTTTATTGTTTTATAGTAAAAGTTTTAAGGGAAAATTTGACATTAAACCAAAACATAAACATAATTGCTAAAAAAATGAAGTATTTAGTAATTTAGTATTTATTCGATTATTTTTTCATCTCAAAATTATCTTATAAATTAAATATTATTAATGCTCACATCAGAATTTCATTTTTTCGAACAATTTCCG
The DNA here is from genome assembly GCA_963556165.1 of Tipula helvola. Taxonomy (NCBI): domain Eukaryota; kingdom Metazoa; phylum Arthropoda; class Insecta; order Diptera; family Tipulidae; genus Tipula; species Tipula helvola. The sequence continues at coordinate 140,016,001 of OY744481.1, forward strand.
TCACAGAATAAAAAATTAAAAAAAATCTCTGCCATAAAATCGTCATCCTATTAAAATTATTTGTGTGTGCGAGAATTATTTTTCATCATATACAAATTTTATGTATGTGGGTTAGTGACACTCCTATAAAAAGTTCTCGATTTGATACTTTTTAGAGGAGTGTCACAACTACAGACACAAATATATTTTTACTGATTCGGTTTTTTGTTTCATTCCCCCATAAGCAAATATATATTTTTTTCTTCCTTTAATTTTACTATTCAGTAAAATATATCCATGGAATACCACCATTATGAATGCGAAATTTTCCATCCAAACTTAAAAAAAATTAAAACAAGACGTCAAAAACATGGTTTTCCTTTGTGCAAAAGTGGAAATTCTAAATTTATCTTTTAAATTTCATATTCTCACTAAAATCTTTTATTTTATTTTTAATTTTTTTTTTTTTTTTTTTTTTTTTATCAATTTTTTTAATTGGGTGCAGAGCGGACTTATTAATGGTCCTAGCTCCTTGTAACTGTCAGAGCTTCTGCACCCAATGCGCGATCCTGCAAGTAAAGATTAATAGCTACCTTAAATTTATTCATTTTGTATTCCTTCGGAAATTTGAAGTGTATTAGCGAATTCCACTTTTTTGATGTTCGGTATATAAATTCGCGCTTGATTTGTTCAGTTCGAGGTTTCGGGAGCTTCACCGTAAACCTATGTGCATTGGTTGTTCCTCTTGTTACTCTTGTTGTTGTAACGAATGGTGGTATTTTCTCCGATAGTTCTGCAGAACATTTACCATGTAAGCATCTGTAGAAGACGCAGAGTTCTGCAACATCTCTGCGATGCTGTAAGCTGTCTAGTTCTTGAGTAAGTCTGGGATTCCGTATTATTCTGATAGCGCGGCGTTGAACCCTGTCCAATAAGTGGAGGGTGGTACCAGACGCACCTCCCCAAACTTGACAGCAATACTCTATACATGGTCGGATGAAGGTTTTATATATCTGGAGAACTTGATGCGATTTGAAAAACCTTCTGCATCGATTCAGGAACCCGAGTTTTTTTGAAGCTGATTTAGCCAATGCAACAATGTGTTCATTCCATTTGAGTTTGTTACTTATTTGAACACCAAGCAGTCGAATTGAGTCGCAACCCATAAGGATATGGTTTTTTACCACAAATGGGTAGTCGTTGCGACTTTTTTTACGTGAGAATGTGCATATTTGTGTCTTTTTCTCGTTAAATTGTACTAAGTTGTTGTTACCCCACTCAAATATTGTACTTAAATCGGAATTAAGAGAAGTTACGACTTCTGACCGTTTATTATTTAGATCTGTAATGCTAGGCTCCGCCTCGAATGAAATAGAAGAATGCAATGTGGCATCATCCGCAAAGCTATGGATAGGGTTTACAGTGCTATCCAGCAAATCGTTGATGTATAGCAAAAACAGGGTCGGTGACAAAGGTGACCCCTGAGGGACTCCGGCATTTGGGGAGTGCGTCGATGATGATCTCCCATTAAGCACGACGCTGATTTTTCGGTCATTGAGATAGCTTTTAATCCACCTGGTGGTCATCGAGTCCAGCCCGTATGCCACAAGTTTACAAATAAGATTCTCATGCCACACCTTATCAAAAGCCTTGGATATATCCAAGGCGATTGCAAAGGCCTCTCCGTGGTGTTCTAGGGCGAGATTCCATTTGTTCGTGACATACGTCAGGAGATCGGTCGTGGATCGGCTTTCACGAAAGCCGTATTGTCTATCCGAAAGTAGTTTGCTAATTTCAAGATATTTAACTATATGTTGATTGACGCATTTCTCAAAGACCTTAGCGACGGCTGACACAATTGATATTGGCCGGTAGCTTGAAGGGTCAGTTTTGTCACAACTCCGTTTCAGCACGGGTTGCACCATTGCATTCTTCCAGGCGTTCGGGTAGTGACCTTGCTTATATGAAAGTAGGAAAATTTTAGATAATATTGGAGCCAAGTCACTGGCAAACTCCTTCAATATTTGAACTGGAATTCCATCAGGTCCGGTGGCCTTGTTTGCATTCATTGACTTCAGATTAGTAAAGACAATTTCCTCCGAGATGACGACGGGGCTCATTTTAGAACCACAATATGGAATTAATGGAGGTCTAATTCCATCTGGGACAACTAATGTCGAGTTCGATTTGAAGACGCTCGCCAATAAGTCAGCTTGTAAATATGGATCCACCACCAAGGCGCCGTCAGCACGTTTCAATGCTGAAACAGATGTTTTCGAAATATTTGCAACCGATGCGACCATGTGGTAAAAGTTGCGATCGGAGATTTTCAACTCGGAAGCCACATTGGCTTTCTTGCTGTCGGCTCTTTTTGCTTCTCTACCACAGATTTTTTTGCAGGTGTTCCGTATCGTTTTGTATTCCTCATAAGAAATTTCGTTGCGTTTATATTTTTTGTGTGCCGCTTTATTTTGTTTGGCAGCTTTGGCGGCTTCTTTTGAAAATATTTTAAAATTTTGATTGGGATCGGAAAATGATGAGGGTATAAATTTATTCATTCCATGTAAGACATGGAATGAATAAATTTATACCCTCCATGCGTCGTCGATGTTGTTGTTATGTAGGCAATGGCGTTCCCAAGGGAAATGTTGAAAAAATGACCGTAAACCATCAAAATCAGCTTTATTAAAATGCCAAGGACGCCTTGGCTGCTGTCTAGATTCTGGTGGTGTTTCGACAGATATTTTTGTGGTTATTAAGTTATGGTCAGAATTTCCAATTCCAGTTTCGACATTTGGCAACATTTGTGGCCTACAAAAATGATTGAAGCATAAATTGATCCTACTAAAAACTAAAATGCTATTTCTATAGACATACTATTTCCTAAAAGTTACACGAACGTCTGGAATACCCCTAAAATAAAAATTATAAATACGAAAATCGCTGTCATTTACTTAAAGAATTTTTAATTCCTCTATGGCTGAAATGTCAAAAAAACTTTAAAAAAATTGGATTCGTTGAAATTCTTAATTTTTTTTAAGTTTATAATTTCCCACTGGTTGGCCCTTTAATTATTATTGTATCTTGTCAACCTGTTAAATTTGTATTTGTACCTAAATAAAAATAAAGAAAACAAGCTGTGGAAAAGTTCCCAAATATAAAATATTGTTTTTATAATTTTCTGACAATAAAAATGTTAACTCCTCCTCCCCCCTCCCCCTGGAGCGGAAGCCGACACCTCAGACGATCAACACATATGTGGTGCAGCCCTCAATCACACCTGTAATCTGTAATGGAGGAACGAACTCCACGACCTGTACAAAGATGGAAGTATCATCATCACTTGATCATCAAAGAGGAAATTCACTCACCCATTATGAGCCCACAATACAAAGCTAAACATAGAACGGGTTGGCATCCGTATATTACCCACATAACAGGACCGTATCAAGGTCGTAACGGAACACCAACACGCCACAAAGTGTAAAATAACGGTAACTTAAACCACACGATTTAATTGAACTAAAAAAAACGACACTTTCACTGTAACTTATTTTACGTTATGTTGCACAGAAAATGAAAACCAGAAATTTATCGAACATATCAAAATTGAAAGAAAAGTCAAATCAAACAAAGTCATCTGAAAATTAAAGTAACCGAATAAAAAAATTATATATAAAAAAATTGATTTGGGGTGGCGCTACGTATGGTACCCCACACGAAAGCTGAAAAGAAGTTTATAAAATAGAACAATATAATAATAAAAAACGAAAGACCAAGAAAATGTGACAGTCAATATTGGCTCATATAAAGCATTAATTTATATAAAACCCAATAATGGCTTGGTGAGAAGCATCCAAAGAAACTTAGATTTCAAATTTAAGTTAATAAAACAAAAAATAGAATTAAACCAAAATAACAGTTACACAAAAAATTCGTTCGTTTTTTTCAAAAAAAAAATTTTTTACAATACCTATTTGAGGCCCGACCGACCTACTCTGCTACCACCGCCGACACATGAATGAGCCATATCAATGGCAAGGTCTGATTGCCACAAAATAATTATTTCCACAAGTATCCAACGATTATGGTATTTGTACAGGTTTAACGGTAAAAGCAAATTTTGTTTGGAGCCGTTATCACATCCTGACTTTCCAATAATCAGCAATAAAACTCTGCCACGCACAATATAGTCTCACACTTTTCACCAAATACAAAAGCAGAAACCCCAAAATTGTTCGCTAACCCGTAGCAACAGGAAAACTCTGCGTTGTATTAACAGTTTTTTTTTATGTATTATATACTAAATATTTTATGTATTATATACTAAATATTTTTGATTTATTTACCATCTAATTTTTTGAATGTTAATTTTTATAAAGTAAATACATTAATTAGCAACAAAATTCAGATTTAATAACCATTAGACACTAAACTTAACAAAAAAACCATATGCCACTTGGCATTTATAGAACACAAAACCAAAAAAATTATATGGCATCATAATAGTATATAATGTACACATATATTTTTTATAATAAATTTTCACAACAATAAAAAAATGACTGAGACGGTTGGTTTTACAAATTTTAACCTCTTCGTCCTTCATCAAAATCCAAACTTGACTGGCTTTGTCCCAAAAAAACTCGTCGCTCTTTCCAAAAAAAAAAAAATCCGCGAAGCGATAGCAAAAAACAAAAAAAAAATCCGAACCGAATTCTTTGTTGCTTTCGTGTGACGTCACACACATTCCAACACCCAAATCCATTTACAATCAAAAATTATTTAATACATAGCTATTATGTATATAAAACAAAAATGTTCTAGCAGGAATTTTTTTTTTCTATTTGAAACAAAAGAAAACCCGTAAACAGTAATACGCATGCGCATCCAAATTATACATAATACAAAATATCAAATTGGTCAATTTGCTTTCGTGTAACTATGTACTTTCATAATTTTTCATATACAGAAAACAGAGTGAACAACAAAAATAATTTTGTTCCTCTATCTCTTTATTTGAAACGATACATAAAAAAAAATAAAAATATTTTTTCCAAAGAGAACGACAGAATAAAAAATATATTTTCGTTCTCAGAAACGGGAACGTTATTTAATTTTTGCTGTTCTTCTTCTTTTCGATCTAGCTACATATATGTTGAAAATATGAATTTATTATACATTTTTGGAACATCAATACTAAATTTTTTTGGTTTCGTTCTCTCTTTTGGTGAAACAGTTAAAATTAATATTGCTATATATTTAGCTAGCGAGGCTGTAGAACGCTTTGAAAAAATAAAACAATTTAACAATTCAAATAAAACAAGTCTTATTATGTTGTTTGTGGCGTAGTGGTAGCGTATTGGACTAGAGGGGTAAAGGTCTTCAGTACGATCCTCATCTAATGCCCCTAAACACTACAACAAATTATTTAAAAACTTTCAAATACATATTATAAGTTGTAGTAAGCCATGAGAATTTTTCGGTAAATTTTTTTTTTTCCTTTTTTAAACTTCAAAGCATGCTATGTTTGAAACAATATAAGAATTAAAATTAAATAAATTTCCTTAGGTTGATATGGCTTAGTAGAACTGTTTTGAACTAGAGCGGCTAAAGTCCAGGGTTCGATTGTAGCCAAGGCATTTTAGTTTTGTTTTTCAAATTATATTTTTTTGACGTGATAACATCTTACACCGCATGTTCAGAAAATTGACAAGAAATTTTTCCCTTAGTTGTGGGCAAATATGTACTAATCAACTGTAAGCATTACCTTTAATTTAAATGTATGATTTCTTAGGTTGGTCCTTAGGCTTTATTCCTCACACATAATATTATCGAATGATTTCGCGCGATTTAAATCCTTTAACAACTGTGGTGAGAGAATGGCTCATCCGATCCTAATACTTCTGAAGTCAATTTTTGCGTAAAGAAACAGTGGTGGTTAATTTATTTTAAATTAAAATAGTTGATCTACACATTAATTTTAATTTTAATTAAATCTAATCCTTAAAAGCCCTTAGTCTCGAGCTATTCCTACTTGACTAAAAAATAACGGTTAAAAAGATATCAAATGGTCGAATGGTGATTGTGGCAGCGGCCGCTTCACATCAACATTTGTATATAAATTGTATCCGTCCTAGGACGGGCTGTACCCTCTAGTGTTTACATAATTGTTTATTTTGTAGTACACTTCACATAATTATGTTTAAGTTTTGATTTTGATGAAATTCGATATGTGGGATGGAAATGGGATTTTTAAATGAGTTTTGATGAGGTCTGGAATTTGGCCAATTTGGATGAAACTTGGATATAACTCAAACGATTAAGACGAAATTCGATATTTACGATTTAAATGGGATTCTTGCCAATTCCTTAACCGATTTTGATAAAATTCGACCTGCGGGATGGAAAAAGAATTCTTAAATGATTTTTAATGAAGTTTTTGGATATGGCCAACTAGGAAAATGGTTTTTAGGTGAAGTAATGGAATATGGTCAATTTGGCGTCTTCACCGATTTTGATAAAATTCGACCTGCGGGATGGGAAAAAAATTCTTAAATGATGTTTAATGAAGTTTTGAGATATGGCCAACTAGGATGAACTTGGCTGCTTATTAACCGATTTTGATCAAATTCAATACGTGGAATGAAAATGGGATTCTTTATTGATTTTTCAAATGAAGTTCTGAAATTTGGCCGATTAGGATGGAACTTGAATATGACTCAAATGGTTAAGACGAAATTCGATATTTCCGATTTAAATGGGGTTAATAAATAATTTTTTGATGTAGTTATGGAATATGGCCAATAAAAATGGGACTTGGCTACTTCTTAACCGATTATGATGAAAATGGGATTATAAAAAGGAAGAAGTTCTGGAATATGGCCAAGTAGCATAGAACTTTCCCATTTCTCAATCGATTACGATGAAATTCGACATGTGTATTTCGGAATATAGCCAGGTATAATGGAACTTGCCCATTTCTCTACGGATTATGATGAAATTCGAGATGTATATTTCAAATAGGATTCTAAAATGAATTGATAAAGTTCTGGAATATGGCCAAGTAGGATGGAACTTGGCTATTCCTTAGCCGGATATCATAAAATTTCATATGTGTGTTCCGAATGGATTTCTACTGGAACTTGGCTATTTCTTAACCGATTATGATGAAACTTGATATGCGTGTTGGAAATGGAATTCTAAAATGATTTTTGGATAAAGCTAGGATAGAACTTGGTTATTCCTTACCCGACCCGATTATTATGAAATTTTACATGTGCGTTGTAAAAATGATTTTTGGATAAAGTTCTTGAATATGGTCAGTTACATGGTTAGAATTAGCAATATCTACTTTCGGTATAAAGTTCTTGAATACGATTTTTTGTGTTAAATTGGATGCCTGTACCTATGTATGTTACTATATCTTTGCATGTTTGGCTGTTGTTGTATAAGTAAATATATGTTGGTTAAAATAGAAATCAATATATACTGTCAAAACTGTCACACCAAGTTCAGGTGACAGGTGAATGCTATACCCATTGATAACACGAAAGACCGAAGTTCTGATTATCTTCGTGAGGTTTCAACCCTTTATATTTTATGTTTTTCATTCATACAGATTTCCTTATTTTCATTTTTTTTAAGATTCCAGCTTAACTTTTTCGCTTATGAATGATTTGTCAAAGAAACGTGCGTGTGCATCCCATAAAGGGATTTGGCAGCTTGTTGTATACTATTGTATACCCCTGCCTCACTATATATATTTAGCTAAGTATTTAAGTATTCCTTATGTACCTTGTAGTATAATTATTGTTGCATTGTTAAATACAATTAGTACTTTTTATTTCGACAAATACAATTGTAAACCGAGGTGTAAATTATGAAGATAAAATAAAATAAAAATAGTTGAATTGAGTATGTAAAAGTGAAAAGGTAAAATTAAAAGACCTTTTGTAAATAACCTAGTCGTAAATAGTGAAACATTGTAAAAATAATTAATAATAAACTCATGATATTAAAATCTGTTTTAAATATAAAAGTTCTAAAACCTACAGTGAAAATAAATTTAATAATAAATAAAACTTAATAACAATCCGTGTAAATTTATTCTATTGAACACCGAGTCCTACAACAAAATTTGGTGGCAGCGGAGGGATGATGATTACGACGGTTGTACAAAATTGTACTTAAAATCATCCGATATCATCTTGGAAAAAAAAACCGTTGTAGCACTCTGTTTACTAGAATAATCGTGCTAAAATAAATACAAAAAAAAAATCTAACATAAAATCAAAAAATTGTTATCTTAATATTAAAATCGTTAATAAAATTCAGAAGTAGTGCAACGGTGCATTCGAACTTAAAAATAAAAAATAATACCAAATTTATAACAAAAAGAAATGGTACGAGTTATAAATTACCGTTAATAAAAAGACGCCTTGTGAAAATAATTGTGGATTGTGAACTAAAACCGTATATCCTAATCAAATTAAAATATATTTTGGTGTATTTAGCAAGTAAAAAATAAAAAAATTTAAAAATATATAGAAGTTAATAATGTACTGAAGATTCATAAAAATACGTTCAATAAACTAAATCTTCCAAAATTATTCGCTAATGTGAAAAAAAAACCGAAATACAAAACAATAAAATTTGCAAAAATCTGTCGTAATCGTTTTGTATCATTATCAAACAATTTACAATATTGTTCATTCATCAAAATCAACATAAATATATTGGTCATCACTCATCATCAACAACAACATTGAAGACGGATCAACCGTAAAATCATAAAATAGAATGTGCCGAATTTGGAATCATCATACATCGTAATTACAATAACAAGATCAACACATCAATGAAATGGAATTTATATCATCACAACAATTATTACAAACGTAAGTTTTTTTGGTACAAATCAAATTCTAAATTTAACTTTAATTTTTATCTAAAATTTAAATAAGTTAATTTATATTTTCGTATTCAAATTATAATATTTTGCGTTGATTATTTAACAATTTAATTCATATCATTCAAGTCATTATTATTATTTTACAATTATTACTATACATTTAACTTTACATTTTCATTCTAAACAATTTAAAAATAATAATAATTTGCATACTCGTATACTTGAATATTCAAATTTTATCAATCATAATCAACTTGATAGAAATCAATGAATAATCATGAATTAATAAAGAATTATAGAACGTTACGAAATAGAACAGTTAGCATTTCGGAAGAAGAGGTTAAAAAAGGTCTTAAATCAAACATAAAAAATAAAATTGTATCTAGTGGTAATAACACAACAAAAGCTCTTCTACCTTATTACGACTTAAAATTTCCGTTAATATTCAATAAACATTTATTTCCAAACGATTTCGAAAATCCAATAGCGCTTTGTAATCCAACCATGACGTTTAATTTCGACCGAGCGATCAAATTAATACCGGAATTTGATGGAAATCCTGATAAATTACCTAGATTTTTACAGTGTTGCAATTTAGTTTATAAAGATATAAAAACAAATGAAGATCGTACAATGTTCCTAGAATTAGTTCAAATTAAATTAGTAGATAATGCTTATAATCAAACAGTTTTAACTTGTACGTATACAAATTGGCAAGAGCTACAGAAAGACTTGAATGAAAAATTTTCAAATGTTAGAGCATTGGAAAATATTCAAGTGGATCTGATCAGCAAGTTGACGAAAGTGTGAAAGATTTTCGCATTCGAATCGAGAACCTGTTTGCGGATTTAAATAAATCATGCCCTTCTGCTACTTCCGATGTTGACATTCTTGACAAAAATATTAAACTTATAAATTCTAGAACAGCCTTACGTGCTTTTGAAGATGGTCTTAGAGACCCATTGAAGATTTTAATTAAAGCTAGTAGATTTACAAAATTGAAGGATGCTATTTCTAAAGGTATCGAGGAGGAAAATTTAATGCAATCTAACAAACCTAAAACTATTAAATTTCAAACTCCTACTGCTCAACAATCAATTAAGTGCCAGATTTGTTTCAAAAATGGGCATACCGCACCTAAATGTTTTAATCGTAATTCTAATATTCAACAATTTATTCCATCATGGAATAAAACCTCAAATTTTAATTCAAGTTACAGTAACAATCGACAAATTGTAACTAAACCAGCTTGGGTCGGTCAGGCATTATATGGCACACTGTATATGGGACAGCCATCAGTGGTTGGGGTGGTTCACTATGAATATAATGCCTACAGCCAGGTTACAAAAATTTAAATTATTACAGTTAATCGTGTGCTCTAAACAATCAAATTGAAATTATAATTGGATGGGTAACATTTCCATTGATCACCTAACCGCGCAACTCCAATCATCCCACCTTACTCTCTTTTAGCAACCGTTCATATTGAGTTAGCTAAAATCAAACAAAAATAAAAAAAATTGTGTCTTTCACGCGAAAAGTAAATTCGATCATCGACTGTACAAATACTTTCCGGCACTACTGTATATCACACGAACAAAAAAAATAAAATCCCTTTACATTGTAAATTTGTGACAAGAAAAAAAAACAATCTACGTTACCACTAAATTAAAAATCAAAAATAATAATAATGAAAATATAATAATAATACAATAATAACAATAATACGTCACCAAAGTAATGTTGATTGATCATGTCCTGCATTACTCATGGACCGTACAGCTTCTCGTTCTTTCTACTGGCAATATGCGGGTATATAGATTTCTTCTTTGTATATGTTACCATTTGTGTTATGTTACCGATGTTCTGTGCTTTTTTTTTCTGATAGCACCACAAAAAAACTTTAAATGGAATTCAATTTTTTTATTGGATACGTTTTCACTGATTTTTCACTGTTTTAGCCACTTCTGATAGTCAATAGCTTCAGTAAATTTAAGCTTTGGATTTTTTTATTTAATTTCTTAACACTGTGGCGAACACAAAATCACATTACAGGCACAACCAAAGTTATATATATATATATTAGCATCCCATTATTGTTGGGCATCACTGCTATTCGGCACGAAAATAAGGCGAAACATCCAAATTTCCAATTTTATTGGGCGATATAAGTAAAACTCGCTTTTCTGCCAGATTAATTTTCCTTCACTTTTTAATTTATTTAATAAATTTAGATTGGACAAATATTGTTTTATTCTTCATTTAGCCATTTACAAACAAAAAAAACCGATAATTCGGCGTACAAATTCAATGGCGACACTCCACAATTTTAAATTACATAAATTATTTTCTGTATTTATTTTATTATTTTTACAAACTTTTTGCAAATTATCTAATAATTAACTTTTAATCGTGGTTTTATTAATCACTTTAATCGATTATTTTATAGGGATCTTATTATTTATTTCCGTATCTACTTTTTCTGCTTTATTTGCAGATCGATCTTTTTCGATCAAATTTTTTCTTCTTTCTCCCCGAGCCCTCTTTTCTTCTTTCTCCCCGTTTAATTTTTTTGCTTTTATAGCTCACCCAACAATCACCCGATATATTTTTTTTCCGTTTGTTTATGGCTTTATTTTTGTTTAAAAATCTTGCTATATTTTTTTTTTTTTCCGCGGGAACATAATATACAAACATGTATACAAAACAAGCTAACAGTGTAGCGTTTGGGGTGTACAACCTTTGCTTTATGGAATTCGTTACAAAATCCCTACAAGATCCTTTGCGCAAACTCAAAACCAAACTAGTACTAATCGAAGCATCAACCAAATATCTTATCCATGTGCTTATTGTAAAAAGTTTGGAAACCACATAAATGTTTGTCGATCCCGTGAGAAATCAAACCAAATGAGACATCAATTCAAAAATAACCAACCAACAACGTCATCACCACAATCTGCGGAAAACATAAACGAACTTCACCGGGAACCCAAGGATGTAGCGGTGAAAGTTCAAAATATGTATTTAAACCTGCATCCAGTTAATATTATTCATAATTATAACGAGAATAAATTATCACCGTTATCAGAGAATTTTAAAACCAATAAATCATTTTGTTTTTCAATAAATTTCCATAACGATAATCTGAAATTTGTAGAACTTGATTTAGACATTTTACATATACCTCAATTTTTCTTAGTTGATACTGGGGCCGACATTAGTGTCATCAAGAAAGAATTAATTAAACCTGACACCTCATGTTATCCCAACTTAAAATTAAAAATAAAAGGCATTACTGCAGAATCGATTGATACTCTAGCAGTTTGCACTTCAAAAATCAACATTCCAAATAATACCACAATTGTACATAATTTTCACATAGTACCATCTGAATTCCCTATAAATTGTGCAGGAATTATTGGGAATGATTTTCTACGACAAAATAAGTGTAATATTGACTATTCCCGTAATACATATAATTCAATTACTTAACACTTCAGAAGACAATGAATACATCAATTTAAATCTTTCTTCCAACAATCCTTCAATTGTTATACCAAGTCGTTCAGAAAGGATCATTAATATTAGATTTAAATCAAAAATTGATAATGTATACTTATGTCCTTCTCAAATGATAAAGCCGGGCGTGTACATGGCTAACGCAATTATTCAAATAATTAACTCATTCGCATCAGTAAGTATGATAAACACAAATGATTACCCTGTAGAATTAGACGACTTATACATAGAACCCGAAAGTTTAGATAATTATCAAATTCTTCACTTAAACCATTGGTCAGATACTTTACAAGACAGATTACTTAATTTAGAGAGTCAAATAGATACAAACCACATGAACACAGAAGAAAAGTCCTCAATAATTAAGTTGTGTCGACAGTTTAATGATATATTTTATCTACCAGGCGATCATCTCACAATTACTAATGCTGGATTTCACCGTATTCCGTTAAAAACCGATTCGCAGACCGTTAGTGTCAAACCTTATCGTCTTCCTCACTCGACAAAATCGGAAACAAATTCACAAGTAGAGAAAATGCTTGAAGACGGCATTATTGAAAATAGTAATAGTCCGTTCAATTCTCCGTTACTTGTCGTTCCTAAAAAGTCACACGACGAGTCAAAACGATGGCACGTTGTCGTTGATTTTCGTCGCCTGAATGATTTAACCATAAATGATACCTTCCCATTACCGAACATTACTAAAATTTTAGAACAGTTTGCAGACGCAATTTATTTCACGACATTGGACATGGCAGACGGTTATCATCAAATTCCACTATGTAAGAAGATAAGATTAAAACAGCATTCAGCACTCAAATGGGGCACTACCATTTTACTCGCATGCCTTTTGGCCTCAAGGGTGCACCCGCAACTTTTCAGCGGATCATGAATTCCGTTCTTACAGGTTTGAATGGATTGAAATGCTTTGTTTACTTAGACGATATTGTGGTTTATGGTTACAGTCTTGCTGACCACAACAGAAAGTTAATCGATGTATTTCAATCATTTTGTAAATTTAACCTAAAGTTGCAACCAAAGAAATGCCATTTTGTTAGGAAAGAGATATGCTATTTGGGACATATCATCACTAATCAGGGAATCACACCTGACCCGTCAAAAATCGAAGCTATTCAAAAATTTCCCACTCCTAAAAATCCAAAAGAAATAAAATCATTCCTGGGATTAGCTGGTTACTATAGGCGATTTATTAACAAATTTTCGGAAATAGCCCAACCAATGAATGCAATATTAAAGAAAAATGTACGATTCAATTGGGATGCCTTTTGTGAAGAAAGTTTTCACAAACTTAAGGAAATGTTAATTAATCCCCCAATATTACAATACCCTAATTTTCAGAAACCATTTTTTGTGACTACGGATGCTAGCGATATAGCACTCGGAGCAATTCTTTCGCAGAGAGTCGGCGAAAATGACTGACCTGTGGCTTATGCAAGTCGGGTACTCAATAAAGCCGAGAAAAATTATTCCACTGTGGAGAAGGAGTTACTCGCCATTGTTTTCGCTTTGAAACGTTTCCGTCCCTATCTGTATGGTGTTAACTTTACAATAATCACTGATCACAAACCCCTAATATGGCTTTATAAATCAAAAAATTTATCTTCCCGTTTAATGCGTTGGAGACTCGAATTAGATGAGTTTGAGTTTGAAATTATTTATAAACCGGGTAAACACAACATTAATGCGGATGCTTTGAGTAGAATCCAATTGGAAACTGCCGATCAAACTGAACACATTAACGTTGTCACACGTTCTTAAACTAAACCACAATCACCACAGTCGAAGTCACCACAACAATTTAATTAAACAATCACAAAAACAAATAAAAATCCTTTATCATTAAATGACACCTCAAATGAAAATCGTGAAAATTCAATTACTTTCCTCGAAAATGAAAATTAAATTCATAACGTGATTAAAGAATTTCACGACTGTCCATTAGGAGGACACCAAGGCATAGAAAGGACATTTAAACGACTTAAATCATATTATTATTTTCCTAGAATGTTAACTTTAATTAAAAAATTTATTCAAAAATGTGAGTCATGTCAAAAGAATAAAGTGTCAAAAATCAATAAAATTCCAATGGTATTAACCACCACGTCAAAAAGACCTTTCGAAAAAATATTTTTGGACATTGTAGGTCCATTGAGTATTTCCTCTAATAACAATAGATATATTCTCACGATACAGGACGATTTATCTAAATTTTCATTAGCCATACCCATCGACAATCAACTATCCGAGACCATTGCCAAAGCTTTCGTTGATAACTTTATTTGTAGATTTGGAGCACCATTTTGTATTTTAACTGATCAAGGCAGTAATTTTGTAAGCGAATTATTTCAAAACGTATGTAAATTATTAAAGATAAAAAAATTACAGTCTACTGCATATCATCCACAAACAAATGGGGCTCTAGAGAGATCTCATAGAACACTCGTCGAATACATACGAAATTTTACCAATAATGATAGTAATGATTGGGATAATTGGTTACCATTTGCAATCTTTACGTACAACTCCACACCGCATTCATCTACAAATTTAATGCCCTTCGAACTTATACATGGATTTAAACCGAATATACCATCTTCTCTTAAAAATAATAGCAGAATTTTTTATAACCCGGACGATTATTTGCAAAACTTACGAATAAAACTAGGAAATGCGTACGAATTAGCAAGGAACAACTTAATTGCCAACAAGGAGAAATCTAAAATTTATTACGATAAATCCAATAATGTCGAATTTCATGTTGGACACAAAGTCCTATTGAGATACGAGAAGTCCAAGGGAAAATTCGATCATATATCCGGACTAATTCTTTGACATTCTTCCATAACTATCTTTTTTAGTTGAACTTTGTTCCTGAAGGTGTGGTTGGTCTCTTTCTTGCTCTTAGGTCTAGAAGTTCCCAACAGTGTCCGATTGAATAGATTTGGCTTTAGAATGGAGTTAGGGTAATCATTTAGAGCAGCTGTACAGTAGCTAAACTTTCACAACTGAAGCCTTATTGAAGCTTTGGATCGTTATCTTGGTAGAACGCAAACATACTATATATTCCCATTTTTCGAGCATAAGCTTTTATGGTAATTGCTTTTGAGGACGTTCAATCCATCTCTTTGTTCAAATTGCATTCAATAAAAACCAAATTTCCCATAGATATATTGCGGATTGCGTCACACCTCATACATCATTTCGTTCTGACCTCCATGTTTTACGGTAGCAGTTAAATTTTTGATCCTAGATGCTGTTTTGCGCTCCCGCCACACTTTTTGCTGCTTCTTATCACATCAAAACAAGGCAAACTTATTCGCATAAAAAGCCACCTATAGTTTTCTAAATCCAAATTACTCTAAAACTAAGTTCAAATAAAGTTCCCATAAAGCATCATCATATCTTTCTCTGCATCAACTTTTGACTGAAGCACCGACAGGATTGAATATTGAATCATTTCAGAATACCATCAACAGCCGCCAAACGACTAATACGCAAGTTTTACATTCATTACTATTAGATGCTGGCTCATCATCTTCATTAGTGCGGAATACTGCGCACAACGCTTAAACTTAAAGCGAAATCAAGCTTCCACATTTTTTTACCATCCACATCAGCTGGAACAACATAGGAGAGAATTAACGTGGTAGCTCAGGCGCCTCAGTATAACCATTCATTTATTTTTCGAATCTCTATCCCTTACTCTATCTAACAAAATATACATCATTCCTCTCTACCCTGAGTTTTGAAACTTATTGATTCTAGTAAATTCTAAAACTAGGTTATGAACTCTCCGTCTTAATATAGCGCCACAAGTTCATAAAGCTCCGCCGAACAAATATTTTGTGAAACACATATAATTTCACTCGAATTTTAATGATATTGAATTTTTACTCCTCCTTATATTGACATTATCCCAGTTTATTTGATATTTACGAGATTATTCGTTTAGATGCTACAGGATAAAACAAAAACTAAAGTGAATATTTTAGTACTTCACAGAATTTAATAAATTTTTATTATTATTTTCCATTATTCACCTATTTTTCCAGATACTTGTACGTACTTGTCATAAATTCAAGAAAATTGGCATTCACTATAATGTTATTTGTCGAATAAAATTCATAACATAATAACATTATTACGTCAAATCACTGAAGGATTAGACTATTGATTGATTTTTGTGTGCTGTACGAAGGATGATACAGTATGTGTGTGTCTATGTATATATATTAAAGACTTGGGGGGTACATAAATAGGTGATTGAATTCTATATTTTTTCTAGAATACAAATTTATGTCACATAGAATAACCCACGTGAGATAAATTATGTAATGTGCGTGTGGTGTTATGATAGATTTAACTAAGCTCGAAGTAGACTGTGACTTAGAGGTAAAATATTATAATTTCCACGAAGAATAATGTGTTGGTACAAGTAATATTTCCACGAACACTAAGTACGTAGATAAATATTTTATATTTTATACGTCTATGGATATATATTATGCATAAATATATAACCTGGAGGCAATTTATTTTTTCTCAGGACATGAATTTTGGTCGCAAATTCCTCACTGCCTCATGAGAATTTTATATACGTACAAGGCGTATAATATACATTTTGTAATTGTGTGCTGTGATATACGTTCATTGGATTAGTGTATCGTTTTGTGACGGTAAGTATCAAAAATAAGCCAATCGGTTGAATCGGTTCAAATTTTTGGTGCTTATGCTCGCGTGTGAGAAGATCTCACTTGCTATGAAGCAAGAGAATTTACATTTGTGCGTTGTTCATTGTTCCAGCAATATGGTATAAATATTTTACTTTTACTAATTTCTAATATTGTATAATACAAAAATGTATTTCTTTAGTTTTAACTTATTTTGTTTGTTTATTAATTTATAATAAATCGGTTTTTTATTATAAATTATTAAAAAATTAATATACATATGTACATATACATAATAAGTTAAACTAAAGAAATGAATTTTTTTATTTTGTGAATGCAACGCAAATAATTTAACGTAAATTAATGTTACGATAATTCGCAATATCCAATGAGACCAATGAGAAAGTGTATATAAAGTGCATCTTATAAAATAATATTAACAATTTTTGGTAATAAGCAATACGGAACAAGACAGAAAAAAAAACAGAAGAAAATAATTTTTACAGCGCTACTAATCTGTACAAACATCAAAAAATAACTAAACGAAAAACTAAAAGAGCATAAAGAGCATGAAGCAAGAGCATTCGAACACACACACAATAACCAATACCATCACGATCCGGTAATTCTCGCCTCACTGACTCATGAGGCGACCAAAATTCATGTCCAGGTTAATCTTTCCAAATGGCATTTGTTTGTATTATTCACTTTAGGTATGCAAATACAATATGTACATTGTAAATTTAGACACCACTAACGCCGAGAATAATTTAGTACTAATAAAACTGAAAACTGTAAAAACCAAATGTTCATTGGTTTTAGGCTCGATTTTAGTTTTTATTATTTTTTACGTATCGCAGAAAAATCATATGCTTCAGAAGCAAGTGAATAGCTTTATGTTGATTGTTTTAATATGTCAATACTTGACGAAGTTAAACCATGGATTCCTAAAATGATATGCTGCCCTTGTCTCACTATGATCAGCCGGTATAAAAAACGTAAAAATAAACAGGATCCAAAATTCATAGTTCCTACAATATGGCAAAGACCCAAATCAAAACAAAACTGTTATTTTTGCAAAATAGAAGTGAACGGCTTCAACTTCAAAGATAAGTCTAAAATAAAATATCCAGACGTATCTTCAGTTACAAGACCAATTGTTTCCGCAAAATCGAGTAATAATATGAACAGCACAAATTCTTCGACAGTAGATGATGATGACAAAATGAAAATTGATAGCCAGACAGGAAGTTCCATGGGAGTTGATAACGGTGAAAAGGAGGAAATGGATGAAATAGACTCTGATTCTGAAACCTGTGATTAAGAAGATAGTGATGGGAATATAAGAGTAAACGACGAAGTAAAGGTCCATAACTTTTTGATCAAATATCATTAAATAATTTTACAAGAAGGATAGGGGCCTCAAAAGATATGGCAGTGTATATTGCTGCAGAATTTAAGAAGCGTGGTTTTCGCAAAAAAGGTGCCAATTCATCTTTTTACAGAAATAGGGAGAAGGATTTCAGGAAATATTATGCTGTCTGTAAGTGAGGACCAATCACTGGTTTATTGCACAGATGTTCAGGATCTGATGAACGAATTAAAACGAAATGTTTATAACCCTGAACAATGGAGACTATTTATAGACTCTTCTATTCGAAGTTTAAAAGCAGTACTTCTACATAATCAAAAGAGGAATACGAAACAATAAAGTATGTTTTAGATAAAATAAAATACAAGGAGCATAACTGGCAAATATGCGGTGATCTTAAAATAATTACTATGATGTTAGGACAGCAGCCTGGATATACAAAATAACCATGGTTTCAATGCTTATGGGATAGTAGAGACCATGATAATCACTATCAAAAAAAAAAAAGGATTGGGAACTTAGAAAGAATGTAGATAAAGGAAAATATAATGTCATTGAAGAACCCTTAGACAATCATTTAAAAATACTGAGCAGTCGAGAGGAACGGCAATAAGCACGCGTAACAATTTCACTAAATTCCGCTTCTGAAGATGAAGCAGATAACACATATTTTGAAAAGAGCCTTGATGTTGAATAAGCTAAACGTCGCCGTAGAGATATAGAAAATAAGAATATAGCAATATCTCTAATCTCTAAATTTAAGCTTATTTCTCTAGTGCTTTGAATGAGGTAGAGAAAATTGATTGGTTATCTAACATAAATATAATGGAGGCTGTAC